>CM053783.1:121859752-122299752 GCA_028749045.1 Cupressus sempervirens
CAATGTCATATAAATCAATTAGAAAATTGAGTTTGATGGAGAAACTTTTATCTATCAAATGAATACATGGGTTAGATAAAACGTGAAATTTCTCCACTTGATGTTAATTTAGGAATACGTAAACTGAGACTTTTAATTTGAAAACTTAGCAAAACCAAAACATGTGTTTACATTGTGTATTCTTTATGCTATTGTTTTGAGTTTTGGGTTGACTAGTGTTGACCAGTATAGGACGTCTACCAGAAGCTTGGGGGTTATGTGATTGTGATGCCATGATGATGTTTTAATCTCGATCTTTATAAACCCAACCATGGTTATGTGATGGAATGCTCTGTGTATTGGATGTGAATAATGATTGTTATAGTTGAGATTCTTATTTATGAGACACTTGGCTTAACCATTATTTTTGGTCATCGATCAGTTATCCTTGGTTATTTTCTAGTCGCCATGATGGGACTTAAATGTGGATTTATTCTTGATGATATCATGTTGTGACATGTTTGACTCAACCATTTTTGGAGTCTTCGATCAGTGTGTTTGAGATATATTTTGGTTATTGAGAACCATTGGATACTTTTGATTATCAGTGATGCTTCAATTGCCAATAGAGAGTTGTTGTGGTCATGATTTTCTATGGATGTTTGCTCATGGAGATTTGATGCTTTTATACATATTTGATGATTTTATTATGGATTATTTTTTTGATTTTGAGATTTATGATTCCATGAGCATTAGGGTAGGATATCTACATGTAGTGACGAGAAGTGGCTTGCAATGGGGGCCGGGGCCCTAAGAGGCTGCCAGGGTAACTCATTGTAAGTTGGATTAATAAGTGATAACATTCACACCTAATACTAACTGAATGAACCTAAAATGATAAGAGTTTTGGTTCTCGCCCATGCCTTGAGTGCTTGTATAGGCTAGGATGGGAGTAGTGAGAATGCATGGTTGTGACCTTGCATTCCATAGTATGCCTTGTCAGTATGAGAGCATACTAGTGGCCGCATGAGGTCAGTATGGACCCGTGGAGTTTAGCTAACTGCTAGGGTAACTTGTACGTGATAAATGCGATGACACTTTCCTGCTTACATAGTAGGTTCCTACATGTCATTGTGTGCCTCTGGGAAGTAGATGTCAGTTTCGTGATTGGAACCTTTGAGTTAGTATACTTTTAGGATTCCTGGACTATAGAGATTTTTGCTATGTGTTATGGATATCCTCTTTGGGACTTGAGATTATCTCCTCAACACGGTGGGACTGGACCACTTAGGTACCATGCGGTCAGGTGGTAGTGTATTTTTCACTCTTATCATTTGAGATTCATTGAGACATCGTGGTTGATGCATCCTTCGTGATGGTGGATATGTATCCTTTCATTGATGATTAGCATATGTTAGATGATGTTATCTTATGCTTATATTTGCATGTTAGATTTCTTTCTACATATGATGTTGTATATGTTAAGAGTGACATTCCTAATTTGTAATACCGATGATCTCTTCGGTGATTTGGAATGTTACGCACAGAGGGATGGCTAGGATCCACGATGGTCTAATGATGCTATCAATGGTCGGGAGGAACCGTGCACTTAGTTTGTTTTGTTTGATCTTTATGATGGATGTATATGTCTTCTATGATGATGTATCATGTGATTATCTCTACTTTGATGTATCATGGATTGGAATAGGATGATGTACCTTATTCTACATATGTATATTTTTTGAGCTTGTCATACCCTGTGACATGTACAAACGATGATTGAGCATTTAGAAATGTAATGTTTAAACATTGGACTTATCATTATTATTTAATGTGGATGTTGTACTAGATGGATTCATGTATGTACTTCAACGTTAAGGGATCTTAAAGAATGTAATCTGTTATGTATGTTATGTTTACTTTTCAGATGGACATTGCTATTGCTTCCATTATTGTGAATAAGTTAAGTATCGTATTTACTTTCATGTAAAAAAAAAAAAAAAAATCTTACCAAACTCAGTGAAACTCTAGGTTAATTCGTTGGATCCCTTGGCGGGGCATTACAAATTCCAGCAACAATTTGATGCAAATTCTCATTCAACCTTTCAAAATGAAGAGATGAGTGTCTCTTAAATAGACTTTCCTTGAATTCATCAACGACTGAGATCAATTTCAATCAACGGTAAGGATTAAAGGTGAAGTTCAGTCATAAAGGGAGATTTCAAAATTCAGATTTAATTTGAGTAAAATAAGGAGTTAACTAATTCAATTTGAGTAGAAAAAGGAGTCAACTGATTTAACTCATTTTTGATCAATAGTGAACAGGAAATTTCCCTTTTTGAACTAAAGAAAGATTTTGTTGAGATATTTAATTTAATAAAATGAGGTATGCTCTCATAATTACTTTTTCTATTTAATTAACTAATCTTTAATTAATTAGAGACACTTTTCTTATTTAATTAAACAATTTCATTTAATTAATTAGGAATGGCTTCTCATTTAATTAAATAACTTTGTTTAATTAATTAGAAGTAAGTACTCCATTTAATTAAATAATTTTGTTTAATTATTTCAAATTTTTTTTCAAAACTAGTCAACTCAAGTCAACCGTGGTTAAATGTGGTCAACTTTTGGTCAAACTTGATCTTTGCATATGTGAATATGAGACAATGTGAGAATGAATTCCAGCAACAATTTGATGCAAATTCTCATTCAACCTTTCAAAATGAAGAGACGAGGGTCTCTTAAATAGACTTTCCTGAAATTCATCAACGGTTGAGATCGATTTCAATCATCAGTTAAGATTAAAAGTGAAGTTCAGTCATAAAGGGAGATTTTCTAATTAAAGGGAGTTAACAAATTTAATTTGAGTAAAATAAGGAGTTAACTGATTCAATTTGAGTAGAAAAAGGAGTCAACTGATTTAACTCATTTTTGATCAATAGTGAACTGAAAATTTTCCTTTTTGAACTGAAGAGAGATTTTGTTGAGATATTTAATTTAATAAAATGAGATATGCTCTCATAATTACTTTTTCTATTTAATTAAGTAATCTTTAATTAGTTAGAGACACTTTTCTTATTTAATTAAATAACTTCATTTAATTAATTAGGAATGGCTTCTCATTTAACTAAATAACTTTGTTTAATTAATTAGAAGTAAGTACTCCGTTTAATTAAATAATTTCGTTTAATTATTTCAAAATTCTTTTCAAAACTAGTCAACTCAAGTAAACAGTGGTTAAATCTGGTCAACTTTTGGTCAAATTTGATTTTTGCGTATGTGAATATTACCAAATATGAGTATGAATTTTAGCAACAATTTGATGCAAATTCTTGTTCAACCTTTCAAAATGAAGAGATGAGGGTCTCTTAAATAGACTTTCTGAGAATTCATCAACGGTTGAGATTGATTTCAATCAACGGTCAGGATTAAAGGTGATGTTCAGTCTTAAAGGGAGATTTCAATTTAAAGGGAGTTAACAGATTTAATTTGAGTAAAATAAGGAGTTAACTGATTCAATTTGAGTAGAAAAAGGAGTCAACTGATTTAACTCATTTTTGATCAATAGTGAACTGAAAATTTCCCTTTTTGATTTGAAGAGAGATTTTGTTAAGATATTTAATTTAATAAAATGAGATATGCTCTCATAATTACTTTTTCTATTTAATTAAATAATCTTTAATTAATTAGAGACACTTTTCTTATTTAATTAAATCTGATCAACTTTTGGTCAAACTTGATCTTTGCATATGTGAATATGAGCAAATGTGAGTATGAATTCTAGCAACAATTCAATAGAAATTCTCATTCAACCTTTCAAAATAAAGAGATGAGGGTTTCTTAAATAGACTTTCCTGGAATTCATCAACGGTTGAGATCAATTTCAATCAACGATCAGGAGTAAAGGTGAAGTTCAGTCATAAAGGGAGATTTTCAAATTAAAGGGAGTTACCAGATTTAATTTGTGTAAAATAGAGAGTTAACTGATTCAATTTGAGTAGAAAAAGGAGTTAACTGATTTAACTCATTTTTTATCAATAGTCAACAGGAAATTTCTCTTTTTGAACTGAAGAGAGATTTTGTTGAGATATTTAATTTAATAAATGAAAGATATGCTCTCATAGTTATTTTTTCTATTTAATTAAATAATCTTTAATTAATTAGAGACACTTTTCTTATTTAATTAAATAACTTCATTTAATTAATTAAGAATGGCTTCTCATTTAATTAAATAACTTTTTTTAATTAATTAGAAGTAAGTAGTCGATTTAATTAAATAATTTCATTTAATTATTTCAAAATTCTTTTTGAAACTAGTTAAATTAAGTCAATCGTGGTTAAATTTGGTTAACATTTGGTCAAACTTGATCTTTGTGTATGTGAATATGAACAAATGTGAGTATGAATTCCTGCAACAATTCGATGCAAATTCTCATTCAACTTTTCAAATTGGAGAGATCAGGGTCTCTTAAATAGACTTTCTTGGAATTCATCAACGGTTGAGATCGATTTCAGTCAACGGTCAGGATTAAAGGTGAAGTTCAGTCATAAAGGGAGATTTTCAAATTAAAGGGAGTTAACAGATTTAATTTGAGTAAAATAAAGAGTTAACTTATGCAATTTGAGTAGAAAAAGGAGTTAACAGATTTAACTCATATTTTATCAATAGTGAACTGGAAATTTCCCTTTCTGAACTGGAGAGAGATTTTGTTGAGATATTTAACTTAATAAAATGAGATATGCTCTTATAATTACTTTTTCTATTTAATTAAATAATCTTTAATTAATTAGAGACACTTTTTTTATTTTATTAAATAACTTCATTTAATTAACTAGGAATGCCATCTCATTTAATTCAATAACTTTGTTTAATTAATTAGAAGTAAGTACTACATTTAATTAAATAATTTTGTTTAATTATTTCAAAATTCTTTTCGAAATTGGTCAACTCAAGTCAACCATGGTTAAATCTGGTCAACTCTTGGTCAAACTTGATTTTTGCATATGTGAATATGAGCAAATGTGAGTATGAATTCCAGCAACAATTCGATGCAAATTCTCATTCAACCTTTCAAAATGAAAAGATAAGAGTCTATTAAATAGACTTTCCTGAAATTCATCAACGGTTGATATGGATTTCAATCAACGGTTAGGATTAAAGGTGAAGTTTAGTCATAAAGGTAGATTTTCAAATTAAAGGGAGTTAACAGATTTAATTTGAGTAAAATAAGGTGTTAACAGATTCAATTTGAGTAGAAAAAGGAGTTAACTCATTTAACTCATTTTTGATCAATTGTGAACTGAAAATTTCCCTTTTTGAACTTAAGAGAAATTTTGTTGAGATATTTAATTTAATAAAATGAGATATGCTCTCATAATTACTTTTTCTATTTAATTAAATAATCTTTAATTAATTAGAGACACTTTTCTTATTTAATTAAATAACTTCATTTAATTAATTAGGAACAGCTTCTCATTTAATTAAATAACTTTTTTTAATTAATTAAAAGTAAGTACTCCATTTAATTAAATAATTTCATTTAATTATTTCAAAATTCTTTTCGAAACTAGTCAACTCAAGTCAACCGTGGTTAAATCTGGTCAACTTTTGGTCAAATTTGATATTTGCATATGTGAATATGCGCAAATGTGAGTGTGAATTCTAGGAACAATTCGATGCAAATTCTCATTCAACCTTTCAAAATGAAGAGATGATGGTCTCTAAAATAGACTTTCTTGGAATTCATCAACGGTTGAGATCGATTTCAATCAAAGGTCCGCATTAAAGGTGAAGTTCAGTCATAAAGGGAGATTTCCAAATTAAAGAGAGTTAACAGATTTAACTTGAGTAAAATAAGTAGTTAACTGATTCAATTTGAGTAGAACAAAGATTAACTGATTTAACTCATTTTTTATCAATAGTGAACTGGAAATTTCACTTTTTGAACTGAAGAGAGATTTTGTTGAGATATTTAATTTAATAAAATGAGATATGCTCTCATAATTACTTTTTCTATTTAAATAAATAATTTTTAATTAATTAGAGGCACTTTTCTTATATAATTAAATAACTTAATTTAATTAATTAGGAATGGCTTCTCATTTAATTAAATAACTTTGTTTAATTAATTAGAAGTAAGTACTCCATTTAATTAAATAATTTTGTTTAATTATTTTTAAATTGTTTTTGAAACTAGTCAACTCAAGTCAACTGTAGTTAAATCTGGTCAACTTTTGGTCAAACTTGATCTTTGCGTATGTGAATATGAGCAAATGTGAGTATGAATTCCAGAAAAAATTCGATCCAGATTCTCATTCAACCTTTTAAAATGAAGAGATGAGAGTCTCTTAAATAGACTTTCATTGAATTCATCAACGGTTGAGATCGATTTCAATCAACGGTCAGGATTAAAGATGAAGTTCAGTCATAAAAGGAGATTTCCAAATTAAAGGGAGTTAATAGATTTAATTTGAGTAAAATAAGGAGTTAACTGATTCAATTTGAGTAGAAAAAGTAGTTAACTGATTTAACTCATTTTTTATCAATAATGAATTGAAAATTTCCCTTTTTGAACTGAAGAGAGATTTTGTTGAAATATTTAATTTAATAAAATGAGATATGCTCTTATAATTACTTTTTCTATTTAATTAAATAATATTTAATTAATTAGAGACACTTTTCTTGCCAATAGTGGCATGTTGTGATGGTTAAGTTGTTGTGTTGTTATCTTTGCCATCAAGGTTCAAATCTCATGGGGATGAGGTCCCCCGTTTGTGGCCTCTCTGGTTCATAGCTCTAGGTCAAAGCATTTACCCCTCTTTGAAAATAAATAGAGACACTTTTATTATTTAATTAAATAACTTTATTTAATTAATTAGGAATGGCTTCTCATTTAATTAAATAACTTTGTTTAATTAATTAGAAGTACTCCATTTAATTAAATAATTTTGTTTAATTATTTCAAAATTCTTTTTGAAATTGGTCAACTCAAGTGAACTGTAGTTAAATCTGGTCAACTTTTGGTCAAACTTGATCTTTGCTTATGTGAATATGAGCAAATGTGAGTATGAATTCCAGCAACAATTCGATTCAAATTCTCATTCAACCTTTCAAAATTAAGAGATGAGAGTCTCTTAAATAGACTTTCCTATAATTCATCAACGGTTGATATCGATTTCAATCAACGGTCAAGATTAAAAGTGAAGTTCAGTCATAAAGGGAGATTTTCATATTAAAGGGAGTTAATAGATTTAATTTGAGTAAAATAAGGAGTTAAATGATTCAATTTGAGTAGAAAAAGGAGTTAACTGATTTAACTCATTTTTGATATAGAGTGAACTTGAAATTTTTCTTTTTGAACTGAACAAAGATTTTGTTAAGATATTTAATTTAATAAAATGAGATATGCTCTCATAATTACTTTTTCTATTTAATTAAATAAGCTTTAATTAATTAGAGACACTTTTCTTATTTAATTAAATAACTTCATTTAATTAGTTAGGAATGGCTTCTCATTTAATTAAATAACTTTGTTTAATTAAATAGAAGCAAGTACTCCATTTAATTAAATAATTTTGTTTAATTATTTCAAAAAAAAATTCGAAACTAGTGAACTCAAGTCAACCGTGGTTAAATCTGATCAACTTTTGGTCAAACTTGATCTTTGCGTATGTGAACATCAGCAAATGTGAGTATGAATTCCAGCAACAATTCGATGCAAATTCTCATTCAACCTTTCAAAATGAAGAGATGAGGGTATCTTAAATTGACTTTCCTGAGTTTCATCAATGGTTGACCGTTGATTGGAATTGATCTCAACCGTTGATGAATTCCAGGAAAGTCTATTTAAGAGATCCTCATCTCTTCATTTTGAAAGGTTGAATGAGAATTTGCATCGAATTGGTGCTAGAATTCATACTCACATTTACTCATATTCACATATGCAAAGATCAAGTTTGACTAAAATTTGACCAGATTTAACCATGGTTGACTTGAGTTGACTAGTTTCGAAAAAAAATTTAAATAATTAAATGAAATTATTTAATTAAATGGAGTACTTACTTCTAATTAATTAAACAAAGTTATTTAATTAAATGAGAAGCCATTCCTAATTAATTAAATGAAGTTATTTAATTAAATAAGAAAAGTGTCTCTAATTAATCAAAGATTATTTAATTAAATAGAAAAAGTAATTATGAGAGCATATATCATTTTATTAAATTAAATATCTCAACAAAATCTCTCTTTAGTTCAAAAAGGGAAATTTTCAGTTCACTATTGATCAAAAATGAGTTAAATCAGTTAACTCCTTTTCTACTCAAATTGAATTAGTTAACTCCTTATTTTACTCAAATTAAATTTGTTAACTCCCTTTAATTTGGAAATCTCCTTTTATGACTCAACATCACCTTTAATCCTGACCGTTGATTGAAATCGATCTCAACCGTTGATGAATTTCAGGAAAGTCTATTTAAGAGACCCTCATCTCTTCATTTTGAAAGGTTCAATTAGAATTTGCATCGAATTATTACTGGAATTCATACTCACATTTGCTCATATTCACATACGCAAAGATCAAGTTTGACCAAAAGTTGACAAGATTTAACCACCTTCGACTTGAGTTGATTAGTTTCGAAAATAATTTTGAAATAATTAAACGAAATTATTTAATTAAATGGAGTACTTACTTCTAATTAATTAAAAAAAGTTATTTAATTAAATGCGAAGCCATTCCTAATTAATTAAATGAAGTTATTTAATTAAATAGAAAAGGTAATTATGAGAGCATATCTCATTTTATTAAATTAAATATCTCAACAAAATCTCTCTTCAGTTCAAAAAGAAAAATTTCCATTTCACTATTGATCAAAAATGAGTAAAATCAGTTAACTCCTTTTTCTAATCAAATTGAATTAGTTAACTCCTTATTTTACTCAAGTTAAATCTGTTAACTCTCTTTAATTTTGAAATCTTCCTTTATGACTGAACTTCACCTTTAATCTTGACCGTTGATTAAAAACGTTCTCAACCGTTGATGAATTTCAGGAAAGTATATTTAAGATAACCCTCATCTCTTCATTTTGAAAGGTTGAATGAGAATTTGCATCGAATTGTTGCCAGAATTCATACTCACATTTGCTCATATTCATATATGCAAAAATCAAGTTTGACCAAAAGTTGACCAGATTTAACCACGGTTGACTTGAGTTGACTAATTTCGGAAAGAATTTTGAAATTATTAAATGAAATTATTTAATTAAATGGAGTACTTACTTCTAATTAATTAAACAAAGTTATTTAATTAAATGAGAAGCCATTCCTAATAAGTTAAATGAAGTTATTTAATTAAATAAGAAGAGTGTCTCTAAATAATTAAAAATGATTTAATTAAATAGAAAAAGTAATTATGAGAGCATATCTCATTTTATTAAAATAAATATCTCAAAAAAATCTCTCTTCAGTTCAAAAAAGGAAATTTCCATTTCACTATTGATAAAAAATGAGTTAAATCAGTTAACTCCTTTTTCTACTCAAATTGAATCAATTAACTCCTTATTTTATTAAAATTAAATATGTTAACTCCCTTTAATTTGGAAATCTCTTTTTATGACTAAACTTCACCTTTAATCCTGACCGTTGAGTGAAATCGATCTCAACCATTGATGAATTCTAGGAAAGTCTATTTAAGAGACCCTCATCTCTTCATTTTGAAAGGTTGAATGAGAATTTGCATCGAATTGTTGCTGAAATTCATACTCACATTTGCTCTTATTCACATTCGCAAAGATCAAGTTTGACCAAAAATTGACCAGATTTAACCATGGTTGACTTGAGTTGACCAATTTCGAAAAGTATTTTGAAATAATTAAGTGAAATTATTTAATTAAATGGAGTACTTACTTCTAATTAACTAAACAATGTTATTTAATTAAATGAGAAGCCATTCCTAATTAATTAAATGAAGTTATTTAATTAAATAACAAAAGTGTCTCTAATTAATTGAAGATTAATTAATTAAATATAAAAAGTAATTATGAGAGCATATCTCATTTTATTAAATTAAATATCTCAACAAAATCTCTCTTCAGTTCGAAAAGGGAAATTTTTAGTTCACTATTGATCAAAAATGAGTTAAATCAAATAACTCCTTTTTCTACTCAAATTGAATCAGTTAACTCCTTATTTTACTCAAATTAAATCTATTAACTCCCTTTAATTTGGAAATCTCCCTTTATGACTGAACTTCACCTTTAATCCTGACCATTCATTGAAATCGATCTCAACCGTTGATGAATTCCAGGAAAGTCTATTTAAGAGACCCTCATCTCTTCAGTTTGAAAGGTTGAATGAGAATTTGCATCGAATTGTTGCTGGAATTCATACTCACATTTGCTCATATTCACATACGCAAAGATCAAGTTTGACCAAAAGTTGACCAAATTTAACCACGGTTGACTTGAGTTGACTAGTTTTGTAAAGAATTTTGAAATAATTAAACGAAATTATTTAGTTAAATGGAGTACTTACTTCTAATTAATTAAACAAAGTTATTTAATTAAATGAGAAGCCATTCCTAATTAATTAAATGAAGTTATTTAATTAAATAAGAAAAATGTCTCTAATTTATTGAAGATTAATTAATTAGATAGAAAAAGTTATTATGAGAGCATATCTCATTTTATTAAATTAAATATCTAAACAAAATCTCTCTTCAGTTGAAAAAGGGAAATTTTTCAATTCACTATTGATAAAAAATGAGTTAAATCAATTAACTCCTTTTCTACTCAAATTGAATCAGTTAACTCCCTATTTTACTCAAATTAAATCTGTTAACTCCCTTTAATTTGGAAATCTCTCTTTATGACTGAACTGCACCTGTAATCCTGACCGTTGATTGAAATCGATCTCAACCGTTGATAACTTCAATTAATTAATTAGGAATCGCTTCTCATTTAATTAAATAACTTTATTTAATTAATTAGAAGTAAGTACTCAATTTAATTAAATAATTTCATTTAATTATTTCAAAAAAAATTCGAAACTAATCAACTCAAGTCAACTCTGGTTAAATCTTGTCAACTTTTGGTCAAACCTGATCTTTGCGTATGTGAATATGAGCAAATGTGAGTATGAATTACAACAAAAATTCGATGCAAATTCTCATTCAAACTTTGAAAATGAAGAGATGAGGGTCTCTGAAATAGACTTTCCTAAAATTCATCAACGGTTGAGACCGATTTCAATCAACGGTCAGGATTAAAGGTGAAGTTCAGTCATAAAGGAAGATTTCCAAATTAAAGGGAGTTAACAGAATTAATTAGAGTAAAATAAGGAGTTAACTGATTCAATTTGAGTAGAAAAAGGAGTTAACTGATTTAACTCATTTTTTATCAATAGTGAACTGGAAATTTCTCTTTTTGAACTAAAGAGAGATTTTGTTGAGATATTTAATTTAATAAAATGAGATATGCTGTCATAATTACTTTTTCTATTTAATTAAATAATCTTTAATTAATCGGAGACACTTTTCTTATTTAATTAAATAATTTCATTTAATTAATTAGGAATGGCTTCTCATTTAATTAAATAACCTTTTTTTATTAATTAGAATAAGTACTCCATATAATTAAATATTTTCGTTTAATTATTTCAAAATTCTTTTCGAAACTAGTCAACTCAAGTCAACCGTGGTTAAATCTGATAAACTTTTGGTCAAACTTGATCTTTGCGTATGTGAATATGAGCAAATGTGAGTATGAATTCCAGCAACAATTCGATGCAAATTCTCATTCAACCTTTCAAACTGAAGAGATGAGGGTCTCTTAAATAGGCTTTCCTGGAATTCATCAATGGTTGAGATCGATTTCAATCAACGGTTAGGATTAAAGGTGAATTTCAGTCATAAAGGAAGATTTCCAAATTAAAGGGAGTTAACAGATTTAATTTGAGTAAAATAAGGAGTTAACTGATTCAATTTGAGTAGAAAAAGCAATTAACTGATTTAACTCATTTTTGATCAATAGTGAACTGGAAATTTCCCTTTTTGAACTGAAGAGAGATTTTGTTGAGATATTTAACTTAATAAAATGAGATATGCTCTCATAATTACTTTTTCTATTTAATTAAATAATCTTTAATTAATAAGAGACACTTTTCTTATTTAATTAAATAACTTCATTTAATTAATTAGCAATGGCTTCTCATTCAATTTAATAACTTTGTTTAATTAATTACAAGTAAGTACTCCATTTAATTAAATAATTTCATTTAATTATTTCAACATTCTTTTTGAAACTAGTCAACTCAAGTCAACCGTGGTTAAATTTGGTCAACTTTTGGTCAAACTTGATCTTTTCGTATGTGAATATGAGCAAATGTGAATATGAATTCCAGCAACAATTCGATGCAAATTCTCATTCAACCATTCAAAATGAGGAGATGAGAGTCTCTTAAATAGACTTTCCGAGAATTCGTGAACGGTTGAGATCGATTTCAATCAATGGTCAGGATTGAAGGTGCAGTTCAGTCATAAAGGGAGATTTTCAAATTAAAAGGAGTTAACAAAATTAATTTGAGTAAAATAAGGAGTTAACTGATTCAATTTGAGTAGAAAAAGGAGTTAATTGATTTAACTCATTTTTTATCAATAGTGAACTGAAAATTTCCCTTTTTGAACTGAAAAGAGATTTTATTGAGATATTTAATTTAATAAAATGAGATATGCTCTCATAATTACTTTTTCTATTTAATTAAATAATCATTAATTAATTAGAGACACTTTTCTTATTTAATTAAATAACTTCATTTAATTAATAAGGAATGGCTTCTCATTTAATTAAATAACTTTGTTTAATTAATGAGAATTAAGTACTCCGTTTAATTAAATAATGTCGTTTAATAATTTCAAAATTCTTTTCGAAACTAGTCAACTCAAGTCAACCGTCGTTAAATCTGGTCAACTTTTGGTCAAACTTGATATTTGCATATGTGAATATGAGCAAATAAATGTGAGTATGAATTCTAGCAACAATTCGATGCAAATTCTCATTCAACCTTTCAAAATGAAGAGATGAGGGTCTCTTAAATAGACTTTCTTGGAATTCATCAACGGTTGAGATCGATTTCAATCAACGGTCAGGATTAAAGGTGAAGTTCAGTCATAAAGGGAGATTTTCAAATTAAAGGGAGTTAACAGATTTAATTTGAGAAAAATAAGGAATTAACTGATTCAATTTGAGTAGAAATAGGAGTTAACTGATTTAACTCATTTTTTATCAATAGTGAACTGAAAATTTTCCTTTTTGAACTGAAGAGAGATTTTGTTGAGATATTTAATTTAATAAAATGAGATATGCTCTCATAACTACTTTATCTATTTAATTAAATAATCTTTAAATAATTAGAGACACTTTTCTTATTTTATTAAATAACTTCATTTAATTAATTAGGAATGGCTTCTCATTTAATTAAATAACTTTGTTTGATTAATTAGAAGTAAGTACTCCATTTAATTAAATAATTTCATTTAATTATTTCAAAATTCTTTTCGAAACTAGTCAACTCAAGTCAATCGTGGTTAAATCTAGTCAGCTTTTGGTCAAAAATGATCTTTTCGTATGTGAATATGAGCAAATGTCCATATGAATTCCAGCAACAATTCGATGCGAATTCTCATTCAACCTTTCAAAATGAAGAGATGAGGGTCTCTGAACTAGACTTTCCTAGAATTCATCAACGGTTGAGATTGATTTCAATCAATGGTCAGCATTAAAGGTGAAGTTCAGTCATAAAGGGGGATTTCTAAATTAAAGGGAGTTAATAGATTTAATTTGAGTAAAATAAAAAGTTAACTGATTCAATTTGAGTAGAAAAAGGAGTAAATTGATTTATGTCATTTTTGATAATTAGTGAACTGGAAATTTCCCTTTTTGAACTGAAGGGAGATTTTGTTGAGATATTTAATTTAATAAAATGAGATATGCTCTCATAATTATTTTTTCTATTTAATTAAATAATCTTTAATTAATTAGAGACACTTTTCTTATTTAATTAAATAACTTCATTTAATTAATTAGGAATGGCTTCTCATTTAATAAAATAAGTTTGTTTAATTTATTAGAAGTAAGTACTCCATTTAATTAAATAATTTTGTTTAATTATTTTAAAATTCTTTACGAAACTAGTCAACTCAAGTCAATCGTGGTTAAATCTGGTCAGCTTTTGGTCAAACTTGACTTTTGTGTATGTGAATATGAGGAAATGTGAGTATGAATTCCAGCAACAATTCGATGCAAATTCTCATTCAACCTTTCAAAATGAAGAGATGAGGGTCTCTTAACTAGACTTTCCTGGAATTCATCAACGGTTGAAATCGATTTCAATCAACGGTCAGGATTAAAGGTGAAGTTCAGTCATAAAGGGAGTTTTCCAAATTAAAGTTAGTTAACAGATTTAAGTTGACTAAAATAAGGAGTTAACTGATTCAATTTGAGTAGAAAAAAGAGTTAACTGATTTAACTCATTTGTGGTCAATAGTGAACTAGACATTTCCCTTTTTGAACTAAAGAGAGATTTTGTTGAGATATTTAATTTGATAAAATGAGATATGCTCTTATAATTACTTTTTCTATTTAATTAAATAATCCTTAATTAATTAGAGACACTTTTCTTATTTAATTAAATAACTTCATTTAATTAATTAGGATTGGCTTCTCATTTAATTAAATAACTTTTTTTAATTAATTAGAAGTAAGTACTCCATTTAATTAAATAATTTCGTTTAATTATTTCAATTTTTTTTTTTGAAATTAGTCAACTCCAGTCAACCGTGGTTAAATCTGGTCAAGTTTTTGTCAAACTTGATCTTTGCGTATGTGAATATGAGCAAATGTGAGTATGACTTCCAGCAACAATTCGATACAAATTCTCATTCAACCTTTCAAAATGAAGAGATGAGGGTCTCTTATATAGACTTTCCTGGATTTCATCAACGGTTGAGATCGATTCCAATCAACGGTCAGGATTAAAGGTGAAGTTCAGTCATAAAGAGAGATTTCTAAATTAAAGGGAGTTAACAGATTTAATTTGAGTAAAATTAAGTGTTAACTTATTCAATTTAAGTAGAAAAAGGAGTTAACTCATTTAACTCATTTTTTATCAATAGTGAACTGGAAATTTCCCTTTTTGAACTAAAGAGAGATTTTGTTGAGATATTTAATTTAATAAAATGAGATATGCTCTCATAATAACATTTTCTATTTAATTAAATAAGATTTAATTAATTAGAGACACTTTTCTTATTTAATTAAATAACTTCATTTAATTAATTAGGAATGGCTTCTCATTTAATTAAATAACTTTGTTTATTTAATTAGAAATAAGTACTCCATTTAATTAAATAATTTCGTTTAATTATTTCAAAATTCTTTTCGAAACTAGTCAACTCAAGTCAACCGTGGTTAAATGATGGGGACACAACCCAGACACAGAATGGACACAACAGAAAAGGGAAAAATATATTAATTAAGAAAATAAGCTAGTACCAATAATATAGGAAAATAAATTTCAAAACATGCCCTAAGGGCTTACAATAGCATAAATCTGGAGATAATTTCTCCTTTCAGTACATCCTCTCAAACTCCACTCCGAGTTGCCTTTTACAATGCCAAAAATCTCTTTAAATAGACCCCAGAGGGTTAAGGACTAGGAGTACATTCTATAAAGTGATAGTAGGCATCCACCAACCAAATAGAAGGTTCTAGAAGCTGTGTTAGAAGTCGGTGCAAATCTAGAAGAATCCAGAAACGGTAACCGAACTTTCGGGAGGCATAACTTTTGAACCGTAGCTCCGATTGATGAACCGTTTACATTTTTGAAAATCTCTCGAAGTGCTCTATAGTCCTATGGACTACCTTCACTAATCTCCCATTTTTTGGCCCTTTTTGAGGTCATTTAATGCCCCTAACCTGTCTTTGAAGCATTCTTAGGATGTCTCCAAAACTCGAAAAACTGCATTAACTTTCAAACTGTGGGGCCTTTTGACCTGATTCTTTTTTTGGAATGCTCTAAATCACAATTACATTCATCTGGCCAATTCACACCTTCTAAGTCACCAAAATGATGGCCAAATTGCATGGTCCTATTTTTTCAAGATTTTCTAGCACACTGATAGTTGAACTGTGAGAGTTGGAACCTTTATTTGACCCAAATGGGTGTCCAAAAATGAAAACACATGAAACAGAAACTAAGTCTAAGTACTTTTTTTTTTTGGGTGACACAGGATTACCCTTATACCTTTGGATGCTCCTGCATCAGACACCCAGGGTAAATTAAAAAGTGACTTTGTCATTTTATGAATGGTAGAGGAAATCCAAAATGGGAAACCTCAGCTACTAAAATCCAAGTTGAGTCCTCGATCGGCCGTCCTTTCCACTTCACCAAATACTCTTCATACTGCCTATTTCTGGTACTCCTACCCACACGATGATCTAGAATGTCTTCTATCTCCTCCTTCTTAGAAGCAAGAATTGGACATGGCTCTAACACTAGCTCCTCATCTGCACCATCATCATGATACTCTGTTAAATCTGCAATGTTGAAAATGGGAGAAATGTGAATACCATCTGGCAGCTCCACCTCATATGCATTTTCTGAGTTATGTTTCTTCATAATTTTGTAGGGGCCAAATTTCTTCATTTTCAGCTTGTTATAAGTACCGGCTGGAAATCTTTCTTTTCATAAGTGCACCATGACTAGATCCCCTACTTGGAATTCCTTATGTCTTCTCCTTTTATCAGCCCTAGCTTTATACTCTTGATTCATCTTGGTAATGTGCGCTTGAACCTCCTCATGTAGATGCTTGATATGTTCAGCAAATTTCTCCACTTCAGCACTTGTCCTCTCCCCTTGTTCTATCTTCCTCAGCTCTGGTGCAGTCCTTGGGCTACTCCCATATACAATTTAGAATGGTGATTTTTCAGTACTCCTATTTACAGAGTTATTATAAGAAAACTCTTCCTATGGTAGAATCAAATCCCATCCCTTGGGCTTATGGCCAACTAAACATCTCAGCAAATTGCCCAGACTTCTGTTTACCACTTCTGTTTGGCCATCAGTCTGTGGGTGATGTGTGGAACTGAATTTTAGGTCTGTTCTCAACTTCTTCCACAATGTCTTCCAGAAATACCCCACAAATTTAGTATCTCTATCAGAAACTATACTCCTTGGGAGACCATGTAGCCTCACCACCTCTCTGAAGAACAAGTTTGCAATATGGACAACATCATGAGTTTTGTGGTATGGAATGAAATGTGCCATTTTGGAGAACCTTTCAACCACCACAAATACTGAGTCATTACCCCTTTGTTTCCTCGGCAATCCAAGAACAAAATCCATACTTATGTCCTCCCATGGCTTTGATGGAATAGGAAATGGCTGATATAGTCCAGTATTGTGGCTAAATCCCTTAGCAACTTGACAAACTTGACAACTCTGTACAAACTTCTTCACATCTTGTAAAATTTGAGGCCAAAAATAATGTTCTCTAAGAATGGAAATGGTCTTATCTCGACCAAAATGTCCTACCATCCCTCCACTATATTTATCCTTAATCAGATTTTCCCTCATGGAACTCCTTGGAATGCACAATTGACTACCCTTGAACAACATGCCATCCTGAATCAAATAGTCTAACCACTTGGCTCTATCTACAGCAATAGGTTCTTTACAAGCTTTCCATGCTTCAGAAAAATTAGAATCCTTGGGGTACAAATTCTTGAGTTCATCAAACCCAATTACTTCAACCTACATTACTGTAAGCAACAACTGTCTCCTACTTAGTGCATCTGCAACCCTGTTAGATTTTCCACTTCTATGCTTCAACACAAATGTATAACTCTGCAAGAACTCTACCCACTTCATATGCGTCTAATTCAATTTACCTTGGCTATTTAAGTACTGTAATGCCTGATGATCAGTATACAAAACAAATTCCTTTGGCAATAAATAATGCCTCCATTTCTTTAAGGCCTGAACTATTGCATAGAACTCTTGATCATAAACATAATACTTCTTCTTTGCATCATTCAATTTTTCACTAAAATATGCAATAGGCTTACCTTCTTGGCTTAATACAGCCCCGATAGCACTGCCACTGGCATCACAATCTACTTGGAAAGCCTTTATAAAATTTGGAAGTGCCAACACAGGCTGTTTTATTACTTTCTTCTTCAGCAATTCAAAACTTCTCGTAGCTGCTACAGTACATTTGAACTCTTTTCTATCCCCTCTTATTGTATCAGTTAGGGGTACACATATGCCACTGAAATTTTTAATAAACTTCCTGTAAAAACTAACCAGACCATGAAATGATCTTACCTCAGTAGCAGACCTTGGAGTAGGCCATTCCAAGATGGCTTTTACCTTCTCTGGATCCATTTTGAGACCTTCAGGTGATATAACAAACCCCAAATAGACTAACTCCCTTTTTGCAAAGATACACTTCTTCAGATTAATTAACAATTTCTCTTCCCTTAGCCTTTCAAGGACACTACGAATATGCAGTAAATGTTCTTCCAAAATCTTGCTGAAAATTAAAATAACATCCAAATAGACAATAACAAATTTTCCAAAGAACTTCTTAAGTACCTCATTCATGAGCCACATGAAGGTGCTTGGGGCATTTGTCAATCCAAAGGGCATGACTAACCACACATAAAGACCCTCCTTGGTCTTGAAGGCTATTTTCCACTCATCTCATTGAATCTGTATCTGGTGATAACCACTCTTCAAATCTATCTTTGTGAAGTACTGAGCTCCACTCAAGTAGTCCATAAGATCATCCATCCTTGGCAAAGGAAACTGGTACTTGATGGTTATCCTATTTATAGCTCGAGAATCTGTACACATCCTCCACTCTTCATCCTTCTTTGGTGCAAGTACTGCAGGTACTGCACACGGACTCAGGCTCTCTCAAATCAAGCCCTTCCTCAACAGCTCCTGAACCTATCTATTTAGCTCCTCTATTTCAGTAGGAGTCATCTTGTGAGCAGCCTTATTAGGCAAACTAGCTCCTAGAATCAGATCTATCTAATGACTGATTTGCCTTACTGGTGGCAATCCATCTAGAATATTATCAGAGATAATATCTCCAAACTCCCCTAGTAAATCTGAAACTTCAAGTGGCATTTCACTACTACCTTCTTTATCTTTCCTAGGAATCAAAGCATAGCACATATGCTAATGTTTCATGCCATCTAAAAACTTCCTTCCATCAACAAGACAAATCCTAACACTACTACATACCTTTTCACCTTCCTTTTTCATGGGCTTCAATTTGTGGTGAACTCCATCCTTTGTCAGAGAGTATGTGTTTGCATGTCCATCATGCACTGCATGTCTATCAAACTGCCATAGTCTACCCAACAATAGATGGCAAACATCCATCGAAATAACATCATAGAGAACTTCATCATGGTAACTACCAATTTTGAATTTTACTAAACATTGTTCACTTACCAGGACCTTATGATTATCTTTTACCCAAGAAATCCGATAGGGCTGGGGATGTTTCTCCCTCTTGAGCTTCAGCTTAGAGACCATCTCTTCTGATACCAAGTTATCAGTGCTACCACCATCAATGATCACGTCACAACATTTATCCTCACTCTTGCATCTGGTATGGAACAAACTCCTCCATTGTCTTGGTTCAATCTCACCACTTAGTAGGACTCTTTCATTTACCAAGGTCTCTCCTCTTTCTGCATCCTCTGAATGTGATGATATTGCATCTTCATCCACATGATCAACCCTAGCTTAGCCCTCAGCTCTTCTATCTATCCTTCTTTGTCTTCCTTCAAACCTTTTATTTAGCTTCTCTTCAACTCGTAGGGCAAACTGGTATGCTTCTTCAATGCTGGTCATTCTTACCAGACTTAATTCCTTCTGGATGCTAGGTCACAACCCACTGATATAACGAGAAACCTTCTCTTTATTTTCTTTTGCATGCCCCACTCTAATCAAGAGTCGATAAAATTCTTCTGTATATTCTTGGACTGATCTTCCTTCTTGCTTTAACCCATGCATCTTCTTAAACAAATCAAGCTCGTAGTCCACAGGAATGAACTGCTTCTTTAATTTGTCCACCATGCGATCCCATCTTGTGATCTTCTCCTTTCCTCTTCTATTTCTTTCCAATTGAACCTCTTGCCACCAGATTTTGGCATGGCCTTTCAGTTTGGCCTTTGCAAACTTAACCCTATCTAGGTCCCTTATATCCTCATACTCAAAGTATTCTTCCAGTTCATTGATCCAATCGATCAACTCATCTGGTTTCAGATTTCCTGAAAATACACCCACTTCAATTGTAGGTCTTTTCCCAAACTTAGTAATGGCCCTAAAAAGCATTTCCTCTGCATGATTCAAAACTTCCCCATCAAATTCCCCTTTTGGTTCCATTACTTCTTCTTCATTGTCATCCTCACTGTTGTCACCTGCGACAACATTTGCTCCTCTATAGAGCTCCTCTTGCAATGCCTACACCTGCCTTTGGAGGGCTCTAACCTCCTCAAGATTAATAGCTCTGGCCCTTTTGCCACACTCTCTTCATAGAGGCATCTTCTAACTTGATCCCACAACTACACAGTCCTGGTGCAAACTGCCTCACAGTCGGCGCTCTGTCTACACACTCAGGAAAACCAGCTCTGATACCACTTGATGGGGACACAACCCACGCACAGAATGGACACAACAAAAAAGAGAAAAATATATTAACTGAGAAAATAATCTAGTACCAACAATACAAGAAAATAAACTTCAAAACATGCCCTAAGGGCTTACAATAGCATAAATCTGGAGATAATTTCTCCTTTCAATACCTCCTCTCAAACTCCACTCCGAATTGCCTTTTACAATGCCAAAAACTTCTTAAATAGACCCCAGACGGTTAAGGACTAGGAGTAAATTTGAGAAAGTGCTAGTAGCCATCCACCGAATAAATAGAAGGTTCTAGAAGCTGTGGTAGAAGTCGGTGCAAATCTAGAAGAATCTAGAAATGGTAATCAAACTTTTGGGCGGCATAAATTTTGAACCGTAGCTCTAATTGACGAACTGTTTACATTTTTGAAAAGCTCTCAAAGCGCTCTATAGCCCTATGGACCAGCTTCGGTTTTTTCATTTTTTTGGCCCTTTTTGAGGTCATTTAATGCCCCTAACCTGACCTTGAAGCATTCTTAGGAGGTCTCCAAAATCTAAAAAACTGTAATAGCTTTCAAACCGTGGGGCCTTTTGACCTAATTCTTTTTCTGGAATGCTCTAAATTACAGTTACATTCATCTTGCCAATTCACACCTTCTAGGTCACCAAAATAATGACCAAATTGTATGCTCCTAATTTTTTGAGATTTTCTAGCAGACTGATAGTTGAACTACGAGAATTGGGACCTTTATTTGACCCGAATGGGTGTCCAAAAATGAAAACACATGAAACAGAAACTAAGTCTAAGTAAGTTTTTTTTTGGGTGACACAAGATTGCCCTTATACCTTTGGATGCTCCTGCATCATTAAATCTGCTCAACTTTTGGTCAAACTTGATCTTTGCGTATGTGAATATGAGCAAATGTGAGTATGAATTCTAGCAACAATTCGATGCAAATTCTCATTCAACCTTTCAAAATGAAGAGATGAGGGTCTCTTAAATAGACTTTCTTGGAATTCATCAACGGTTGAGATCGATTTAAATCAACGATCAGGATTAAAGGTGAATTTCAGTCATAAAGGGAGATTTCCAAATTAAAAGGAGTTAAGAGATTTAATTTGAGTAAAATAAGGAGTTAACTGATTCAATTTGAGTAGAAAAAGGTGTGAACTGATTTAACTCATTTTTTATCAATAGTGAACTAGAAATTTCCCTTTTTAAACTGAAGAGAGATTTTGTTGAGATATTTAATTTAATAAAATGAGATATGCTCTCATAATTATTATTTTTATTTAATTAAATAATCTTTAATTAATTAGAGACACTTTTCTTATTTAACTAAATAGCTTCATTTAATTAATTAGGAATGACTTCTCATTTAATTAAATAACATTGTTTAATTAAATAGAAGTAAGTACTCCATTTAATTAGATAATTTTGTTTAGTTATTTTAAAATTCTTTTCGAAACTAGTCAACTCAAGTCAACTGTGGTTAAATCTGGTCAATTTTTGGTCAAACTTGATCTTTGCGTATGTGAATATGAGCAAATGTGAGTATGAATTCCAGCAACAATTCGATGCAAATTCTCATTCAACCTTTCAAAATGAAAAGATGAGGGTCTCTTAAATAGACTTTCCTGGAATTCATCAACGGTTGAGATCGATTTCAAACAATGGTCAGGATTAAAGGTGAAGTTCAGTCATAAAGGGATATTTCAAAATTAAAGGGAGTTAACAGATTTAATTTGAGTAAAATAAGGAGTTAACTGATTCAATTTGAGTAGAAAAAGGAGTTAACTGATTTAACTCATTTTTTATCAATAGTGAACTGGAAATTTTCCTTTTTGAATTGAAGAGAGATTTTGTTGAGATATTTAATTTAATAAAATGAGATATGCTCTCATAATAACTTTTCTATTTAATTAAATAATCTTTATTTAATTAGAGACACTTTTCTTATTTAATTAAATAACTTCATTTAATTAATTAGGAATGGCTTCTCATTTAATTAAATAACTTTGTTTAATTAATTAGAAGTAAGTACTCCATTTAATTAAATAATTTCGTTTAATTATTTCAAAATTCTTTTCGAAACTAGTCAACTCAAGTCAACTGTGGTTAAATCTAGTCAACTTTTGGTCAAACTTGATCTTTGCGTATGTGAATATGAGCAAATGTGAGTATGAATTCAAGCAAAAATTCGATTCAAATTCTCATTCAACCTTTGAAAATGAAGATATGAGGGTCTCTTAAATAGAGTTTATTAGAATTCATCAACGGTTGAGATCGATTTCAATCAACAGTCAGGATTAAAGGTGAAGATTAGTCATAAAAGAAGATTTCCAAATTAAAGGGAGTTTACAGATTTAATTTGAGTAAAATAAGGAGTTAACTAATTCAATTTGAGTAGAAAAAGGAGTAAACTAATTTAACTCAACTTTTATCAATAGTGAACTGGAAATTTCCCTTTTTAAAACAAAGAGAGATTTTGTTGAGATATTTGATTTAATAAAATGAGATATGCTCTCATAATTACTTTTTTTATTTAATTAAATAATCTTTAATTAATTAGAGACACTTTTCTTATTTAATTAAATAAATTCATTTAATTAATTAGGAATGGCTTCTCATTTAATTAAATAACTTTATTTAATTAATTAGAAGTAAGTACTCCATTTAATTAAATAATTTTGTTTAATTATTTGAAAATTATTTTCGAAACTAGTCAGCTCAAGTCAATCGTGGTTAAATTTGGTCAACTTTTGGTCAAACTTGATCTTTGCGTATGTGAATATGAGCAAATGTGAGTATGAATTCTAGCAACAATTCGATGCAAATTCTCATTCAACCTTTCAAAATGAGGAGATGAGGGTCTCTTAAATAGACTTTCCTGGAATTCATCAATGGTTGAGATCGATTTCAATCAACGGTCAGGATTAAAGGTGAAGTTCAGTCATAAAGGGAGATTTCCAAATTAATGGGAGTTAATAGATTTAATTTGAGTAAAATAAGGAGTTAACTGATTCAATCTGAGTAGAAAAAGGAGTTGACTAATTTTTGATCAATAGTGAACTTAAAATTTCTCTTTTTGAACTGAAGAGAGATTTTGTTGAGATATATAATTTAATAAAATGAGATATGCTCTCATAATTACTTTTTCTATTTAATTAAATAATCCTTAATTAACTAGAGACACTTTTCTTATTTAATTAAATAACTTCATTTAATTAATTAGGAATGGCTTCTCATTTAAATAAATAACTTTGTTTTATTAATTAGAAGTAAGTACTCCATTTAATTAAATAATTTTGATTAATTATTTCAAAATTCTTTTCGAAACTAGTCAACTCAAGTCAACCGTGGTTAAATCTGGTCAACTTTTGGTCAAACTTGTTATTTGCGTATGTGAATATGAGCAAATGTGAGTATGACTTCCAACAACAAGTCGATGCAAATTCTCATTGAACCTTTCAAAATAAAGAGATGAGGGTCTCTTAAATAGACTTTCCTAAAATTCATCAACTGTTGAGATCGATTTCAGTCAAAGATTAGGATTAAAGGTGAAGTTCAGTCATAAAGGGAGATTTCCAAATTAAAGGGAGTTAACAGATTAAATTTGAGTAAAATAAGGAGTTAATTAATTCAATTTGAGTAGAAAAAGGAGTGAACTGATTTAACTCATTTTTTATCAATAGTGAACAAAAAATTTCTCTTTTAAAACCGAAGAGAGATTTTGTGGAGATATTTAATTTAATAAAATGAGATATGCTCTCATAATTAGTTTTTTTATTTAATTAAATAATCTTTAATTAATTAGAGACACTTTTCTTATTTAATTAAATAACTTCATTTAATTAATTACGAATGGTTTCTCATTTAATAAATAACTTTGTATAATTAATTAGAAGTAAGTACTCCATTTAAATAAATAATTACGTCTAATTATTTCAAAATTCTTTTCAAAACTAGTCAACTCAAGTCAACTGTGGTTAAATCTGGTCAACTTTTGGTCAAACTTGATCTTTGTGTATGTAAATATGAGCAAATGTGTGTATGAATTCCAGCAACAATTCGATGCAAATTCTCATTCAATCTTTCAAAACGAAGAGATGAGGTTCTCTTAAATAGACTTTCCTTGAATTCATCAACAGTTGCGATCGATTTCAATCAACAGTTAGGATTAAAGGCAAAGTTCAGTCATAAAGTGAGGTTTTCAAATTAAAGGGACTTAATAGATTTAATTTGAGTAAAATAAGGAGTTAACTGATTCAATTTGAGTAGAAACAGGAGTGAACTGATTTAACTCAATTTTTTATCAATAGTGATTTGAAAATTTCCCTTTTTGAACTAAAGAAAGATTTTGTTGGGATATTTAATTTAATAAAATGAGATATGCTATCATAATTACTTTTTCTATTTAATTAAATAATCCTTAATTAATTAGAGACACTTTTCTTATTTAATTAAATAACTTCATTTAATTAATTAGGAATGGCTTCTCATTTAAATAAAGAACTTTGTTTAATTAATTAGAAGTAAGTATTCCATTTAATTAAATAATTTAGTTTAATTATTTCAAAATTCTTTTCAAAACTAGTCAACTCAAGTAAACCGTGGTTAAATTTGGTCAACTTTTGGTCAAACTTAATCTTTTCGTATGTGAATATGAGCAAATCTAAGTATGAATTCTAGCAACTATTCGATGCAAATTCTCATTCAACCTTTCAAAATGAAGAGATGAGGGTCTCTTAAATAGACTTTCCTGAAATTCATCAATGGTTGAGATCGATTTCAATCAACAGTCAGGGTTAAAGGTGAAGTTCAGTCATAAAGGGAGATTACGAAATTAAAGGGAGTTAACAGATTTAATTTGAGTAAAATAAGGAGTTAACTGATTCAATTTGAGTAGAAAAAGGACTTAATTGATTTAACTCATTTTTGATCAATAGTGAATTGGAAATTTCCATTTTTGAACTAAAGAGAAATTTTGTTGAGATATTTAATTTAATAAAATGAGATATGCTCTCATAATAACTTTTTCTATTTAATTAAATAAGCTTTAATTAATTAGAGACACTTTTCTTATTTAATTAAATAGCTTCATTTAATTAATTAGGAATGGCTTCTCATTTAATTAAAGAACTTTGTTTAATTAATTAAAAGTAAGTATTCCATTTAAATAAATAATTTTGTTTAATTATTTCAAAATTCTTTTCGAAACTAGTCAACTCGCGTCAACCGTGGTTAAATCTGGTCAACTTTTGGTCAAACTTGATCTTTGCGTAGGTAAATATGAGCAAATGTGAGTGTGAATTCTAGCAACAATTTGATGCAAATTCTCATTCAACCTTTCAAAATGAAGAGATGAGGGTCCCTTAAATAGACTTTCTTGGAATTCATCAACGGTTGAGATCGATTTTAATCAACGGTTAGGATTAAAGGTGAAGTTCAGTCATAAAGTGAGATTTCCAAATTAAAGGGAGTTAACAGATTTAATTTGAGTAAAATAAGGAGTTAACTGATTCAATTTGAATAGAAAAAGGAGTTAACTCATTTAACTCATTTTTTATCAATAGTGAACTGAAAATTTTCCTTTTTGAACTGAAGAGACATTTTGTTGAGATATTTAGTTTAATAAAATGAGATATGCTCTCATAATAACTTTTTCTATTTAATTAAATAAGCTTTAATTAATTTGAGACACTTTTCTTATTTAATTAAATAACTTCATTTAATTAATTAAGAATGGCTTCTCATTTAATTAAATAATTTTTTAAAATTAATTAGAAGTAAGTGCTCCATTTAATTAAATAATTTCATTTAATTATTTTAAAATTCTTTTCAAAACTAGTCAACTCAAGTCAACCTTAGTTAAATCTGGTCAACTTTTGGTCAAACTTGATCTTTGCGTATGTGAATATGACGAAATGTGAGTATGAATTCCAGCAACAATTCGATGCAAATTCTCATTCAACCTTTCAAAATGAAAAGATGAGGGTCTCTTAACTAGACTTTCCTGAAATTCATCAACGGTTGAGATCGATTTCAAACAACGTTCAGGATTAAAAGGTAAAGTTCAGTCATAAAGGGAGATTTCCAAATTAAAGGGAGTTAACAGATTTAATTTTAGTAAAATAAGGAGTTAACTAATTCAATTTGAGTAGAAAAAGGAGTTAACTGATTTAACTCATTTTTGATCAATAGTGAACTGGAAATTTCCCTTTTTGAACTGAAGAGAGATTTTGTTGAGATATTTAATATAATAAAATGAAGTATGCTCTCATAATTAGTTTTTCTATTTAATTAAATAATCTTTAATTAATTAGAGACACTTTTCTTATTTAATTAAATAACCTCATTTAATTAATTAGGAATGGCTTCTCATTTAATTAAATAACTTTGTTTAATTAATTAGAAGTAAGTACTCCATTTAATTAAATAATTTTGTTTAATTATTTCAAAATTCTTTTCGAAACTAGTGAACTCAAGTTAACCGTGGTTAAATATGGTCAACTTTTGGTCAAACTTGATCTTTGCGTATGTGAATATGAGCAAATGTGAGTATAAATTCCAGCAACAATTCAATGCAAATTCTCATTCAACCTTTCAAAAAGATGAGATAGGGGTCTCTTAAATAGACTTTCTTAGAATTCATCAATGGTTGAGATCGATTTCAATCAAGGGTCAGGATTAAAGGTGAAGTTCAGTCATAAATGGATATTTTAAAATTAAAAGGAGTTAACAGATTTAATTTGAGTAAAATAAGGAGTTAACTGATTGAATTTGAGTACAAAAAGGAGTTAACTGATTTAATTCATTTTTTATGAATAGTGAACTAGAAATTTCACTTTTTGAACTGAAGAGAGATTTTGTTGAAATATTTAATTTAATAAATTGAGATATGCTCTCATAATTACTTTTTCTATTTAATTAAATAATCTTTAATTAATTAGAGACACTCTTCTTATTTAATTAAATAACTTCATTTAATTAATTAGGAATGGCTTCTCATTTAATTATCTAAATTTGTTTAATTAATTAGAAGTAAGTACTCCATTTAATTAAATAATTTCGTTTAATTATTTCAAAATTTTTTTCGAAACTAGTCAACTCAAGTCAACCGTGGTTAAATCTGGTCAACTTTTGGTCAAACTTGATCTTTGTGTATGTGAATATGAGCAAATGTGAGTATGAATTCCAGCAACAATTCAGTGCAAATTCTCATTCAACCTTTCAAAATGAAGAGATAGGGGTCTCTTAAATAGACCTTCCTAGAATTCATCAACGGTTGAGATCGATTTCAATCAAGGGTCAGGATTAAAGGTGAAGTTCAGTCATAAAGGGATATTTCAAAATTAAAAGGAGTTAACAGATTTAATTTCAGTAAAATAAGAAGTTAACTGATTCAATTTGAGTAGAAAAAGGAGTTAACTGATTTAACTCATTTTTGATCAATAGTGAACTGAAAATTTCCCTTTTTGAACAGAAGAGAGATTTTGTTGAAATATTTAACTTAATAAAATGAGATATGCTATCATAATTACTTTTTCTATTTAATTAAAAAATCTTCAATTAATTAGAGACACTTTTCTTATTTAATTAAATAACTTCATTTAATTAATTAGGAATGGCTTCTCATTTAATTAAATAACTTTGTTTAATTAATTGGAAGTAAGTACTACATTTAATTAAATAATTTCGTTTAATTATTTCAAAATTCTTTTTGAAACTAGTCAACTATGGTTAAATCTGGTCAACTTTTGGTCAAATTTGATCTTTGCGTATGTGAATATGAGCAAATGTGAGTATGAATTCCAGCAACAATTCGATGCAAATTCTCATTCAACCTTTCAAAATGAAGAGATGAGGGTTTCTTAAATACACTTTCCTAGAATTCATCAATGGTTGAGATCGATTTCAATCAACCGTCAGGATTAAAGGTGAAGTTCAGTCATAAAGGGAGATTTCCAAATTAAAGGGAGTTAACAGATTTAGTTTGAGTAAAATAAGGAGTTAACTGATTCAATTTGAGTAGAAAAAGGAGTTAACTGATTTAACTCATTTATGATCAATAGTGAACTAAAAATTTCCCTTTTTGAACTGAAGAGAGATTTTGTTGAGATATTTAATTTAATAAAATGAGATATGCTCTCATAATTACTTTTTCTATTTAATTAAATAATCTTTAATTAATTAGAGAGACTTTTCTTATTTAATTAAATAACTTCATTTAATTAATTAGGAATGACTTCTCATTTAATTAAATAACTTTGTTTAATTAATTAGAATTAAGTACTCTATTTAATTAAATAATTTTATTTAATTATTTCAAAATTCTTTTCGAAACTAGTCAACTCAAGTCAACCATGGTTAAATCTGGTCAGCTTTTGGTCAAACTTGATCTTTGCGTATGTGAATATGAGAAAATGTGAGTATGAATTCCAACAACAATTCGATGCAAATTCTCATTCAACCTTTGAAAATGAAGAGATGAGGGTCTCTTAAATAGACTTTTCTAGAATTCATCAACGGTTGAGATCGATTTCAATCAACAGTCAGGATTACAGGTGAAGTTCAGTCATAAAGGGAGATTTCGAAATTGAAGGGAGTTAACAGATTTAATTTGAGTAAAATAAGGAGTTAATTGATTCAATTTGATTAGAAAAAAGAGTCAACTGATTTAACTCATTTTTGATCAATAGTGAACTGGAAATTTCCCTTTTTGAACTAAAGAGAGATTTTGTTGAGATATTTAATTTAATAAAATGAGATATGCTCTCATAATTACTTTTTCTATTTAATTAAATAATCTTTAATTAATTAGAGACACTTTTATTATTTAATTAAATAACTTAATTTAATTAATTAGGAATGGCTTCTTATTTAATTAAATAACTTTTTTTAATTAATTAGAAGTAAGTACTCCATTTAATTAAATAATTTCATTTAATTATTTCAAAATTCTTTTCAAAACTAGTCAACTCAAGTTATAGGACGTCTACTAGAGGCTTGGGGGTTATGTGATTGTGATGTCATGATGATGTTTTAATCTCGATCTTTATAAACCCAACCATGGTTTGTGGTGGAATGCTCTATGTATTGGATGTGATTACTGATTGTTATAGTTGAGATTCTTGTGTATGAGACTCTTGACCTAACCATTATTTTGGTCATCGATCAGTATCCTTGATTATTATCTAGTTGCCATGATGGGACTGAGATGTGGATTTATTCTTGATGATGTCATATTGTGACATGTTTGACTCAACCATTTTTGGAGTCTTCGATCAGTATGATTGAGATATATATTTTGGTTATTGAGAACCATTGGATATTTGATTATCAGTGATACTTCAGTTGCCAATAGAGAGTTGTTGTGTTCATGATTTTCTATGGATGTTTGCTCGTGCAGATTTTATGCTTTTATGCATATTTGATGTTTTTATTACAGATTATCTTTTGTGATTTTTAGATTTATGAGTCCATGAGCATTAGGGTAGGATATCTGCATGTAGTGATGGGAAGTGACTTGCAATGGGGACAAGAGCCCTAAGAGGCTGCCAGGGTAACTCATTGTAAGTTGGATTAATAAGTGATAACATTCACACCTAATACTAACAAAATGGACGTAAAAAGATAAGAGTTTTGTTCTCGCCCATACCTTGAGTGCTTGTACAGGCTAGGATGGGATTAGTGAGACACATGGTTGTGACCTTTCATTCTGTAGTATGTCTCGTCAATATGAGAGGATACTAGTGGTCGCATTAAATTAGTATGGACTCGTGGAGTTTAGCTAACTTCCAGGGTAACTTGTACGTGATAATTGCGATGAAACTTTTTTGCTTGCATAGTAGGTTCCTACATGTCATTGTGTGCCTCTGGGATTAGATGTCAAATTTTGTGTTTCGAACCTTTGAGTTAGTATACTTTTAGGATTCCTGGACTTATGGAGATTTGTGCTATGTGATTTTGATAGCCTGTTTGGGACTTGAGATTATCTCAAGACGGTGGGAGTGGGCCACTTTGGTACCACATGGTTAGGTGGTAGTGTATTGTCCACTCTTATCATTCTCAGATTCATTGAGACATCATGGTTGATGCGTCCTTTATGATGGTGGATATGTATCCTTTTTCATTGATGTTTAGCATGTGTTAGATGATGTTATCTTATGCTTTTATTTGCATATTAGATTACTTTCTACATATGATGTTGTATATATTAGGAGTGACATTCCTACTATGTTAATACCGATGATCTCATCGGTGATTTGGAATGTTATGCATGGAGGGATGGCTAGGATCTATGATGGTCTAATGATGCTATTAATGGTTGGGAGGAACCGTGCACTTAGTTTATTATGTTTGATCTTTATGATGGATGTATATGTTCTCTATGATGTTGTATCATGTGATTATCTCTACTTTGATGTATCATGGATTAGAATAGGTGATGTACCTTATTCTATGTATGTATATTTTTGAGCTTGTCATACCCTGTGACATGTACAATGGATGAATGAGCATTTAAAATGTAATGTATAAACATTGGCGTTATCATTATTATTTCATGTGGATGTTGTACTAGATGGATTCATGTATGTAATTCAACGTTAAGGGATCTTAAAGAATGTAATTTTTTATTTATGTTATGTTTACTTTCAGATGGACATTACTATTTCTTCCATTATTGTGCAAAAGTTATATGTGATGTTTACTTCTATGGAAAAAAAAAATGTTAGTGAAATTCTAGGTTAATTCTTTGGATCCCTTGGTGGGGCATTACATTTGGTATCAGAGCTCGAGGTTCTACATTGGGAGCTGTGGGTATTTTGGAACAACTAGAACTTTGAACTATCAAGTGTATCTATTCAATTTGAAACTAGGTGAACTGAAACAGAACTTGAACTATTACTTGTATATTTTTCATTCTTCAACACTTAGTTTTCAAAACTGTAAATTTTACTTAAACCTAAACATAGAATGAACATAGTCTATGGCAACATGTGATTTTAATAGTACTTTGTACTATTCTAGGATGGTATCTGGGACTAGGTCTTCTGTTAGAGGCCGTGGTAGAGGCCGTGGAAGAGGCTGTGGTCATGGTAGAGCTGTCAGTGCCCATGATTCTACCCATGAGGGATCAGCTCGAGTAGAGAGCAGGGAAGAGCACTCTAGTAGATAGTAGGAAGAGAGTCGTAGAGAGGACTAAGGTGAGTCTAAAGAGGTCAGTTTGAGACAAATGATGCAAACTATTCTAGAATGTCTACCTCCTGTTCAAGAATAGCCTAAAGTGCATCAGATAGAACAAGAGCATAGACCTAGGTCTAGAAGTCCTTGGAAGGATCGTCAGAGGTCCATTGTGTCCACTCAAATGAAGGATCTTTCAAGATCCAAGGTTAAGCCTTTTAATGGGCAAGGTTCTTGTTATGTGGCAAGGTTTGTGATCACTAATTTAGAGAATTTTGGGGCCACTTGGTGGACAATTGAGGAAAAGAAGTTGGGAATCGATATGAGCAGTGTTACATGGGAGTTATTCCTAGAGAGTTTCCATGAACGATTCCTACCAGAGGAATGGAAATAGCAACGGGTTGATGAATTTCATAATCTCAGACAATACACTTTGTCAGTGATCGAGTATGAGTGTAAGTTTTATGAACTTATGCCTTTTTCAGGGTTCAGTGAAAATTCAGCTCAGTTGACACAACACTTTATTAGGGGTTTGAATAACTATGTTATTGGGGGAGTTAAGGTATTTGAGCCAAAAATCATCAAGGATGCGATGCATCGAGATATCCTTGTTGAGAAAAGTGTCAACCTTGGTCAAGGTGGTTTTGTAGGAGTGCCAGCGGCATCAGGATCTAAAGGCAACTTTAATTTAGGTGGTAAGAAGAAGTTCTCTTTCTCTTAGGGGAAACAGTATCAGTAGCAGTCTCAATAGAAACAGCAATAGAAGGGCTCAAATTCTCAAGCTCAAGGCGGTGGTAAAGGTTCTAACACCAAGAACAACTGTAATGCTCAACATAATAGACAGAATCAGACCAATCAGCCAGCTCAGAGTATCCAGTCTTTTGTTAGCAGGAACAGTCATCAGCAATCAAATGTACCACCTATGGGAAGAGGTTCCGAAAAAAATACGGAATATTTTTTTATGTGGTCAGATTGGGAATTATGTAGCTTAGTGTCCTCAGTGAGCACCTCAGTTTTTAGGACCTAGCCCTATAGTTTTAGAGCCTACAGTTGGTGATGCAGGAAGAGCTCATAGAGTATTTGCAGCAGTTGAGCAGCGTCAGCTGATCATTAGGGAATAGTGGTTGAGACCACAAGAGCTATTAGAGGTATATCTCTTTTAGTATTGTTTCACTCAGGAGCTACAGATTCATTTATTTCACCATCTATAATTTCTAAGTGTAAGCTGGATGTCGTGAAGCAAGATCGTGGTTGGCAAGTGGAACTAGCCTCAGGCATTAAGGTTTCCACAGATTCTATAGTTCATAGGTGTGGGCTTAGCTTATGAAGCTTTGATATGGTAGTGGATCTTCGAGTCATACCCCTTGGTTCCTATGATGTGGTTCTAAGCATGGACTGGCTTGGATCTCATAGAGCTAGTATAGATTGTAGGAAGAAGATTATTTTGTGCCAAGATGACCAAGGGAATGATGTGCAGATAATTGCGATACCGAGGCCTATATATCTGTGGATGATTTCTGCTATGCAATTGAAGTGAAGCTTCCGTAAGAGATGTCAGATATTTGTTGTTATGGTAAATGATCTTGATGAAGAAGATCCTGTAAGGAAGACTTTGGATCACCCGATTTTGCAGGAGTATGCGGATGTTTTTCCAAGTGAGATTCCAAGCATGCCTCCTAAGAGGGACATTGATTTTAGTATTGATCTGATTCTTGGAGTGGAGCCTATCTCTAAAGCTCCTTATCATATGACTACATAGGAATTGGGTGAGCTATGTCTTCAACTAGAGGAACTTTTGGCCAAAGGGAGCATTCGACCTAGTGTATCACTATGGGGAGCTCCAATGCTCTTTGTGAAGAAGAAAGATGATTCTTTGTGCCTTTGCATTGACTATAGACAGTTGAATAAGGTGACTATTAAGAATAGGTATCCTTTACCTAGGATTGATGACTTATTCAGTCAGATCAAGGGAGCTACAGTATTCTCCAAGATTGATCTTAAGTCAGGATACCACCAGCTTTGCATTAAGGAAGCAGATATTCACAAGACTACTTTTTGAACTCGCTATGGGCATTATGAGTTCACAGTGGTACCTTTTGGATTGACTAATGCTGCATCAGTTTTTATGAGTTTGATGAATGGTGTGTTCTGATCTTATCTAGACAGGTTTGTCCTCGTGTTTCTTGATGACATATTGATATATTCTAAGACTCAGAAGGAGCATGAGGAACACCTGTGGTTGGTATTGTAGTATTTGAGAGACAATTAGCTTTATCTAATGTAGCTAAGTGCAAATTCTTCAAATCGGAGATTTAGTATTTAGGGTATGTTATTTTAGGTGATGGTATTTCAGTGGATCCTGCAAAGATTCAGGTAATAATAGAATGGCCTACACCGACTAATGTGTCAAAAATTCATAGTTTCATGGGTTTAGCTGGTTATTATTGCAGATTTGTCCAGAACTTCTCTAGGATAGCACATCCTATCACTTCTCTTCAAAGGAAAGGAAAGAAGTTTGTATGGACAGAGAAATGTGAGGAAGCTTTCCAAAAGCTCAAGGAGCTTTTGACTAGTGCACCGATACTAGTTGTACCGGATCCAGAAGGTGATTTCATGGTATGTACAAATGCTTCTCTTGAAGGGATTGGGGTAGTATTGATGCAGAATGGACGGGTGATTGCGTATGAATCACGCAAGCTCAAGGATCATGAGTTAAATTATCCTACACATGATCTTGAGTTAGCAGTAGTAGTTCATGCTTTGACAAGGTGGAGACATTTCTTGTTGGGGCACAAATTTGAGCTACATAGCGATCATCGTAGTCTTCAGTACATTTTTGCTTAGCCTAATTTGAATGCTCGCCAGAGGCAATGGATGGAGTTTCTATGCGAGTATGATTTTGAGGTTAAGTACATTCAAGGTAAGGAGAATGTGGTGGTAGATGCTTTGAGTCGCAGGAGACATGTGTTATTATCGATTACTCTTAGTGTGGATTTGAGGAGTCAAATTCTTCGGGCACTTCCTACGGATTCTTGGTATCAGGAAGTGTGTAGAGAGATAGATTTAGGAAGATCTTTGGAAGGTAAGTTTGTAGGTTACGTTCGAGAATCAGATGGTCTTTTGAGACATTTGGGGAGGATCTATGTGCCATTTTTGGATGAGCTTCACACCTTGATATTGGTAGAAGCCCATCGTACACCTTACTCAGCACATCCAGGTGTCAAGAAGATGCATGCTGATTTGAGGCATTTGTCCTTTTGGTCTGGGATGAAGTGAGATATTGCTGATTTTGTGGCTAGGTGCCTTGAGTGCCAGAGAGTTAAGGCAGAACATAAATACCCAGCTAGACTTTTGCAGCCTAATCTCATTCCTTCTTGGAAGTGGGATATCATCTCCATGGATTTTATTATAGGATTACCTATGACAGCTTGGCGTCATGATGCTATCATGGTTACTGTTGATCGGTTGACTAAGGTGGCACATTTCTCATCGATCAGGTCTTCCTACACAGTAGCTTCTGTAGCTAATATCTTCATGCGTGATATTGTGAGATTACATGGTATTCCTAGAAAGATCATTTCTGATAGGGATCCTGTATTCACATCTACATTCTGGACATTGCTGCACAACATGAGCTTGGAGTGCAGTTAAACTTCAGTTCGGCATATCATCTAGAGAGTGATGGTCAGACGGAGAGGGTGAACCAGGTTTTGGAGGATATGTTACAGATGTATGTGATGGATAGGCAAACACATTGGGAGGATTATCTCTATCTAGTGGAGTTTTCTTACAACAACAGGTATCATAGTTCTATTGGTATGGTATCGTTTCAGGATTATATGGACATCCTTGTCGTACACCATTAAGTTGGGACAGTCTTGAGGATTGCATCCTGTTGGGTCCTGAGATGCTTCATTATATGGAGCAATAGGTAGTGTGTATCCATGAGCATTTGACTACGGCACAGGATAGGTAGAAAAAGTATGCCGATGCTCATAGGACTAATAAGCAGTTTGTTGTGGGAGATAAGGTTTTCCTTAGAGTGCGACCACGAAAGAGTCTGATCCGATATGGAAAGGGTTCTAAGATAGCACCTCGTTTTGTGGGACCATTTAAGATTCTAAAGAGGATTGGTCGGGTTGCTTACCGTCTTGCTCTACTGCCCAGCCTAGCTCGCATTCATGATGTTTTCCATGTTTCAGTGCTTAGACAGTATATTCCTGATATTGTGCATGTTCTTGATTGGAATACGTTGCATGTAGAGGATGGGCAGCTGGCTTTGGAGCCGGTTCGTATTTTGGAATAGTGGGGGTTGACCCTCAAGGGTCGAACTATCGAGCAGGTAAGGGTCCAATGGGACCCTACTGATGATTCTTCAGCTACTTGGGAGGATGCAGCTAGATTGAGGGAGTTATATCCCTACTTGTTTGTAGGCTTCCAGGACTAAGACTAACCCATGGGGGGGTGGATGTAGTGCCTACCCTCGTTCACATCTTTTCTGGACATTGTTATTTTTATCAAACTGTGATAGACTAGTTTTATGATTGATGGATTAGTGGTATTGTTTTGACACTATCAGACATTATGTTATGGATTCAGTGGTTATATGATGAGATCATTTAGATTTTACATTTTATGCATACATGATGATCATTATACTGTTTTCAGTTATTATTGATGATTAGATAGATGGTTATTATCTCATGTGTTTTATTATGGATACTTACCCCATACTTGCATGTGTATGGTGTGCGTGTTTTCTTATTGTATGGTATTTTTGATGTGGTTAAGGAAGGGAGTCGTAGTCACCTGCTTAGTTGGGATCTACACGATGCACCACTTCCTGCCATTATCTATTTAGCTTAGCATTATATATATTGTATGTATGTGCATGGTTTTTCTATAGGTTGCAGGTATTGGGTATCGACTTCTCTAAATTGCTAGGATGAGCGTACCCTATTATACTATCTCAATGATAAGAGAAGGGAGATAAATTCTCAAGTCCAAATCCCAAACCCTTAAACCATTTGTCCTAGTGAGTTAGGACAAGTATCAGAGTTGAGTACCCACCGAATGTGTCGAATGACATATTTCATGATTTTTAACCCTTTAGACTGATTTTGTATGATTTGTTCTATGATGGGTTTTCATATTTTTTCTTGGAGGACTATGGTGAATTTTCTATTAATTAAGTCTTAATAAATAGATTCAATTAATAAATTAATTATTTTGGAGAAAATTAATAAAATATCATGATCTTTGATATTTTGAGTATAATTAATTAAATGAGAATTAATTGAGAGAAAAGAATTAAATAAAAGAAAATTAAAAATTAAAAATTAATAATAATAATAAAATAATAATCAAGTAATAAATAAATAAAATAATAAAAGTTACAAAAATTAAAATAAAATTTATAAATATTTAAATAGAAATTATATAAAAAGTAAATTGGAGTTATAAGCTTACATGGGAGTTAACACACTTTTATATTTCTCATGTGTCAACAACATGGGGGTTAGTGCATTAATTAAGCACATGGTGTCTAAAACCCTATGGCTTATCTTAAAAGTTGGAAAAGACCCATGCTTAGTTGGTGACACCTTCCAGCTCTTTCTAGAAACATTCTAGAGGTTTCCTGAGAGCTCTTTATATTCAGGCATCCCTAGAAGCTTAGACATAGTGTTTGGAGTGCAATTGGAGCATTGGAGGATTCGAGAAATCTGAAGAAGGGAGCTTGCTCTACAGGTTTTCTAAGGACGAGCGAATTAGCATCAAAATATGGGTAGATTCTTGTGATTTTACTTATGCTATTTCTGCATCTTGCATTCCATGTCTTCTTCGTGTCTTCCATATGTCTTCTGAGGAATTTCATATTTTTATTGTATGCATTCTCAATATGGTCAATTGAATTTATGTGGAAATCTTTATATGCATAGATCTGAAAGAAAATGGGGCTAGGGTTTAAATTCATAGCCAAACCCATTAGATTATTTATTGGATAAATTTGAAGATCAAAGATTTAAAGGAGAATTCTAAAAATTAGAATTTCTAAGTAAACTGTGAATCTACATACACATATACATATATATCATTATATACATACATACATACATACATACATACATACATACATACATACATACATATATATATATATATATATATATGTATGTATGTATGTGCTGTGATGGTGATAAACTTTGCGTGTATATATATACACACACACACACACACACACATATATATATATATATATATATACATATATATACCCATATATATATACATATATATGTATATATATACATATATATATTTATTTATATAATAATCTAATGTCAAATCGCGATAGAGTTTCATGTTAATAGTATTTCATATCGAATGGGAACGTTTTTATAAAAAAATGTTATTGAAAATCGCATTAAATATATTATATATATATATATATATATATATATATGATGTTGGGCGGGTATTATATACCCCACCCACCATAGGCCTGCGAGACCACAATGTACCTGCAATCTGCAGTGTACCTACAGTGCATATGTATTGGGCCGCGCAATTTTAAAATCGCATTGTGATTTGAGTTTGGTTTTAAATTATATAAAGTTTTATTTGCAACGTTATTTCATATGAGATTTGGATATGAATCTTGATTTTGTTGCAATATCATTAATTATTAAATGTTATTATATATATATATATTTATGTATGTGTATATATATATATATATATATATATATATATATATATATATATATATATATATATATATATATATATATATATATATATATATATATATATATATATATATATATATATATATATATATATATATATATATATATATATATATATATATATATATATATATATATAAATGAATATTATAAAGTTGTAAATTAATGGATCACTCTTTTAATGATTTAAAATATTGATATTAAGCTTGTCAATTATGAAGAGATATTAATAATTAATTTAATTAAACTCAGTTTAATTAAGATTAGTTATTAGAATATATAATCAAAGTTTTGATTCATTGAGAGTGTCAATTTTCAAAAAGTGTTATGTAAACAAAATATTATTAGATCAATTAGAAAATTGAGTTTAATAGTTTTGGGGAGAAACTTTTATCTATCAAACAAATACATGGGTTAGGAAAAATGTGAAATTTCTCCACTTAATATAATTTGGTAAAACATAAATAGAGGCTTTTAAATTCAAATTTGAAAACTTAGCAAAACCAAAACATGTGTTTACATTGTGTATTCTTTAGGCTATTGTTTTGGGTTTTGGGTTGACTAGTGTTGACCAGTTATAGGACGTCTACCAGAGGCTTGGGGGTTATGTGATTGTGATGTCGTGATGATGTTTTAATCTCGATCTTTATAAACCCAACCATGGTTTGTGATGGAATGCTCTATGTATTGGATGTGATTACTAATTGTTAAAGTTGAGATTCTTGTGTATGAGACTCTTGACCTAACCATTATTTTTTTCATCGATCAATTATCCTTGATTATTTTCTAGTCACCATGATGGGACTAAGATGTGGATTTATTCTTGATGATGTTATGTTGTAACATGTTTGACTCAACCATTTTTGGAGTCTTCGATCAGTATGATTGAGATATATATTTTGGTTATTGAGAACCATTGGATATTTGATTATCAGTGATACTTTAGTTGCCAATAGAGAGTTGTTGTGTTCATGATTTTCTATGGATGTTTGCTCGTGCAGATTTTATGCTTTTATGCATATTTGATGTTTTTATTATGGATTATGTTTTGTGATTTTGAGATTTATGAGTCCATGAGCATTAGGGTAGGATATCTGCATGTAGTGATGGGAAGTGGATTGCAATGGGGGTCAGGGCCCTAAGAGGCTGCCAGGGTAACTCATTGTAAGTTGGATTAATAAGTGATAACATTCACACCTAATACTAACAAAATGAACCTAAAAAGATAAGATTTTTGTTCTCGCCCATGCCTTGAGTGCTTGTATAGGCTAGGATGGGAGTAGTGAGACACATAGTTGCGACCTTGCATTCTGTAGTATGCCTTGTCAGTATGAGAGGATACTAGTGGCCGCATAAAATTAGTATGGACCCGTGGAGTTTAGCTAACTACCAGGGTAACTTGTACGTGATAATTGCGATGACACTTTCTCGCTTGCATAGTAGGTTCCTACATGTCATTGTGTGCCTCTGGGATTAGATGTCAGATTTTGTGTTTGGAACCTTTGAGTTAGTATACTTTTAGGATTCCTGGACTTATGGAGATTTTTGCTATGTGATTTTGATAGCCTATTTGGGACTTGAGATTATCTCCTCAGCACGGTGGGAGTGGACCACTTTGGTACCACGCAGTCGGGTGGTAGTGTATTTTCCACTCTTATCATTTTGAGATTCATTGAGACATCGTGGTTGATGCGTCCTTCATGATGGTGGATATGTATCCTTTTTCATTGATGTTTAGCATATGTTAGATGATGTTATCTTGTGCTTTTATTTGCATGTTAGATTACTTTCTACATGTTGTTGTATATATTAGGAGTGACATTCCTACTATGTTAATACTGATGATCTCTTCGGTGATTTGGAATGTTATGCACAGAGGGATGGCTAGGATCCATGATGGTCTAATGATGCTATTAACAGTTGGGAGAAACCATGCACTTAGTTTATTATGTTTGATCTTTATGATGGATTTATATGTTCTCTATGATTTTGTATCATGTGATTATCTCTACTTTGATGTATCATGGATTAGAATAGGTGATGTACCTTATTCTATGTATGTATATTTTTTAGCTTGTCATACCCCGTGACATGTATAGTGGATGAATGAGCATTTGAAATGTAATGTATAAACATTTTCCTTATCATTATTATTTCATGTGGATGTTGTACTAGATGGATTCATGTACGTAATTCAACGTTAAGGGATCTTGAAGAATGCAATCTGTTATTTATGTTATGTTTACTTTTAGATGGACATTGCTATTGCTTCCGTTATTGTGCAAAAGTTATATGTGATGTTTACATCTATGGAAAAAAAAATGTTAGTGAAATTCTAGGTTAATTCTTTGGATCCCTTCGCGGGGCATTACATTTGGTATCAGAGCCTGAGTTTCTACATTGGGAGCTTTGGGTATTTTGGAACAACTAGAACTTTGAACTATCAAGTGTATCTGTTCAATTTGAAACTAGGTGAACTGAAATAGAACTTGAACTGTTACTTGTATATTTTTCATACTTCAACACTTAGTTTTCAAAACTAAAATTTTTACTTAAACCTAAACATAGAACTGAACATAGTCTATGGCAACATGTGATTTTAATAGTACTTTGTACTATTGTAGGATGGTATCTAGGACTAGGTCTTCTGTTAGAGGCAATGGTAGAGGCCGTGGAAGAGGTCGTGGTCATAGCAGAGCTGTTAGTGCCCATGAGTCTGCCCATGAGGGATCAGCTTGTGTAGAGAGCAGGGAAGAGCACTCTAGTAGACAGCAGGAAGAGAGCCGTAGAGAGGACCAAGTTGAGTCTGAAGAGGTCAGTTTGAGAAAAATGATGCAGACTATTCTACAACATCTACCTCCTGTTCAAGAACAACCTAAAGTGCATGAGACAGAACAAGAGCATAGACCCAAGTCTAGAAGTCCTCGAAATGATCGTCAGAGGTCCATTGTGTCCACTCAGATGAAGGATCTTTCAAGATCCAAGGTTAAGCCTTTCAATGGGAAAGGTTCTGGTTATGTGGCTGAGCAGTGGCTTATTTCTCTCGACAGGATTTTTTCCATGCAAGAGTTCGACAACAATGTTAAGGTAAAGTTTGCAATCACTAATTTAGAGAATTTTTGGGCCACTTGGTGGACAATTGAGGAGAAGAAGTTGGGAATCGATATGAGCAATGTTACATGGGAGTTATTCCTAGAGAGTTTCCGTGAATGATTCCTACAAGAGGAATGGAAATAGGAAAGGGCTGATGAATTTCATAATCTCAAACAGTACACTTTGTCAGTGGCCGAGTATGAGCGTAAGTTTGATGAGCTTATGCCTTTTTCAGGGTTCAGTGAAAATTCATCTCAGTTGACACAACACTTTATTAGGGGTTTGAATAATCGTATTATTGGGGGAGTTAAGGTATTTGAGCCAAAAACCCTCAAGGATGCAGTGCATCAAGCTATCCTTGTTGAGAAAAGTGTCAACCTTGGTCGAGGTGGTTTTGTAGGAGCGCCAGTGGCATCAGGATCTAAAGGCAACTTTAATTCAGGTGGTAACAAGTTCTCTTTCTCGAAGGGGAAACAGTATCAGCAGTAGTCTCAATAGACACAGCAACAAAAGGGCTCAAATTCTCAAGCTCAAGGTGATGGTAAAGGTTCTAACACAAAGAACAACCACAATGCTCAATGCAATAGATAGAATCAAACCAATAAGCCAACTCAGACTAGCCAGTCTTTTGTTAGCAGGAACAATCGTTAGCAATCAAATGTACCACCTACGGGAAGAGGTTCTGGCAGAAATATGGAATGTTTTTTTATGTGGTCAGATTGGACATTATGTAGCTCAGTGTCCTCAGCGAGCACCTCAGTTTTTAGGACCTAGGCCTACAGTTTCAGAGCCTACAGTTGGTGATGTAGGTAGAGCTCATAGAGTATTTGCTGCAGTTGAGCAGCACCAGGTAGATCACCAAGGAACAGTGGTTGAGACCATAGGAGCTATTAGAGGTATATCTCTTTTAGTATTGTTTGACTCAGGAGCTACAGATTCATTTATTTTAGCATCTATAATTTTTATGTGTAAGCTGGATGTGGTGAAGCAAGATCATGATTAACAAGTGGAACTAGCCTCAGGCATTAAGGTTTCCACAGATTCTATAGTTCATAGGTGTGGGCTTAGCTTAGGAAGCTTTGATACGGCAGTGGATCTTTGAGTCATACCCCTTGGTTCCTATGATGTGGTTCTAGGCATGGACTAGCTTGGATCTCATAGAGCCAGTATAGTTTGTAGGAAGAAGATTATTTTGTGCCAAGATGACCAAGGGAATGATGTGCAGATAATTGGGATACCGAGGCCTATATCTTTGTGGATGATTTCTGCTATGCAATTGAAGCGAGGTTTTTGTAACGGATGTCAGATGTTTGTTGTTATGGTAAACGATCTTGATGAAGAAGATCCTGTGAGGAAGACTTTGGATCACCCGATTTTGCAGGATTACGTGAATGTTTTTCCAAGTGAGATTCCAGGCATGCCTCCTAAGAGGGAAATTGATTTTAGTATTGATCTAATTCCTAGAGTGGAGCCTATCTCTAAAGCTCCTAATCGTATGACTACACAGGAATTGGGTGAGCTACGTCTTCAGCTAGAGGAACTTCTAGCCAAAGGGAGCATTCGACCTACTATATCACCATGGGGAGCTCTAGTGCTCTTTGTGAAGAAGAAAGACGATTCTTTGCGCCTTTGCATTGACTACAGATAATTGAATAAGGTGACTATTAAGAACAGTTATCCTTTACCTAGGATTGATGACTTATTCGATCAGATCAAGGGAGCTACAGTATTCTCCAAGATTGATCTTAAGTCAGGATACCACTAGCTTTGCATTAAGAAAGCAGATATTCACAAGACTACTTTTCAAACTCGCTATGGGCATTCTGAGTTCACAGTGGTACCTTTTGGATTGACTAATGCTCCATCAATTTTCATGAGTTTGATGAATGATGTGTTTCGATCTTATCTAGATAGGTTTGTACTCATGTTTCTTGATGACATATTGATATATTCTAAGACTCAGAAGGAGCATGAGGAATAGCTACGGTTGGTATTGCAGTGTTTCAGAGACAATCAGCTTTATGCTAATGCAGCTAAATGCGAATTATTCAAATCAGAGATTCAGTATTTAGGGCATGTTATTTTAGGTGATGGTATTTCAGTGGATCCTGTAAAGATTAAGGTAATAATAGAATGGCCTACACCGACTAATGTGTCAAAAATTTGTAGTTTCATGGGTTTCATCGGTTATTATCGTAGATTTGTCCACAACTTCTCTAGGATAGCACATCCTATCACTTCTCTTCAAAGGAAAGGAAAGAAGTTCGTATGGACAGAGAAATGTGAGGAAGGTTTCCAAAAGCTCAAGAAGCTTTTGACCAGTGCACTGATACTAGCTGTACTGGATCCAGAAGGTGATTTCATGGTATGTACAGATGCTTCTCTTGAAAGGATTGGGGCAATATTGATGCATAATGGATGGGTGATTGCGTATGAATCATGCAAGCTCAAGGATCATGAGTTAAATTATCCTACACATGATCTTGAGTTAGCAACAGTAGTTCATGCTTTACAAAGGTGGAGACATTTCTTGTTGGGGCATAGATTTGCGCTACATAGCGATCATCGTAGTCTTTAGTACATTTTTACTAAGCCTAATTTGAATGCTCGTCAGAGGTGATGGATGGAGTTTCTATGCGAGTATGATTTTGAGGTTAAGTACATTCAGTGTAAGGAGAATGTGGTTGCAGATCCTTTGAGTCGCAAGAGACATGTGTTATCATCGATGACTCTTAATGTGGATTTGAGGAGTCGGATTCTTCGGGCACTTCCTACAGATTCCTGGTATAAGGAAGTGTGCAGAGAGATAGTTTCAGGAAGATCTTTGGAAGGTAATTTTGCAGGTTACGTTCGAAAATTAGATGGTCTTTTGAGACATTTGGGGAGGATCTATGTGCCATTTTTACATGAGCTTCACACCTTGATACTGGCAGAAGCCCATCGTACACCTTACTCAGCACATCCAGGTGTCAAGAAGATGCATGTTGATTTGAGACGTTTGTTCTTTTGGTCTAGGATGAAGCGAGATATTGCTGATTTTGTGGCTAGGTGCCTTGAGTGCCAGAGAGTTAAGGCAGAACATCAGCACCCGGCTGGACTTTTGCAGCCTAATCTCATTCCTTCTTGGAAGTGGGATATCATCTCCATGGATTTTATTGTAGAATTACCTATGATAGTTCGGCGTCATGATGCTATCATGTTTACCATTGATTGGTTGACTAAGGTGGCACATTTCTCACCGATCAGGTCTTCCTACACAACAGCTTCTGTAGCTAATATCTTAATGCGTGATATCGTGAGATTACATGGTATTCCTAGAAAGATCATTTTTGACAGGGATCCTATGTTCACATCTGCATTCTGGACATCGCTATAGCATGAGCTTGCAGTGTAGTTAAACTTCAATTCAGCATATCATCTAGAGAGTGATGGTCAGACAGAGAGGGTGAACCAGGTTTTGGAGGATATGTTACGGATGTATGTGATGGATAGGCAGACACATTGGGAGGATTATCTCTATCTAGTGGAGTTTTCTTACAACAACGGGTATCATAGTTCTATTGGTATGGCGCCATTTCAGGCATTATATGGATGTCCTTGTCGTACACCATTGAGTTGGGACAGTCTTCAGGATCACATCCTATTGGGTCTTGAGATGCTTCGTGATATGGAGCAATAAGTAGTGCGTATCCATGAGCATTTGACTATGACACAAGATAGGCAGAAGAAGTATGCCAATGCTCATAGGACTGATAAGTAGTTTGCTATGGAAAATAAGGTTTTCTTGAGAGTGCGACCATGAAAGATTCTGATCCGATATGAAAAGGGTTCTAATCTAGCTCCTTGTTTTGTAGGACCATTCGAGATTCTAGAGAGGATTGGCCCAGTTGCTTACCGTTTTGCTCTACCGCCCAGCCTAGCTCGCATTCATGATGTTTTCCATGTTTCAGTGCTTAGGCAGTATATTCCTGATATTGTGCATGTTCTTGATTAGAATGCGTTGCAGGTAGAGGACGGGCAGCTGGCCTTGGAGCTGGTTCATATTCTAGAGCAGCGGGGGTTGACCCTCAGGGGTCAAACCATCGAGTAGGTAAGGGTCCAATGGGATCCTACTGATGATTCTTCAGCTACTTGGGAGGATGCAGCTAGATTGAGGGAGTTATATCCCTACTTGTTTGTAGGCTTCCAGGACTAAGCCTAACCCAAGGGGGGGTGGTCATAGTGCCTACCCTCGTTCACATCTTTTCTAGACATTGTTATTATTATCAGACTGTAATAGACTAGTTTTATGATTGATAGACTAGTGGTATTGTTTTGACACTATCAGACATTATGTTATGGATTCAGTGGTTATATGATGAGATCATTTAGATTTTACATTTCATACATACATGATGATCATTATACTATTTTTCAGATATTACTGATGATTAGATGGATGGTTATTATCTCATGTGTTTTATTATGGATACTTACCCCATACTTCCATGTGTATGGTGTGCGTGTTTTCTTATTGTATGGCATTTCTGATGTGGTTAAGGAAGGGAGTCGTAGTCACCTACTTAGTCAGGATCTACACGATGCACCACTTCCTACCATTGTCTATTTAGCTTAGCATTATATACATTGTATGTACATGCATGGTTTTTCTGCAAGTTGCAGGTACCGGGTATCGACTTCCCTTAATTGCCAGGATGAGCGTACCCTATTATACTATCTCAATGATAAGAGAAGGGAGATAAATTCTCAAGTCCAAATCCCAAACCCTTAAACCATTTGTCCTAGTGAGTTAGGACAAGTATCAGAGTTGAGTACCCATCGAATGTGTCGGATGACATATTTCATGATTTTTAACCCTTTAGACTGATTTCGTATGATTTGTTCTACGATGGGTTTTCATATTTTATCTTGGAGGTCTATGGTGAATTTTCTATTAATTAAGTCTTGATAAATAGATTTAATTAATAAATTAATTATTTTGGAGAAAATTAATAAAATATCATGATCTTTGATATTTTGAGTATAATTAATTAAATGAGAATTAATTGAGAGAAAAGAATTAAATAAAAGAAAATTAGAAATTAAAAATTAATAATAATAATAAAATAATAATAAAGTAATAAATAAATAAAATAAGAAAAGTTACAAAAATTAAAATAAAAGTTATAAATATTTAAATAGAAATTATATAAAAAGTAAATTGGAGTTATAAGCTTGCATGGGAATTAATGCACTTTTCTATTTCTCATGTGTCAATAACACAGGGGTTAGTGCATTAATTAAGCACATGGTGTCTACAACCCTATGGCTCATCTTGAAGGTTGGAAAAGACCCATGCTTAGTTGGTGACACCTTCCATCTGTTTCTAGAAACATTCTAGAGGTTTCCTGAGAGCTCTTTATATTAAGGCATCCCTAGAAGCTTAGACATAGCGTTTGGAGTGCAATTGGAGCATTGGAGGATTCGAGAATTCTGAAGAAGGGAGCTTGCTCTGTGGGTTTTCTGAGGAAGAGCAAATTAGCATCAGAATCCGAGTAGATTCTTGTGATTTTACTTATGCTATTTTCGTATCTTGCATTCCCTGTCTTCTTCGTGTCTTCCATATGTCTTCTGAGAAATTTCATATTTTTATTGTATGCATTCTCAATATGGGCAATTGAATTTATGTGGAAATCTTTATATGCATAGATCTGAAAGAAAACGGGGCTAGGGTTTAAATTCATAGCCGAACCCATTAGATTATTTATTGGATAAATTTGAAGATCAAAGATTTAAAAGAGAATTCTAAAAATTAGAATTTCTAAGTAAACTGTGAATCCACATACACATATACGTATATATCATTATATACATATATATATGGATGTGCTGTAATGGTGATAAACTCCATGTGTATACACACACACACACACACACACACACACATATATATATATACACATATATATACCCATATATATATATACATACATATGTATATATACATATATATTTATTTATATAATAATCGAATGTCAAATCGCAATAGAGTTTCATGTTAATAGTATTTCATATCGCATGGAAATGTTTTTATAAAAAAATGTTATTGAAAATCGCGTTAAAAAATATATATATATGATGTTGGGCGGGTACTATATACCCCACCCACCGCAGGCCTGCGATACCACAGTGTACCTGCGATCCATAGTGTACCTGCAGTGCAGATGTATTGGGCCGCGCAATTTTAAAATCGCATTGCGATTTGAGTTTGGTTTTAAATTATATAAAGTTTTATTTGCAACGTTATTTCATATGAGATTTGGATACGAATCTCGATTTTTTTGCAATATCATTAATTATTAAATGTTATTATATATATATACATACATATTTATGTATATATATATATAAGTATATATGTATTATAAATGAATATTATAAAGTTCTAAATTAATGGATCACTCTTTTAATGATTTAAAATATTGATATTGAGCTTGTCAATTATGAAGAGATATTAATAATTAATTTAATTAAACTCAGTTTAATTAAGATTAGTTATTAGAATATATAATCGAAGTTTTGATTCATTGAGAGTGTCAATTTTCAAACAATGTTATATAAACAAAATATTATTAGATCAATTAGAAAATTGAGTCTAATAGTTTTGGGGAGAAACTTTTATCGATCAAACAAATACATGGGTTAGGAAAAACGTGAAATTTCTCCACTTAATATAATTTGGAAAAACGTAAACAGAGACTTTTAAATTCAAATTTAAAAACTTAGCAAAACCAAAACATGTGTTTACATTGTGTATTCTTTATGCTATTGTTTTGGGTTTTGGGTTGACTAGTGTTGACCAGTTATAGGACGTCTACCAGAGGGTTGGGGGTTATGTGATTGTGATGTCATGATGATGTTTTAATCTCAATCTTTATAAACCTTTAACCATGGTTTGTGATGGAATGCTCTATGTATTGGATGCGATTACTGATTGTTATAGTTGAGATTCTTGTGTATGAGACTCTTGACCTAACCATTATTTTGGTCATCAATCAGTTATCCTTGATTATTTTCTAGTCGCCATGATGAGACTGAGATGTGGATTTAATTCTTGATGATGTTATGTTGTGACATGTTTGACTCAACCATTTTTGGAGTCTTCGATCAGTATGATTGAGATATATATTTTTGTTATTGAGAACTATTGGATATTTGATTATCAGTGATACTTCAGTTGCTAATAGAGAGCTGTTGTGTTCATGATTAAAGGTGAAGTTCAGTCATAAAAGGAGATTTCAATCAACGGTCAGGATTAAAGGTGAATTTCAGTCATAAAACGAGATTTCCAAATTAAAGGGAGTTAACAGATTTAATTTGAGTAAAATAAGGAGTTAGTTGATTCAATTTGAGTAGAAAAAGGAGTTAACTGATTTAACTCATTTTTGATCAATAATGAACTGAAAATATCCCTTTTTGAACTAAAGAAAGATTTTGTTGAGATATTTAATTTAATAAAATGATATATGCTCTCATAATTACTTTTTCTATTTAATTAAATAATTTTTAATTAATTAGAGACACTTTTCTTATTTAATTAAATAACTTCATTTAATTAATTAGGAATGGCTTCTCATTTAATTAAATAACTTTGTTTAATTAATTAGAAGTAAGTACTCCATTTAATTAAATAATTTTGTTTAATTATTTCCAAATTCTTTTCAAAACTAGTCAACTGTGGTTAAATTTGGTCAACTTTTCGTCAAACTTGATTTTTGCGTATGCGAATATGAGCAAATATGAGTATGAATTCCAGCAACAATTCGATGTAAATTCTCATTCAACCTTTCAAAATGAAGAGATGAGGGTCTCTTAAATAGACTTTCCTGGAATTCATCAACGGTTCAGATCGATTTCAATCAACGGTCAGGATTAAAGGTAAAGTTCAGTCATAAATGGAGATTTCCAAATTAAAGGGAGTTAACAGATTTAATTTTAGAAAAATAAGGAGTTAACTGATTCAATTTGAGTAGAAAGAGGAGTTAACTGATTAAACTCATTTTTTATCAATAGTGAACTGGAAATTTCTCTTTTTGAAGAAAAGAGAGATTTTGTTGAGATATTTAATTTAATAAAATGAGATATGCTCTCATAATTACTTTTTCTATTTAATTAAATAATCTGTAATTAATTATAGACACTTTTCTTATTTAATTAAATAACTTGATTTAATTAATTAGGAATGGCTTCTCATTTAATTAAATAACTTTGTTTAATTAATTAGAAGTAAGTACTCCATTTAATTAAATAATTTCATTTAATTATTTCAAATTTTTTTTCGAAACTAGTCAACTCAAGTTAACCGTGGTTAAATCTGGTCAACTTTTGGTCAAACTTGATCTTTGCATATGTGAATATGAGCAAATGTGAGTATGAATTCCAGAAACAATTCGATGCAAATTCTCATTCAACCTTTCAAAATGAAGAGATGGGGGTATCTTAAATAGTCTTTCCTGGAATTCATCAATGGTTGAGATCGATTTCAATCAACGGTCAGAATTAAAGGTCAAGTTCAGTCATTTTTGTCAAACTTGATCTTTGCGTATGTGAATATGAGCAAATGTGAGTATGAATTCCAGCAACAATTCGATGCAAATTCTCATTCAACCTTTCAAAATGAAGAGATGAGGGTCTCTTAAATAGACTTTCCTAGAATTCATCAACAATTGAGATCGATTTCATTCAACAGTCAGGATTAAAGGTGAAGTTCAGTCATAAAGGGAGATTTCCAAATTAAAGGGAGTTCACAGATTTAATTTGAGAAAAATAAGGAGTTAACTGATTCAATTTCAGTAGAAAATGGAGTTAACTGATTTAACTCATTTTTGATCAATAGTGAACTGGAAATTTCCATTTTTAAATCGAAGAGAGATTTTGTTGAGATATTTAATTTAATAAAATGAGATATGCTCTCATAATTACTTCTTCTATTTAATTAAATAATCTTTAATAAATTAGAGACACTTTTCTTATTTAATTAAATAACTTCATTTAATTAATTAGGAATGGCTTCTCATTTAATTAAATAACTTTGTTTAATTAATTAGAAGTAAGTACTCCATTTAATTAAATAATTTCATTTAATTATTTCAAAATTCTTTTCGAAACTAATCAACTCAAGTCAACCGTGGTTAAATCACGTCAACTTTTGGTCAAACATGATCTTTGCGTATGTGAATATGAGCAAATGTGAGTATGAATTTCAGCAACAATTCGATGTAAATTCTCATTCAACCTTTCACAATGAAGAGATGAGGGTCTCTTAAATAGACTTTCCTAGAATTCATCAACAATTGAGATCGATTTCAATCAACGGTCAGGATTAAAGGTGAAGTTCAGTCATAAAAGGAGATTTCCAAATTAAAGGGAGTTAACAGATTTAATTTTAGTAAAATAAGGACTTAACTGATTGAATTTGAGTAGAAAATGGAGTTAACTGATTTAACTCATTCTTGATCAATAGTGAACTGGAAATTTCCTTTTTTAAACCGAAGAGAGATTTTGTTGAGATATTTAATTTAATAAAATGAGATATGCTCTCATAATTACTTTTTCTATTTAATTAAATAATCCTTAATTAATTAGAGACAATTTTCTTATTTAATTAAATAACTTCATTTAATTAATTAGGAATGGCTTCTCATTTAATTAAATAACTTTGTTTAATTAACTAGAAGTAAGTACTTCATTTAATTAAATAATTTCTTTTAATTATTTCAAAATTCTTTTCGAAACTAGTCAACTCAAGTCAGCCGTGGTTAAATCTGGTCAACTTTTGGTCAAACTTGATCTTTGCGTATGTGAATATGAGCAAATGTGAGTATGAATTTCAGCAGCAATTCGATGCAAAGCCTCATTGAACCTTTCAAAATGAAGAGATGAGCGTCTCTTAAACAGACTTTCCGAGAATTCGTCAATGATTGAGATCGATTTCAATCAATGGTCAGGATTAAAGGTGAAGTTTAGTCATAAAGGAAGATTTCCAAATTAAAGGGAGTTAACAGATTTAATTTGAGTAAAATAAGGAGTTAACTGATTGAATTTGAGTAGAAAAAGGAGTTAACTGATTTAACTCATTTTTGATCAATAGTGAACTGAAAAATTCCCTTTTTGAACTGAAAAGAGATTTTGTTGAGATATTTAATTTAATAAAATGAGATATGCTCTCATAAGTACTTTTTTTATTTAATTAAATAATCTTTAATTAATTAGAGACACTTTTCTTATTTAATTAAATAACTTCATTTAATTAATTAGGATTGGCTTCTCATTTAAATAAGTTATTTTGTTTAATTAATTAGAAGTAAGTACTCCATTTAATTAAATAATTTAATTTAATTATTTCAAAAAAAAAATTGAAACTAGTCAATTATTTTTAAATCTGGTCAACTTTTGGTCAAACTTTATCTTTGCGTATGTGAATATTAGCAAATGTGAGTATGAATTCTAGCAAAAGTTCGATGCAAATTCTCATTCAACATTTCAAAATGAAGAGATGAGGGTCTCTTAAATAGACTCTCCTAGAATTCATCAACGGTTGAGATCGATTTGAATCAACGGTAAAGATTAAAGGTGAAGTTCAGTCATAAAGAGAGATTTCCAAATTAAAGGGAGTCAACAGATTTAATTTGAGTAAAATAAAGAGTTAACTGATTCAATTTGAGTAGGAAAAGGAGTTAACTGATTTAACTCATTTTTTATCAATAGTGAATTGGAAATTTCCCTTTTTGAACTGAAGAGAGATTTTGTTGAGATATTTAATTTAATACAATGAGATATGCTCTCATAATTACTTTTTCTATTTAATTAAATAATCTTTAATTAATTAGAGACACTTTTCTTATTTAATTAAATAACTTCATTTAATTAATTAGGAATGGCTTATCATTTAATTAAATAACTTTGTTTAATTAAGTAGAAGTAAGTACTCCATTTAATTAAATAATTTTGTTTAATTATTTCAAAATTTTTTTCGAAACTAGTCAACTCAACTCAACCATGGTTAAATATGGTCAACTTTTGGTCACACTTGATCTTTGTGTATGTGAATATGAGCAAATATGAGTATGAATTCTAGCAACAATTCGACGCAAATTCTAATTCAACCTTTCAAAATGAAGAGATGAGGGTCTCTTAAATAGACTTTCCTGAAATTCATCAACAGTTGAGATTGATTTCAATCAACGGTCAGGATTAAAAGTGAAGTTCAGTCATAAAAAGAGATTTCCAAACTAAACGGATTTAACAGATTTAATTTGAGTACAATAAAGAGTTAATTGATTCAATTTGAGTAGAAAAGGGAGTTAATTGATTTAACTCATTTTTTATCAATAGTGAAATGAAAATTTCCCATTTTCAACTGAAGAGAGATTTTGTTGAGATATTTAATTTAATAAAATAAGATATGCTCTCATAATTACTTTTTCTATTTAATTAAATAATCTTTAATTAATTAGAGACACTTTTCTTATTTAACTAAATAACTTCCTTTAATTAATTAGGAATGGCTTCTTATTTAATTAAATAACTTTGTTTAATTAACTAGAAGTAAGTACTCCATTCAATTAAATAATTTCTTTTAATTATTTCAAAATTCTTTTCGAAACTAGTCAACCGTGGTTAAATTTGGTCAACTTTTGGTCAAACATGATCTTTGTGTATGTGAATATGAGCGAATGTGAGTATGAATTCCATCAACAATTCGACGCAAATTCTCATTCAACTTTTCAAAATGAAGAGATGAGGGTCTCTTAAATAGACTTTCCTGGAATTCATCAACGGTTGAGATCGATTTCAATCAACAATCACGATTAAGGGTGAAGTTCATTCATAAAGGGAGACTTTCAAATTAAAGGGAGTTAACAGATTTAATTTGAGTAAAATAAAGAGTTAATTGATTCAATTTGAGTAGAAAAAGGAGTTAACTGGTTTAACTCATTTTTGATCAATAGTGAACTGGAAATTTCCCTTTTTGAATTGAAGAGAGATTTTGTTGAGATATTTAATTTAATAAAATGAGATATGCTCTCATAATTACTTTTCCTATTTAATTAAATAATCTTTAATTAATTAGAGACACTTTTCTTATTTAATTAAATAACTTCATTTAATTAATTAGGAATGGCTTCTCATTTAATTAAAGAACTTTGTTTAATTAATTAGAAGTAAGTACTCCATTTAATTAAATAATTTTGTTTAATTATTTCAAAATTATTTTTGAAACTAGTCAACTCAAGTCAACCGTGGTTAAATCTGGTCGACTTTTGGTCAAATTTAATCTTTGCGTATGTGAATATGAGCAAATGTGAGTATGAATTCCATCAACAATTCGATGCAAATTCTCATTCAACCTTTCAAAATGAAGAGATGAGGGTCTCTTAAATAGACTTTCTTAGAATTCATCAATGGTTGAGATCGATTTCAATCAACGGTCAGGATTAAAGGTGAAGTTCAGTCATAAAGGGGGATTTCCAAATTAAAGGGAGTTAATAAATTTAATTTGAGTAAAATAAGGAGTTAACTGATTCAATTTGAGTAGAAAAAAGAGTTAACTGATTTAAATCATTTTTGATTAATAGTGAACTGGAAATTTCCCTTTTTGGACTGAAGAGAGATTTTGTTTTGATATTTAATTTGATAAAATGAGATATGCTCTCATAATTACTTTTTCTATTTAATTAAATAATCTTTAATTAATTAGTTACATTTTTCTTATTTAATTAAATTACTTCATTTAATTAATTAGGAATGGCTTCTCATTTAATTAAATAACTTTGTTTAATTAATTAGAAGTAAGTACTGCATTTAATTAAATAATTTTGTTTAATTATTTTAAAATTCTTTTCAAAACTAGTCAACTCAAGTGAACCGTGGTTAAATCTAGTCAACTTTTTCTCAAACTTGATCTTTGCATATTTGAATATGAGCAAATGTTAGTATGAATTTTGGCAACAATTTGATGCAAATTCTAATTCAACCTTTCAAAATGAAGAGATGAGGGTCTCTTAAATAGACTTTCCTAGAATTTATCAACTGTTGAGATCGATTTCAATCAACGATCAGCGTTAAAGGTGAAGTTCAACCATAAAGGGAGATTTCCAAATTAAAGGGAGTTAACAGATTTAATTTGAGTAAAATAAGGAGTTAACTGATTCAATTTGAGTAGGAAAAGGAGTTAACTGATTTAACTCATTTTTGATCAATAGTGAACTGAAAATTTCCCTTTTTGAACTGAAGAGATATTTTGTTGAGATATTTAATTTAATAAAATGAGATATGCTTGCATAATTACTTTTTCTATTTAATTAAATAATCTTTAATTAATTAGAGACACTTTTCTTATTTAATTAAATAACTTCATTTCATTAATTAGGAATGGCTTCTCATTCCATTAAATAAATTTGTTTAATTAATTAGAATTAAGTACTCCATTTAATTAAATAATTTCATTTAATTATTTCAATATTCTTTTCGAAACTAGTCAACTCAAGTCAACCGTGGTTAAATCTGGCCAACTTTTGGTCAAACTTGATCTTTGCGTATGTGAATATGAGCAAATGTGAGTATGAATTCCAGCAACAATTTGATGCAAATTCTCATTCAACCTTTCAAAATGAAGAGATGAGGTTCTCTTAAATAGACTTTCCTGGAATTCATCAACGGTTGAGATCAATTTCAATCAACGGCCAGGATTAAAGGTGAAGTTCAGTCATAAAGGGAGATTTCCAAATTAAAGGGAGTTAACAGATTTAATTTGAGTAAAATAAGGAGTTAACTGATTCAATTTGAGTAGAAAAAGGAGTTAACTGATTTAACTCATTTTTTATCAATAGTGAACTGAAAATTTCCCTTTTTGAACTGAAGAGAGATTTTGTTGAGATATTTAATTTAATAAAATAAGATATGCTCTCATAATTACTTTTTCTATTTAATTAAATAATATTTAATTAATTAGAGACACTTTTCTTATTTAATTAAGTAAATTCATTTAATTAATTAGGAATGGCTTTTCATTTAATTAAATAACTTTGTTTAATTAATTAGAAGTAAGTACTCATTTTAGTTAAATAATTTCATTTAATTATTTGAAAATTCTTTTTGAAACTAGTCAACTTAAGTTATCTGTGGTTAAATCTAGTCAACTTTTGGTCAAACTTGATCTTTGCATATGTGAATATGATCAAATGTGAGTATGAATTCCAACACCATTTCGATGCAAATTCTCATTCAACCTTTCAAAATGATGAGATGAGGGTCTCTTATATAGAATTTCTTGGAATTCATCAACGGTTGAGATCCATTTCAATCAACGGTCAGGATTAAAGGTTAAGTTCAGTCATAAAGGGAAATTTCCAAATTAAAGGGAGTTCACAGATTTAATTTGAGTAAAATAAGGAGTTAACTGATTCAATTTGAGTAGAAAAAGGAGTTAACTGATTTAAATCATTTTTTATCAATAGTGAACTGAAAATTTCCCTTTTTGAACTGAAGAGAGATTTTGTTGAGATATTTAATTTAATAAAATGAGATATGCTCTCATAATTACTTTTTCTATTTAATTAAATAATCTTTAATTAATTAGAGACACTTTTCTTATTTAATTATGTCATGCCCCAAATTTACCCTAAATGTACATTAAGCACAATTTTTTTAAAAAAAAATTATTATTATTATTATTATTCTTAATTAATTAATTTCAGAGGCCTAAATAACCTCCAAAATACATATGTTACCCTAAATGTACATTAAGCACAATTATTTAAAAAAAAAATTATTATTATTATTATTCTTAATTAATTAATTTCATAAGCCTAAATAACCTCCAAAAGACATATGTGTGTTACAACTATATCATCACTGAGTTGGACATCCCTCTGACATCTACTGACCCAGGGTTTGGAAAGAGAATACTCATACCTACTACTTCAATCTGTACTCCACATTTCAATGTCATCATTACTAATTTGTCATATGAGTTAACATTTCTTCAATGCATGTAACCCTCGATTAACCATCCATTAGAACTATCATCAACTTTGATGCCAACTATGCTACTCTAGGCAATCGATTCAAATAACAATATATACATAATTAACACTTTTCTAGAGTATTTAAAATGTTCCCAAAATCAATGGCTGTATAATTTTTTTTTTCATATCCCAACTTACATCTTTCATTGACATAGTTATTAAGATTGAATTATCTATTTATTATTCATATTATATCTCTAATGCAAGTGACATCACATTTTAATATTAGGGTCAATACCTACTACAATTGAAATTTTAGTGAAAAGAATGATCAATTCATTTATATAAACATATATCATAAAAGAATGATTTTAAAAGATAATCTATCCTTACTAATACTAAGGTAACAAAATGAATGCATATGAACATATTAACTATCCATCGATCTATAATACCCTATAAGTCATAGTCCATTAACTTGACCCCACCCACATTTCTTTTAAGAAGATGAAATACTTTTTCTCTAGCAAAGTTCCAAATCACCCTACTACCCATGTGCTACTACCCCATAATCTTCTTCACTTACCCATAGACCAAGCGAATTCCTTGGGTTTCTCTCCATGGTGGACTCACTTACCAAAGTTTTGGCCAAGACAAGCATAGGCGCCTTTTCCATGAGTCAAATCCTATTAATTTTAAGCTAGAAGATATGCATTTCAAATTCCCATGTTAAATCGACTTGCTACTTGGTCCCATATTGTTGGCAGCATGGAGTTTATCCTAGTCTTAATTAGGTGGGTGAAGAAAGACATATAAAATGCCATAACTTCTTCCAAGGCAAATCAAGGCATCAAGGACAAAATGGAAGCCATTCCCTCTTGTCAGAATTATGTCATAAACTTGCACGGTATTCCGATATAATATTTGAAGGCACAAAGCGCCTAGGGAATAGGTGGATGAAATAAGTCTTGGTCATGTTAGAGAAATAAAATACCTTGGTCTCCATAGCATATCAAATTGTTTTCTCATTCACCAACCCATGCTAGCCTAGGGTAGATAATATAGTAGGTTGTTTGTCACACTATGTCTTGTTTAAAATATTACTTGGTGCTAGTTTAGGTTTGTTTAACATGAGCATTGTATATATTTTTTTAAAAAAGTTTCTTTTGATTTGATAGGGTGTTGACTCGAGTTATTTGTCTCATATGACGTCCCTTCTAATGCAATTAATATGATGGTTAGTTTATTATGTTAAAATATGCTTTATAGGTTATAGGGTCCTAGGAGTCTAAGGAATACTCTTGAATATTTTAATGTCTATATTAAGAGAAGAGATTTATTTTACTTTATCATACATTTTCCAGAGGATAAAATGTGCACCTACAACAAGCTTATGTCTTAAGTCTTGTATATTTTATATCATCACTTGATTTTCTTCTTCTGTAATCTAGGATATTCAAGGTAGGTTATTGCAAGGATAATTAGGAGATAATTATAAACTAAGTATAGTTTTAAAATTGTGATTCATTTAGTATTCAAAACATTAACTTAATCCAATAACTCAGCATTTCAAGACAAGACTTTATATGAAGTTATCTGGATTATCCCTATCTATGAATTATGAAATTTAGAAACCATTTTCTCAACATTATCTTCTTATGCAGATCTAGATTTGAATGTACATTCACAATAGGTAAACAATGGAACTAAAATGATAATAGCAATCCACCAGGATAATCCTTCCTATGAATATTATCTCTTCTATGATATCAAATTTCTTTTGCATTCCACTCAAGAGCATCAAGTAATTTGGATCTCTGATTGGTGTTACCATCCAATAAAACAACAATATTATTACAATGAATTATCTTCAGTGATACGCTCATGATACACAAAAAGGTGGTGAAGTCAACATATCATAATATACACAATAGAAAATACTTTTACTACACATGAGCACTCACAACCTTTCCATTGACAATCAAACCAAGACAGTAGCTTTCTCTTACAATACATTTAGACTCACATAACAAAATGGAGTTTTTCTGTTTATCTCATCTCAATGCAATATTGTCTTCTCCTCCTATGCACATGGAAGATAACAAGGACTCCAAGTTTCCAAGATTTTTCTCTAAGAACTTGCAAATGCATCACAACAAAACAACAAGGACCATGGGTACTTTCCACCCAACCATAGGCCTCGAAGAGACCACCCCCGCGCTAGGGGAACAAGGCTCAAACAAAATCCACATACACACTTGTAAGAAACATATACACCACATAACAAAACTGCAGTAAATCCCATGCCAAGGATATTTCACAAAGGCTCACCGTGTGAACCTTGAACATAGGGTGAAGGTAAGTGTAATTTCATTTAATTATTTTAAAATTCTTTTTGAAACTAGTCAACTCAAGTCAACCGTGGTTAAATTTGGTCAACTTTTGGTCAAACTTGATCTTTGCGTATGTGAAAATGAGCAAATGTGAGTATGAATTCTAACAACAATTCGATGCAAATTCTCATTCAACCTTTCAAAATGAAGAGATGAGGATCTCTTAAATAGACTTTTCCTGAATTCATCAACAGTTGAGATCGATTTCAATCAACGGTCAAGATTAAAGGTGAAGTACAGTCAAAAAGAGAGATTTCCAAATTAAAGGGAGTTAACAAATTTAATTTGAGTAAAATAAGGAGTTAACTGATTCAATTTGAGCAGAAAAAGGAGTTAACTGATTTAACTCATTTCTGATTAATAGTGAACTGAAAATTTTTCTTTTTGAACTGAAGAGAGATTTTGTTGAGATATTTAATTTAATAAAATGAGATATGCTCTCATAATTACTTTTTCTATTTAATTAAATAATCTTTAATTAATTAAAGACACTTTTCTTATTTAATTAGATAACTTCATTTAATTAATTAGGAATGACTTCTCATTTAATTAAATAACTTTGTTTAATTAATTAGAATTAAGTACTCCATTTAAATAAATAATTTCATTTAATTATTTCAAAATTTATTTCGAAACTATTCAACTCATGTCAACCGTGGTTAAAACTAGTCAACTCTTGGTCAAACTTGATCTTTGCGTATGTGAATATGAGCAAATGTGAGTATGAATTTCAGCAACAATTCAATGCAAATTCTCATTCAACCTTTCAAAGTGAAGAGATGAGGGTCTCTTAAAGAGACTTTCCTGCAATTCATCAACAGTTGAGATCGATTTCAATCAACAGTTAGGATTAAAGGTGAAGTTCAGTCATAAAAGGAGATTTCCAAATTAAAGGGAGTTAACAAATTTAATTTGAGTAAAATAAGGAGTTAACTAATTCAATTTGAATAGAAAAAGGAGTTAACTGATTTACCTCATTTTTTATCCATAGTAAACTGAAAATTTCCCTTTTTGAATGGAAGAGAGATTTTGTTGAGATATCTAATTTAATAAAATGAGATATGCTGTCATAATTGTTTTTTCAATTTAATTAAATAATATTTAATTAATTAGAGACAATCTTCTTATATAGTTAAATAACTACATTTAATTAATTAAGAATGACTTCTCTTTTAATTAAATAACTTTGTTTAATTAATTAGAAGTAAATACTCCTTTTAATTAAATAATTTCATTTAATTATTTCAAAATTCTTTTCAAAACTAGTCAACTCAAGTCAATCGTGGTTAAATCTGATCAACTTTTGGTCAAACTTGATCTTTGCGTATGTGAATATGAGAAAATGTGAGTATGAATTCCAACAAAAATTCGATGCAAATTCTCATTCAACCTTTCAAAATGAAGAGATGAGGGTTTCTTAAATAGACTTTCCTATAATTCATCAACGGTTGAGATCGATTTCAATCAACGGTGATGATTAAAGGTGAAGTTCAGTCATAAAGGGAGATTTCCAAATGAAAAGGAGTTAACAAATTTAATTTGAGTAAAATAAAGAGTTAACTGATTCAATTTGAGTAGAAAAAGGAGTTAACTCATTTAACTAATTTTTTATCAATAATGAACTGAAAATTTTTCTTTTTCAACTGAATAGAGATTTTGTTGAGATATTTAATTTAATAAAATTAGATATGCTCTCATAATTAATTTTTCTATTGAATTAAATAATCTTATATTAATTAGAGGCACTTTTCTTATTTAATTAAATAACTTCATTTAATTAATTAGGAATGGATTCTCATTTAATTAAATAACTTTGTTAAATTAATTAGAAGTAAGTAGTCCATTTAATTAAATAATTTCATTTAATTACTTCCAAATTCTTTTCGAAACTAGTCAAGTCAAGTCAACCATGGTTAAATCTGGTGAACTTTTGGTCAAACTTGATCTTTGCGTATGTGAATATGAGCAAATGTGAGTATGAATTCCAGCAACAATTCGATGCAAATTCTCATTCAACCTTTCAAAATGAAGAGATGAGGGTCTCTCAAATATACTTTCCTAGAATTCATCAACAGTTGACATCGATTTTAATCAACGGTCAGGATTAAAGTTGAACTTCAGTCATAAAGGGAGATTTCCAAATTAAAGGGAGTTGACAAATTTAATTTGTGTAAAATAAAGAGTTAACTGATTCAATTTGAGTAGAAAAAGGAGTTAACTGATTTAAGTCATTTTTGATCAATAGTGAACCGAAAATTTCACTTTTTGAATTGAAGAGAGATTTTGTTGAGATATTTAATTTAATAAAATGAGATATGCTATCATAATTACTTTTTCTATTTAATTAAATAATCTTTAATTAATTAGAGACAATTTTCTTATTTAATTAAATAACTTCATTTAATTAATTAGGAATGGCTTCTCATTTAATTAATTAACTTTATTTAGTTAATTAGAAGTAAGTACTCCATTTAATTAAATAATTTCATTTAATTATTTTAAAATTCTTTTCGAAACTAGTCAATTCAAGTCAATCGTGGTTAAATCTGGTCAACTTTTGGTCAAACTTGATCTTTGCGTATGTGAATATGAGCAAATGTGAATATGAATTCCAGCAACAATTCGATGTAAATTCTCATTCAACCTTTCAAAATGAAGAGATGAGGGTCTCTTAAATAGACTTTCCTGGAATTCATCAATGGTTGAGATCAATTTCAATCAACAGTCAGGATTAAAGGTGAAGTTCAGTCATAAAGGAAGATTTCCAAATTAAGGGGAGTTAACAGATTTAATTTGAGTAAGATAAGGAGTTAACTGATTCAATTTGAGTAGAAAAAGGAGTTAACTGATTTAACTCATTTTTGATCAATAGTGAACTAGAAATTTCCCTTTTTGAATTGAAGAGAGATTTTGTTGAGATATTTAATTTAATAAAATGAAATATGGTCTCATAATTACTTTTTCTATTTAATTAAATAATTTTTAATTAATTAGAGACACTTTTCTTATTTAATTAAATAACTTTATTTAATTAATTAGGAATTGCTTCTCATTTAATTAAATAAATTTGTTTAATTAATTAGAAGTAAGTACTCCATTTAATTAAATAATTTTGTTTAATTATTTTAAAATTTTTTTCAAAACTAGTCAACTCAAGTCAACCATGGTTAAATTTGGTCAACTTTTGGTCAAACTTGATCTTTGCGTATTTGAATATGAGCAAATGTGAGTATGAATTCCAGCAACAATTCGATGCAATTTCTAATTCAACCTTTCAAAATGAAGAGATGAGGGTCTCTTGAATAAACTTTCTTGGAATTCATCAACAGTTGAGATCGATTTCAATCAACGGTCAGGATTAAAAGTGAAGTTCAGTCATAAAGGAAGATTTCCAAATTAAAGGGAGTTAAAAAATTTAATTTTGAGTAAAATAAGCACTTAACTGATTCAATTTGAGTAGAAAAAGGAGTTAATTGATTTAACTCATTTTTGATCAATAGTGAACTGGAAATTTCCCTTTTTGAACTGAAGGGAGATTTTGTTGAGATATTTAATTTAATAAAATGAGATATGCTCTCATAATTACTTTTTCTATTTAATTGAATAATCTTTAGTTAATTAGAGGCACTTTTATTATTTAATTAAATAACTTCATTTAATTAATTAGGAATGGCTTCTCATTTAATTAAATAACTTTGTTTAATTAATTAGAAGTAAGTACCCCATTTAATTAAATAATTTCATTTAATTATTTAAATTTTTTTTCAAAACTAGTCAACTCAAGTCAACCGTGGTTAAATCTGGTCAACTTTTGGTCAAACTTGATCTTTCCGTATGTGAATATGAGAAAATATGAATATGAATTCCAGCATCAATTCGATGTAAATTCTCATTCAACCTTTCAAAATGAAGAGACGAGGGTCTCTTAAATAGACTTTCTGGAATTCATCAATGGTTGAGATCAATATCAATTAACGGTCAAGATTAAAGGTGAAGTTCAGTCATAAAGGAAGATTTCCAAATTAAAATGAATTAACAGATTTAATTTGAGTAAGATAAGGAGTTAACTAATTCAATTTGAGTAGAAAAAGTAGTTAACTGATTTAACTCATTTTTGATCAATAGTGAACTGGAAATTTCCCTTTTTGAATTGAAGAGAGATTTTGTTGAGATATTTAATTTAATAAAATGAGATATGCTCTCATAATTACTTTTTCTATTTAATTAAATAATCTTTAATTAATTAGAGACACTTTTCTTATTTAATTAGATAACTTTATTTAATTAATTAGAAATGGCTTCTCATTTAATTAAATAACTTTGTTTAATTAATTAGAAATAAGTACTCCATTTAATTAAATAATTTCATTTAATTATTTCAAAATTCTTTTCGAAACTAGTCAACTCAAGTCAACCGTGGTTAAATTTGGTCAACTTTTGGTCAAACTTGATCATTGTATATTTGAATATGAGCAAATGTGAGTATGAATTCCAGCAACAATTCGATGCAATTTCTAATTCAACCTTTCAAAATGAAGAGATGAGGGTCTCTTGAATAGACTTTGTTGAAATTCATCAACGGTTGAGATCGATTTCAATCAATGGTCAGGATTAAAGGTGAAGTTCAGTCATAAAGGAAGATTTCGAAATTAAAGGGAGTTAACAAATTTAATTTTGAGTAAAATAAGGACTTAACTGATTCAATTTGAGTAGAAAAGGTAGTTAACTGATTTAACTCATTTTTGATCAATAGTGAACTAGAAATTTCCCTTTTTGAACTGAAGAGAGATTTTGTTGAGATATTTAATTTAATAAAATCAGATATGCTCTCATAATTACTTTTTCTATTTAATTAAATAATCTTTAATTAATTAGAGACACTTTTCTTATTTAATGAAATAACTTCATTTATTTAATTAGCAATGGCTTCTTATTTAATTAAATAACTTTGTTTAATTAATTAGAAGTAAGTACTCCATTTAATTAAATAATTTCATTTAGTTATTTTAAAATTCTTTTCGAAACTAGTCAACTCAAGTCAACCGTGGTTAAATTTGGTCAACTTTTGGTCAAACTTGATCTTTGCGTATTTGAATATGAGCAAATGTGAGTATGAATTCCAGCAACAATTCGATGCAATTTCTAATTCAACCTTTCAAAACGAAGAGATGAGGGTCTCTTGAATAGACTTTTTTGGAATTCATCAACGGTTGAGATCGATTTCAATCAACGGTCAGGATTAAAGGTGAAGTTCAGTCATAAAGGAAGATTTCCAAATTAAAGGGAGTTAACAGATTTAATTTGAGTAAGATGAGGAGTTAACTGATTCAATTTGAGTAGAAAAAGGATTTAACTGATTTAACTCATTTTTGATCAATAGTGAACTGGAAATTTCCCTTTTTGAATTGAAGAGAGATTTTCTTGAGATATTTAATTTAATAAAATGAGATATGCTCTCATAATTACTTTTTCTATTTAATTAAATAATCTTTAATTAATTAGAGACACTTTTCTTATTTAATTAAATAACTTTATTTAATTAATTAGGAATGGCTTCTCATTTAATTAAATAAATTTGTTTAATTAATTAGAAGTAAGTACTCCATTTAATTAAATAATTTTATTTAATTATTTCAAAATTCTTTTTGAAATTAGTCAACTCAAGTCAACCGTGGTTAAATTTGGTCAACTTTTGGTCAAACTTGATCTTTGCGTATTTGAATATGAGCAAATGTGAGTATGAATTTCAGCAACAATTCGATGCAATTTCTAATTCAACCTTTCAAAATGAAGAGATGAGGGTCTCTTGAATAGACTTTCCTGGAATTCGTCAACAGTTGAGATCAATTTCAATCAACAATCAGGATTAAAGGTGAAGTTCAGTCATAAAGGAAGATTTCAAAATTAAAGGGAGTTAACAAATTTAATTTTGAGTAAAATAAGGATATAACTGATTCAATTTGAGTAGAAAAAGTAGTTAACTGATTTAACTCATTTTTTATCAATAGAGAACTGGAAATTTCCCTTTTTAAACTGAAGAGAGATTTTGTTGACATATTTAATTTAATAAAATGAGATATGCTCTCATAATTACTTTTTCTATTTAATTAAATAATCTTTAATTAATTAGAGGCACTTTTCTTATTTAATGAAATAACTTCATTTAATTAATTAGGAATGGCTTCTCATTTAATTAAATAACTTTGTTTAATTAATTAGAACTAAGTACTCCATTTAATTAAATAATTTCATTTAATTATTTTAAAATTCTTTTCAAAACTAGTCAACTTAAGTCAACCGTGGTTAAATTTGGTCAACTTTTCGTCAAACTTGATCTTTGCATATGTGAATATGAGCAAATGTGAGCACGAATTCCAACAACAATTCGATGTAAATTCTCATTCAACCTTTCAAAATGAAGAGATGAGGGTCTCTTAAATATACTTTCCTGAAATTCATCAATGGTTGAGATCAATTTCAATCAACGGTCAGGATTAAAGGTGAAGTTCAGTCATAAAGGAAGATTTTCAAATTAAAGGGAGTTAACAAATTTAATTTTGAGTAAAATAAGGACTTAACTGATTCAATTTGAGTAGGAAAAGGAGTTAACTGATTTAACTCATTTTTGATCAATAGTGAACTGAAAATTTCTCTTTTTGAACTGAAGAGAGATTTTGTTGAGATATTTAATTTAATAAAATGAGATATGCTCTCATAATTACTTTTTCTATTTAATTAAATAATCTTTAATTAATTAGAGGCACTTTTCTTATTTAATTAAATAACTTCATTTAATTAATTAGAAATGGCTTCTCATTTAATTAAATAACTTTGTTTAATTAATTAGAAGTAAGTACTCGATTTAATTAAATAATTTCATTTAGTTATTTTAAAATTCTTTTTGAAACTAGTTAACTCAAGTCAACCGTGGTTAAATCTGGTCAACTTTTGGTCAAAATTGATCTTTGCATATGTGAATATGAGCAATTCTGAGCATGAATTTCAGCAACAATTCGATATAAATTCTCATTCAACCTTTCAATATGAAGAGATGAGGGTCTCTTAAATAGACTTTCATGGAATTCATCAACGGTTGAGATCAATTTCAATCAACGGTCAAGATTAAAGGTGAAGTTCAGTTATAAAGGAAGATTTCCAAATTAAAGGGAGTTAATAGATTTAATTTGAGCAAGATGAAGAGTTAACTGATTCAATTTGAGTAGAAAAAGGAGTTAACTGATTTAACTCATTTTTGATCAATAGTGAACTGGAAATTTCCCTTTTTGAATTGAAGAGAGATTTTGTTGCGATATTTAATTTAATAAAATGAGATATGCTCTCCTAATTACTTTTTCTATTTAATTGAATAATCTTTAATTAATTAGAGACACTTTTCTTATTTAATTAAATAACTTTATTTAATTAATTAGGAATGGCTTCTCATTTAATTAAATAATTTCATTTAATTATTTTAAAATTGTTTTCGAAACTAGTCAACTCAAGTCAACCGTGGTTAAATTTGGTCAACTTTTGGTTAAACTTGATCTCTGCCTATTTGAATATGAGCAGATATGAGTATGAATTTCAGCAACAATTCGATGCAATTTCTAATTCAACCTTTCAAAATGAAGAGATGAGGGCTGTTGAATAGACTTTCCTGGAATTCATCAACAGTTGAGATCGATTTCAATCAACGGTCAGGATTAAAGGTGAAGTTCAGTCATAAAGGGAGATTTCCAAATTAAAGGGAGTTAACAAATTTAATTTTGAGTAAAATAAGGACTTAACTGATTCAATTTGAATAGAAAAAGGAGTTAACTAATTTAACTCATTTTTGATCAATAGTGTATTGAAAATTTCCCTTCTTGAACTGAAGAGAGATTTTGTTGAGATATTTAATTTAATAAAATGAGATATGCTCTCATAATTACTTTTTCTATTTAATTAAATAATCTTTAATTAATTAGAGGCACTTTTATTATTTAATTAAATAACTTCATTTAATTAATTAGGAATGGCTTCTCATTTAATTAAATAACTTTTTTTAATTAATTAGAAGTAAGTACTCCATTTAATTAAATAATTTCATTTAATTATTTTAAAATTCTTTTCGAAACTATTCAACTTTTTGGTAAACAGATTTGTCACAGAAGAATTTTCCCAATGGAGTGTATGTGGCAAATCGTTCACAACAGTTGGATAAGCCCTTGATATCCGGCCTTCCTTTGCGTTGGGTGGGGCAGCTCCCTCGTAAGATATAATTTTTAAAAGGTTTTTCAATTAAAGGATCTAAAACTTCAAAATTTAAGAGAAAGTTGTGGAAGGTGAATGCACCACATGCCCTCACAGCCTTCGGAGATTAACAAGATCGATAATAGAGATACCCAAGAACTACGCTTGAAAGCAACCTGTATTATTAAGCACATTCATTATCATCTGTAAACATTTGCATAGCACCATGAGAAGTTCCACTACAATGTATAACAATTTGGATTTTAAAATAAGAAACCCAAAGTAGATCTCATTTCATTTCCTTGCACCAAGAAAAACGATAGAGATTTTTCAATTCAGAGATAAAAAGTGTACATACTTTCCAAAATTTATCCCTAGATCAAATTTTCAGCATAGTGTTCCCTTATTTTTCCAACCAAAAAGTCCTTTTACAAAGCTTAAAAGAGCCCTTATATAGACATAGAGGTTAATAACCACCTTTCTATAGTTAGTAACTACCCCTGAAATACGTGATTTGGGTGAGGTTAATTAACCTTTGCAAAATTAACCTCAAATGACAAAGATCATTGATTGGAATGTATGACTTGGAACATGTCTTCAGACCATCGAATCATTGATTTGCTGAGTTATTTGGAACATGTATTCAGACTCTTCTTCATGATCATCGCCAAGTTTGACAAAGAAATAATCATTCACAACATCAATTGCTCATGCACTGACCGTAGTTTAGATAGTGATGCTACAATCTTGTCTTCCCATTGATATAATTTATAGAAATTTTCAATCCTTTGGAACTGATTTTGATGAGTCATTATCATATCCACCTGTTAGCTGCTGCATCTATGGATTGTTGCAGATTTCAACAACAGTATGATCTACAATACCATCAGGGCCTACTAAAACTGGTGGAATGACCACTGCTTTGGCATTTCAGCATTACATCTTGCACTTCTAATAGAGTAGAAACAATAACATGGCCTACCAATGCGCTTAGCATATTACCCAATTAATCCATTTTGTAATAAGAGCATTGCTCAAGTCTAATCAAGAGACAGTTAGACACCCTTTCATCACAAGTTTTCAGTCAGCTGCTCAAGTCTCTAAGCATCTTGTCTACTCTCTCCCTCTCTTCTGATGTGAACATTCCTACTCTGCTCCGCTCTTTTAGTGCAGTCCAAGAGACAACATCTCTCTTTGAAATACTATCAAATATATTCTTTGCATCATCCAACCTCTTGCATTTAGCATATATTTTTTGTAGGATGGCATAAAGTGTAGTACTGTGCTGTTCCAGTTCAAAAAGAGCTTCCGCTGTGCATTCTCTGAGCTCTATATTGCCATAACTTCGACAAGCTCCAAGTAGTCCTCCCCATAAATTGACATTTGGTTCAAAAGGCATGTTTTCAAATGCAATCTCTACATCTTCTACGCTTTCACATTTTTCATACATGTCTAGCAGGGCACTTCTAGTGAAAATATTCAACTCGTATCCACTTATAATCGTGCAACTATGGACTTGTTTTCGTTGATTAAGTGCTGCTAATCTTGCACATGCTTTGAGAATACTAGCAGAGGTTGCCTTGTTGGCTTTGACATCCACCTTATGCATTAAAGAAAACAATTTCAATGCTTCCTCACCTCGGTTAACCTGGGAATATCCCGTGATCATTGCAATCCATGAAATTTGATTGCTATCAGACATTTTGTCAAACATTTTGTGCACATTCTCCATATAACCACATTTAGCATACGTGTCAATAAGTGCATTTCCCACGTGGTTATCCAACTCAAAACCATTTTTTTATGATATAGGAATGCATTTTTATCCCTCATTAGTAGGCTGGCACAAGAGCTAAGAACACTTGAGAAGGCAAATAGCACCTGATCAAACCTCGCTTGCTGCAGATGTCTAAAAAGTTTCAAAGACTCTTTAGCCTGTTCATTCCATAGGTACCCTAAAACCATAAAATTCCACAAGATTTCTTTTCATTCGGGCATTATATCGAATAGAATCAGTGCATCCTCCAGCTTTATGAATCCGTTCTCTTCAACAGAGAAATGCTTGACAGCCAAGTGATCTTCCCAGTCATTTGTCAAGCTCTTGTAGAAAGGAGCATACTCTTCCTTAGTAATCTCCTCTGGCTTCCTCATCCAGATTGGTCTCTGCTTGTTAACTAGGGTCCATTCATGAGAGACTTCCTTCACTTTTTTTTTTTTTTTCCTTATCCTCCTCCACTTCTTCAATATCGCCCTCCTGTTCCTTCTTTTTCTCCTCTTCCTCTTCGTCATCACTGACCTCCTTCTCCATAGTCTTCTTAATCCATAGATAAATCAGATAGTTGATGAACTCAGAGTGTTTCTTGATCAAATCCTTTAGCCTCCGCTCTTCAAGATATTCCATCTAGTCCTCTTTCAAAAAGAGAGTGATCTTAGTTCCTTTGCCTAAAGGCTCATCGCTGACATCCCTGGTAATAGTGAAGGAACCCCCCGCCTGAGACTCCCAGATGTACTGCTCATCATCATTGTGCTTTGTGGTTACAATTACCTTCTTTGCCACCAGATATGCAGAGTAAAACCCCACTCCAAACTAACCAATCATGCTTACATCCGCCCCAGCCTGCAGGCACGATGTCCACTTCACACTAATACTATTACCATGTAAAAAAAATTGGCGAGATATTGCTTTGCTCACCACAACTACAACACACGTGGTCATAATCATTAGCACCGCTGGAGAGGAGGCTGAGCTAACCAACCATAATTCTTGCTAACAACCACGAACTACAGCCCACCACTTGAATGCCTCACGGTCCTCCTTTCCATGAAGCAATCCATTTTATCCCGTCCCGAAAGCATTTTAGGAATCTCCTTCATTTCTAAATGTGGGGTGGTCAACATTCTGAAGCACGTAAACCTCGGTGGCCATATGCAGACACAGACTGACACCTACAGTTGCAATGCTTGACCACATTCCCTCAGAGCCATGAAAGGCCACACCAGGCAGCACGCATCCCAGAAATGTGCAGAAAATGAGTCGAGCAATATCGACAGACAGTTGCCTGTTCAACAACGTTTGCAACTCCTTGGGTGTAAAGAAGCTTTTCTTCATCTTCTATCTGGCTACTACCTTATTAAAAATGTTGCATGTATCACCTTACCAGGTTAATAACTACCTTATAGAGGTTAATGAAAACATATTCTTGGTAGCTCTCATTAACCTTTTGAGAGTTAGGTTAGGAAAAATGTGTTTTCGAATGCTATCATTAACCTATAGGAGAGGTTAAGAAAAATGTATTTTTGGTGGTTAACATTAACCTTTTTCTTGGAGGTTAAGAAAAACACGTTTTTGGTGGTTAAAATTAACCTTTTAAGAAGTTAAAGGTTAATAAATACGTGTTTTCGTCGGCAATCATTAACCTTTATATCTTGAGGCTCAGAAGCTAGATTTCAATGATCTCAAGTGCTGTGCAGAACTGCTAACCAGCTGGGGACATGGAGACTTAAAGACTTGCAAAATTTCATAGATAGAATGATCAATTTAAGGCTTAAAACCAAGCAAGTTTTAAATACTAATCATGGCTCGTAGAATTAGAACAAATTCTATAGTCAGGCAACAGCTGGCTCTAACTGGGGACAAGGACTGACAAGGGACGAAGCTCGAATCCAGAATGAATAAAGTAGTTCCTTATCCATTGGGTTGTGAAATAGAGTCATTTGAGGGACCAATTTACAAAAGAGGGAACAAAAACCAAAAATAGGACAACAAAAAGAAAGGCTAAAACAACACCAACTAACAAGAGCACACCAAAAATGAGACGACCTATATACAAAAAGGTGTACGGACACCTTCTACTGATGATAATGTTTTAGGTGTTGCCCATTATAAGGTAAGGGCAATGGGGTACCACTCAAGTATGACAAAATAAAAGATTTCTTTCCACATACCTCTTTGATCTCAAAAGGGCCTTTGCATAAGGAGTCAAATTTTCCATGTAATCCTTTTGGCTCTCTGCGCTTATCCCAAAGCAAGACAAGATCACCTTCTCAAAACATCCTCTGCTTAGCCTTTTTATCAAATAACTTCTTGACACGGGATTGATGTTCCTGAATTCTATCAACAACCATCTCTCTTTCTTCTTCCAACTTTGTCAAATACAACATTCGTTTCTCAAGAGCACCTTTGAATTCAAGATTCTCAATGGCACTCTGTAATTTCAAGGTGGATAGCTCGAAGGGGAGAGGAAGAGCTGGCTCAGTTCCATATAGGATCTCGAAGGGAGAAAATCCTATTGCTCTCTTTTTAGTAGTACGATCTGCCCACAATGCATCGTACAGGTGCTTGTGCTAGGATCTTTGATTAACATCTATCAATTTTCGCACAATGGTCATAATATTTTTATTGCTTGATTCTGCCTGACCATTTCCTTGTGCAAAATAATCAGAGGAATGAGAGAGAATAATCCCATATTGATAGCAAAATGATGATATCTCTTGAGAAGAGAAGTTGGTAGCATTGTCAGTAACAATTTTATTCGGCACACCAAACCTAACCAGAATGTTTTGTTTGATAAAATTGCACACCACTTCTGAAGTTGTTTGTTTTACTAGGGTCGCTTCCACCCACTTGGTAAAATAGTCAGTTGCCATCAAAATATGAGTGTGTCCAGCAGAGGATGAAGGATGAATAGGACCTATGAAATCCAAACCCCATTTTTGAAAGGGTTCTTCGATCACCACTAGTTTCGAGGGCAGTGCAGCCAATTGAACTTTTCCTTTGAAGTACTGACAAGAATCGCAGTTCTTCACCCATTCTTCTACATCTTTGAATATCCCGGGCTAGTAAAAACAATTTCTCAGAATTTTGTAAGCTATTACTGATGTGGAGTAATGACCTCCACATGCTTCATTATGAAATAACTGAAGCAACTTCTTTCTTTGTTCAGAATCAACACATCTCAGAAAAGTACCATCTATCCCTTTCTTGTATAAGGCGTCACTCCAAAGAATGTATTTTGCAGATTTCAATTTTAAGGTCCTCTTCTCTTTAGGTGATAAATGAGCAAGACATTCCCCATATGTCAAAAAATAGGCAATATTTGAAAACCAGTCATCAACATTACTAATGAATAAAACTAAAGGCATTTCTTCCTTTGTCCCTTCTTTAGAAGATCCTTCCGCAATTGCCTTACACAAACCTTTTCCCCTGACAAGCTTTGTAGGTTTTATATCAAGATCATATTCTTGTACTTTAGCTATCCAGGTGGCCCTTTTGTTCATGCCAATTTCTTGTTGTGTCAGAATAGTCTTCACTGCTGATTCAGGGACAAACACCTTGGAGTGAGAGTTTAGGATGTAAAACCTGAATTGTTTCACTGCTCTAACTAGAGCATAAGCATTTTTCTCGATCAAGGAGTATTTCAATTCATGTTTCTTAAGAGGGATACTCATGAATGCTATTGGGGCCTTGGTATTGTCTTTGTTAGGTTGGGTAAGTATAGCAGATAAAGTGTTTTCGGAGGCATAACAATACAAATGAAAATCCTTAGAAAAATCTGGATAAGAAAGGGTAGGCGCATGAGCAATTTCAGTCTTGATTTGTTCAAAAGAAGCCTTACCTTCTTTTGTCCACTTAAAATTAGTATTCCCTTTCATCATATCCACAATTGACTTTGTTATCTCAGAGAAGTCTGGTATGAACCTCCTTATAAAGTTTATCTGCCTAAAAAAAGATCTAATTCCTGGTTTACTCATGGGAAGTGACAACTGTTGGATAGCTTTCACCTGCTCAGGATCTATCTGAATGCCCTCTTTGGAGACAATATGCCCCAGTAGTTTGCCTTCTGTCACCCCAAATATAGACTTCTTAGGATTCAGTGAGATGCCTTGAGTTCGACATCGATGTAATATTGCTTCTAGATGATGCACATGATCTCTTCTCTATTTTGAAAACACTGTAAGATCATCAAGATACATAACAATGATCTTATTCTTGAAATCCTCGAACGAATGATCCATGGCCCTTTGGAAGGTGGCCCCAGCATTTATCAAACCAAAAGGGATGCGATTGTAGGCAAACATACCCCATGGAGTGGTAAAAGAGGTTTTATGTTGATCTTCAGGTGCAACACTGATCTGGTTATAACCGAAGAAGCCATCTAACATTGACATGAGTTCAGAGCCAGATAGCAATTGCAAAATATGATCCATGACAGGGAGTCCATAATTATCCTTGAGTGACGCCTGATTCAAATTGCGGAAGTCAACACATATTCTTATCTCACCATTCTTCTTCCTAACAGGAACAATATTAGCTACCCATGTTGAGTGGTGAATGGGATAGATAATCTTTGCTTTAAGCATCTTATCAACCTCATTGAAAATAGTGTCTGCCACCTTGGGATTGAATTGTCTTTGCTTTTGCCGAAAGGGAGTTGAACTAGGTTTCAAGGGAATCTGATGTTTAAATTTCCCATCCATGAATTCCTTTAGATCTTCATAACCCTAAGCAAAAACGTCTTGGTAAGCATTCAATAACCTTGTAAACTCTTCTCTCTCTTGAGATGTCAAATCTTTCCCTATTAGAACCATCCTTGGATTTCCCTGAGAACCAATATTTACTTTCTCATAACCCGAACAATTAGAAGGTTTAGTGTCCTCAACTTTCTCTTTCCTTTTGTCTTCTTTATTAAAAAGACTCTCTAGGATGACTAATCCTCTTGGGATAACATTACCTTCCAATTGAATAACCTCAGAATCATCTTCTTGTTTTCCATTATGATTGCGTGATCCTTCAAATTTTAGGTCTGAAAATGGAGGCCTCCCCTCGAGAAATGCAATTATTTGCCCATCATCATCAAAAACTTGCCAGTGTCGATCATTATCAGGCACACTAGGTCTATGAATCATCTCTACTGTATAAACATCTCTGTTGAACTCAGGATGAGGGATAAGTAGAGACGTAGAGACTGCAAGACAATCTGCCTTAGAGTTTTGTTCACAAGGAATAGAAAATAAAGAAAAAGCATCGAAATGCTCTATCTCATCCCACACTCTATTCCTATATGCCTTCAATTTTGGATTCTTTGCTTGATATTGCCTATGTACCTGGTTGACAACTAATTCTGCATCTCCTGATACCTTGAGTTGTTTGATCCCTTTTCCTCTTGCATACTCGAGACCAAGTAGGAGAGCTTCATATTCTGCGATATTATTGGTGGTCTCAAAAGCCAACTTGTAAGCTTTTGGAAATTTCTCTCCTCGTGGTGATATCAACACTATCCTAGCACCTAAAACGGAAGAAGAAGAGCTTTCGTCAAACTCCATTGACCATAATTCATTGGTTATATCAGGCATGACAGGTTCAGTTACATCTCCTTCATTGGACGTCATCATGTACGTTCCATGCCCAGTATCAACATATAATATTTCAGCTCTGGGATCATCTGATTTCAACACTGTATATTTAGCTTTGGGTTCAGGATCAAGCTTAACCTTCTTATTTCCAATAGGGATAAGGGCATGAGACATGTCCATTTTGATTTCACCACCAAGATCTTTGCAAAAACTTCTACTCAAAAGCATCCCATAATTGGCAGGATTATCAGCAACTAGGATGTTCAGTTTTAACTTCTTCTCAAGATGTGTTGCAAGTGCTACTTGATCATCTTTCAACTGGCCAACTAGCGGGACTTGTTTTTCCTCCATAGAGTACACTTTTCCAGAAGGTTTATTTAGAGAGAGACCCAAGGCATGTGCTACCTTTGAAGGCATGACATTATCAGATGCACCAGAATCAATGATACAATTACTTAACTTGCATCCAGCTATATAAAGAGAAACATAGAAAGGCTCAGGTTTGTCTGACAAAGACGCCACAACAAAATATTCTTTCTCAGTCATGGGCCCTTCCAAATTATCTTCCACTTCTAGAGAAACTCCTGATTCATGGTTGATAGTGATTTCAGGTGAACGTTTCTCTTTGCCAACACATTGGATCAACCTTTCTAATTGATGAGGGTTGGCTTTTAGGTAATCCAATTGAGAAATTTGTACTTTGGTATTCTTGCAATGATCAATAAAATCAAAAGATTCTTCCATGGTGGGAGGTATTTTACCCTTATCTATCTCGTTCGCTTGAGAAGGCTCTTCTGGAGTATGCTTACGAGACAGAATCCTCTTAGCAGTCTCATCAGAGGCTTTTTCTTTCGCTTGTTTACTCCATTTTTCTTCCAATCTCTGTCTCCAACTTGGTGTAGTTGCATTGCAAGAATGATTGTTGATATCTTCAATTTGGTCATCATCAGATTCATACTCCAGGAAATTTATGGAAGAGGTTCCAATAGCGGGTTCTGTCACATCTTCAGGAGCCACATATTCTTCTATCTTCTCCGCAGTCAAATGCATTTGCATGAATCTAGCCATCTCAGGATAGTTTACGCCATCATGATCTGTTGTTAGGTGAAAATCACACATAGCAGCTTGTTTACTAGATGATGAGGGATGTTTGATGGCTAATCTTGGTGTCGATTGGGGTAGCCACTTAGTTGGTCTATTTTGTTGATATGGCAGATAATTCCTCCTTGGAATATCTTGATACAAAGGTGGAGGATTAGAGGGCAACTTCTTTTTGAGTTGTAATAGATCATTAGCCAATTTTTGATATAAAGAATCAGTGGTAGTGACAGGGGCTTGTTGACCTTTTCCCTTTTGTAGATCACGACTCCATTTTCCTGAACTAAGCAAGTCATCTTCCACCTCGATAGCCAAGGTTTGCGCAGCCGCTAGATTAACGGGTCTTGTCCTTCATATTTGAAAACTTACATCAGAAGGTTGAGCACTGATGAAGAAAGTCATTTGATTTTCTTCAGTGGGTCTTTTGTTAACAGGAATTCGATTCACCGTTTGATTAAAACGAGCAATGAATTCTCGCATGGGTTCATGAATTTCCTTCTTCATTGAAGTCAACTGGGAAAGGAGAAAATGTTCATCTTCAACAGTCTTAAATCTCTTCTCAAAAGCTTGAATCAAAGTTACCCAAGAGGTAATTGATCCTGCTGGTAGCTGTCCAAACCATTCAGCTACGGCTTTGGTAAGTGTTTCAACAAAAAGACGGACAGAAACATCTTCATATTGGATTGCAAGAACACCGCTTGCTGTAAAGAATGCACTTATATGCTGATCAGTAGTGACTTTTCCGTCACCAGAAAACTTGGGAAGAATTTTTTGAGAACCAACGAGCATGTCATGTAGTTGGTTTCCTAAATTTAGAGGGCCAATAGTAGCTCCCCATGGGACTGGTGGCTGCGGTGCTTGATGTGCCATGGTCGGAAGAATGATATTCAAGGGTTGTAAATTTATAGCTAAAGGTACAATAGTACCTAGCAAAAGAAAAGCTTGAAAGGCCGTAGGGGAAACAATAGCCTTAGTTGGAGAAGAAGACCTACTAACAGACTTGACCTTTTTCTTCTTCTTAGGAGTAATTGGCTTAAAATCTAACTTTTGAAGGTCTTCAAAATCTTCGTCTACCAAACCCTTTTGTCTATCAACCCGAGTGTATGGTTTATCAGCCAGCTTAGTTGTTATTATTTATTTGCCCTTGAATATGACCAAGATTCTGTCTGTTTCTTCTTGGAATAACCGCTATTCTTTCAATAACTATAACGTCCTGACCAATAGGGGCTCTTTGCAAGATTTCTTCGAACTCTTCTTCTTCTTCAACAACTCGATTAACTTGATGATATTCTTGTACACTTTGTCTACACCTCCAGGAAAGAGTGTTCAAGTCTGAGATGATATCTTCCTGGGTGTCTTGAAAGCCAAGGTTCGGTTGGAGAACAGGAAAAATGTTCTCATGTGGAAGCACCATTGTACTTCATCGTAGGCGACTGTCAATCTTTCTATTCAGTCTCCCCAGTAGAGTCACCAAAAATCTGTTGGTAAATAGATTTGTCATAGAAGAATTTTCCCAATGGAGTGTATGTGGAAAATCGTTCACAACAGTTGGATAGGCCCTTGATATCTGGCCTTCCTCTGCATTGGGAGGGGCAGCTCCCTCGTAAGATATAATTTTTAAAAGGTTTTTCAATTAAAGAATCTAAAACTTCAAAATTTAAGAGAAAGTTGTGGAAGGTGAATGCACCACATGCCCTCACAGCCTTCGAAGATTAACAAGATCGATAACAGAGATACTCAAGAACTATGCTTGAAAGCAACCTGTATTATTAAGCACATTCATTATCATCTATAAACATTCGCATAGCACCATGAGAATGTCCACTACAACGTATATCAATTTGGATTTTAAAATAAGAAACCCAAAGTAGATCTCATTTCATTTCCTTGCACCAAGAAAAATGATAGAGATTTTTCAATTCAGAGATAAAAAGTGTACATACTTTCCAAAATTTATCCCTAGATCAAAATTTCAGCGTAGTGTTCCCTTATTTTTCCAACCAAAAAGTCCTTTTACAAAGCTTAAAAGAGCCCTTATATAGACATAGAGGTTAATAACCACCTTTCTATAGTTAGTAACTACCCCTGAAATACATGATTTGGGTGAGGTTAATTAACCTTTGCAAAATTAACCTCAAATGACAAAGATCACTGATTGGAATGTATAACTTGGAACATGTCTTCAGAGGATCGAATCATTGATTTGCTGAGTTATTTGGAACATGTCTTCAGACTCTTCTTCATGATCATCACCAAGTTTGACAAAGAAACAATCATTCACAACATCAATTGCTCATGCACTCACCATAGTTTAGATAGTGATGCTACAATCTTGTCTTTCCATTGATATAAATTATAGAAATTTTCAATCCTTTGGAACTGATTTTGATGAGTCATTATCATATCCACTTGTTAGTTGCTGCATCTATGGATTGTTGTAGCTTTCAATAACAGTATGATCTACAATACCATCAGGGCCTACTAAAACTGGTGGAATGACCACTGCTTTGGCATTTCAGCATTACATCTTGCGCTTCTAAAGAGTAGAAACAATAACATGGCCTACCAATGCGCTTAGCATATTACCCAATTAATCCATTTTGTAATAAGAGCATTGCTCAAGTCTAATCAAGAGACAGTTAGACACCCTTTCATCACAAGTTTTCAGTCAGCTGCTCAAGTCTCTAAGCATCTTGTCTACTCTCTCCCTCTCTTCTGATGTGAACATTCCTACTCTGCTCCGCTCTTTTAGTGCAGTCCAAGAGACAACATCTCTCTTTGAAATACTATCAAATGTATTCTTTGCATCATCCAACCTCTGGAATTTAGCATATATTTTTTGTAGGATGACATAAGGTGTAGTACTGTGCTACTTCAGCTCAAAAAGAGCTTCCGCTGTGCATTCTCTGAGCTCTATATTGCCATAACTTTGACAAGCTCCAAGTAGTCCTCCCCATAAATTGACATTTGGTTCAAAAGGCATGTTGTCAAATGCAATCTCTACATCTTCTACGCTTTCACATTTTTCATACATGTCTAACAGGGCACCTCTAGTGAAAATATTCAACTCGTATCCACTTATAATCGTGCAACTATGGACTTGTTTTCCTTGATTAAGTGCTGCTAATCTTGCACATGCTTTGAGAATACTAGCAAAGGTTGCCTTGTTGGCTTTGACATCCACCTTATGCATTAAAGAAAACAATTTCAATGCTTCCTCACCTCGGTTAACCTGGGAATATCCCGTGATCATTGCAATCCATGAAATTTGATTGCTATTAGACATTTTGTCAAACATTTTGTGCACATTCTCCATATAACCACGTTTAGTATACATGTCAATAAGTGCATTTCCCACGTGGTTATCCAACTCAAAACCATTTTTTTATGATATAGGAATGCATTTTCATCCCTCGTTAGTAGGCTGGCACAAGAGCTAAGAACACTTGAGAAGGCAAATAGCGTCGGATCAAACCCCGCTTGCTGCAGATGTCTAAAAAGTTTCAAAGACTCTTCAGCCTGTTCATTCCACAGGTACCCTGAAACCATAACATTCCATAAGATCTCTTTTCATTTGGGCATTATATCGAATAGAATCAGTGCATCCTCCATCTTTACAAATCCGTGCTCTTCAATAGAGAAATGCTTGAAAGCCAAGTGATCTTCCCAGTCATTTGTCAAGCTCTTGTAGAAAGGAGCATACTCTTCCTTAGTAATCTCCTCTGGCTTCCTCATCCAGATTGGTTTCTGCTTGTTAACCAGGGTCCATTCATGAGAGACTTCCTTCACTTTTTGTTTTTTTGTCCTTATCCTCCTCCACTTCTTCAATATCGCCCTCCTGTTCCTTCTTTTTCTCCTCTTCCTCTTTGTCATCACTAACCTCCTTCTCTGTAGTCTTCTCAGTCCACAGATAAATCAGATAGTTGATGAACTCGGAGTGTTTCTTGATCAAATCCTTTAGCCTCCTCTCTTCAAGATATTCGATCTGGTCCTCTTTCAAAAAGAGAGTGATCTTAGATCCTTTGCCTAAAGGCTCATCGCTGAAATCCCTGGTAACAGTGAAGGAACCCCCCGCCTGAGACTCCCCGATGTACTGCTCGTCATTGTTGTGCTTTGTGGTTACAATTACCTTCTCTTCCACCAGATATGCAGAGTAAAACCCCACTCCAAACTGACCAATCATGCTTACATCTGCCCCAGCCTGCAGGCACTATGTCCACTTCACACTAATACTATTACCATGTAAAAAAAATTGGCGAGATATTGCTTTGCTCACCACAACTGCAACACACATCATCACAATCATTAACACCACTGGAGAGGAGGCTGAGCTAACCAACCATAATTCTTGCTAACAACCACGAACAACAGCCCACCACTTGAATGCCTCACGGTCCTCCTTTCCATGAAGCAATCCATTTTATCCCGTCCCGAAAGCATTTTAGGAATCTCCTTCATTTCTAAATGTGGGGTGGTCAACATTCCGAAGCACGTAAACCTCGGTGGCCATATGTAGACACAGACTGACACCTACAGCTGCAATGCTTGACCACATTCCCTCAGAGCCATGAAAGGCCACAGCAGGCAGAACGCATCCCAGAAATGTGCAAAAAATGAGTCGAGCAATATCGACAGACAGTTGCCTATTCAACAGTGTTTGCAACTCCTTGGGTGTAAAGAAGCTTTTCTTCATCTTCTATATGGCTACTGCATTATTAACAATGTTGCATGTGTCACCTTACCAGGTTAATAACTACCTTATAGAGGTTAATGAAAATGTATTCTTGGTAGCTCTCATTAACCTTTTGAGAGTTAGGTTAGGAAAAACGTATTTTCGAATGCTATCATTATCCTATAGGAGAGGTTAAGAAAAACATATTTTTGGTGGTTAACATTAACCTTTTAAGAAATTAAAGGTTAATAAATATGTGTTTTCGGTGGCAATCATTAACCTTTATATCTTGAGGCTCAGAAGTTGGATTTCAATGATCTCAAGTGCTGTGCAAAACTGCTAACCAACTGGGGACATGGAGACTTAAAGACTTGCAAAATTTCATAGATAGAATGATATTTTTAAGGCTTAAAACTAGGCAAGTTTTAAATGTGAACCATGGCTCGTAGAATTAGAACAAATTCTATAGTCGGGCAACACAACTCAAGTCAACCGTGGTTAAATCTGGTCAACTTTTGGTCAAACTTGATCGTTGCATATGTGAATATGAGCAAATGTGAGTATGAATTCTAGCAACAATTCGATGCAAATTCTCATTCAACCTTTCAAATGAAGAGATGAGGGTCTCTTAAATAGACTTTCCTGGAATTCATCAATGGTTGAGATTGATTTCAATTAACGGGCAGGATTAAAGGTGAAGTTCAGACATAAAGGAAGATTTCCAAATTAAAGGGAGTTAACAGATTTAATTTGAGTAAAATAAGGAGTTAACTAATTCAATTTGAGTAGAAAAAGGAGTTAACTTATTTAACTCATTTTTGATCAATAGTGAACTGGAAATTTCCCTTTTTGAAATGAGGAGAGATTTTGTTGAGATATTTAATTTAATCAAATGAGATATGCTCTCATAATTACTTTTTCTATTTAATTAAATAATCTTTAATTAATTAGAGACACTTTTCTTATTTACTAAAATAACTTTATTTAATTAATTAGGAACGGCTTCTCATTTAATTAAATAACTTTGTTTGATTAATTAGAAGTAAGTACTCCATTTAATTAAATAGTTTCATTTAATTATTTCAAAATTCTTTTCGAAACTAGTCAACTCAAGTCAACCGTGGTTAAATCTAGTCAACTTTTGGTCAAACTTGATCTTTGCGTATGTAAATATGAGCAAATGTGAGTATGAATTCCAGCAACAATTCGATGCAATTTCTCATCCAACCTTTCAAAATGAACAGATGAGGGTCTCTTAAATAGACTTTTCTAGAATTCATCAACGGTTGAGATCGATTTCAATGAACGGTCAGGATTAAAGGTGAAGTTCAGTCATAAAGGAAGATTTTCAAATTAAAGGGAGTTAACAGATTTAGTTTGAGTAACATAAGGAGTTAATTGATTCAATTTGAGTAGAAAAAGGAGTTAACCGATTTAACTCATTTTGATCAATAGTGAATCGAAAATTTTCTTTTTTGAACAGAAGAGAGATTTTGTTGAGATATTTAATTTAATAAAATGAGATATGCTCTCATAATTACTTTTCCTATTTAATTAAATAATCTTTAATTAATTAGAGACACTTTTCTTATTTAATTAGATAACTTCATTTAATTAATTAGCAATGACTTCTCATTTAATTAAATAACTTTGTTTAATTAATTAGAAGTAAGTACTCCATTTAATTAAATAATTTTATTTAATTATTTCAAAAAAAAATTCAAAACTGGTCAACTCAAGTCAACCGTGGTTAAATCTGGTCAACTTTTTGTCAAACTTGATCTTTGCGTATGTGAATATGACCAAATGTGAGTATGAATTCAAGTAACAATTCGACTCAAAATGAAGAGATGAGGGTCTCTTAAATAGACTTTCCTAGAATTCATCAACGGTTGAGATCGATTTCAATCAACGGTCAGGATTAAAGGCGAAGTTCAGTCATAAAGGCAGATTTCCAAATTAAAGGGAGTTAACAGATTTAATTTGAGTAAAATAAGGAGTTAACTGATTCAATTTGAGTAGAAAAAAGAAACTGATTTAACTCATTTTTGATCAGTAGTGAACTAGAAATTTTCTTTTTTGAACTGAAGAGAGATTTTGTTGAGATATTTAATTTAATAAAATGAGATATGCTTTCATAATTACTTTTTCGATTTAATTAAATAATCTTTAATTAATTAGAGACACTTTTCTTATTTAATTAAATAACTTCATTTAATTAATTAGGAATGGCTTCTCATTTATTTAAATAACTTTGTTTAATTAATTAGAAGTAAGTACTCCATTTAATTAAATAATTTTGTTTAATTATTTCAAAATTCTTTTCAAAACTAGTCAACTCAAGTCAACCGTGGTTAAATCTGGTCAACTTTTGGTCAAACTTGATATCTGCATATGTGAATATGAGCAAGTGTGAGTATAATTTCCAGCAACAATTCGATGCAAATTCTTATTCAACCTTTCAAAATAAAGAGATGAGGGTCTCTTAAATATACTTTCCTAGAATTTATCAATGGTTGAGATTGATTTCAATCAACGGTTAGGATTAAAGGTAAAGTTCAGTCATAAAGGGAGATTTACAAATTAAAGGGAGTTAACAGATTTAATTTGAGTAAAATAAGGAGTTAATTGATTCAATTTGAGTAGAAAAAGGAGTTAACTGATTTAACTCATTTTCAATCAATAGTGAACTGGAATTTTTTAAATTGAAGAGAGATTTTGTTGAGATATTTAATTTAATAAAATGAGATATGCTCTCATAATTACTTTTTCTATTTAATTAAATAATCTTTAATTAATTAGAGACACTTTTCTTATTTAATTAAATAACTTCATTTAATTGATTAGGAATGGCTTCTCATTTAATTAAATAACTTTGTTTAATTAATTAGAAGTAAGTACTCCATTTAATTAAATAATTTCGTTGAATTATTTCAAAATTATTTTCGAAACTAGTCAACTGAAGTCAGCCCTGATTAAATCTGGGCAACTTTTTGTAATGCCACTTAAGACATACTAAAAGAATATAAAACAAAACACAATTCAATAAATGCAATAATTTTTTTAAAAAAATTATCTCAACAAAAGTTCCATTACAATAAAAATACATAAAGAGTTCAGAACTATAATGAAATAGAATTTCATTTCTTGACACCTATGCCCAACTTTGGAACCCTAAATGTTGATTCAGAAGTAACTTCAATAAACATCCTTAGCTACTTGAATCTCGAAGCACCTGAAAACCACATAGAATGCAACATAACACAAACAGGGGGTCAGTACGCACTGAGTTAAAAGGCGAAATCCATCTGCATACATGTTAGTACCAACATATAGATATCCAAAAATAGATTTCTAATCCATCTAATATAGTGCAAATCTAATAATAATATGCAAGAAGTAATCAATTACTTTTCATTGCAAAAATTAAACTCGCACTAAGAATAACTCATAAATGAAACATATATATTCTGAGGTGTCATCGTTATGGAACTAAGTTTCAGCATCCAAATATGGTATGCTCATAGTCATCATATAACGGTATTCTCTATTTTACTTTTCATTGACAGAATAGATACATGCCTTTTCTCCGTACTTAACCATATAGGTTTAAGTCATAGGTAAGGCCAATTTTCTTTTATGTGAAATTAAGCCCCAATTTATTTTTAAAGTTATCACTGAATTAATTAACTGAATAGGATAAACCAACTTCAGCCACCTCGATATACGTTCATCACAGATATTCTTAAAAATACACATCAAACAGATATACTAAGAATGAACATTCAACAATTATAAAATCAGTTTACAATATGATACTACATCCTTAAATCCATCTGTAACACATCTTATACTGCCAATTCAAAGGTAAATATGGATAATTACATCAACAGGATTAAAACCTATAATATCAAGATTGCATAGATACAATTGTTGCACAACTCAATGATACTTACAAAATCTTCATACTATACATAACATCGAATTGACCAAGATAACGAATCATAATGCACATGATATTCACATCATCAAACATGTATCAAAATCTGCCTCATTTCATATACTAATTTCATTTTTATTAAGAACTGAAATTCATCTTACATAATAAAAGAATTCTGTCTTAAGCATCTAATCTCAAACAATTCAATAAAGCTAATAGATCACATTATAATCATAGTAAAAACTAAGTATAGCCAAATCTTAACAAGTGATCGTTAACTAAGATATTAAGATAAACCAGTATCTATAAAAGTAACACCTCTGTTTTGACAATATGCCACCACCGAAATAACCACAACAACATATTAAGATGTGATGTTTAAAATCAATTTAGAATATAATTCACAATATGCAAAGTGACTTTCAGCATTTTACACAACTATTTAACAATATGTCGATACCCTGATTATATATGTATGTTTCTTTTCAAAATTACAATTTATACGTTATGTCAAAAATGTCATTCCTGTCAGTGATCAAAAATGAACAGAGTACAACTTCCTTTGAAGGTATTTCACAAAGATCGACTAATTCTTTTAACATGTTTACTTCCGACTGTTCTCACTAAATTATCTACAACCTAAAGTTCCATATTGACATTAAAAACCAACTAGTTACAATATGCGTCGAACCTCATTCCATAACACAATTTCCGAATTCACCCAAAATTTATTCTATTTAGGCTTATTTGACTTAAACAATTTAAACCTCCCAAATATGAATTTAACATAACAATAGTTATGCTATTACAATATAAACCAACTTCAATTATAATACAAGGTAAATGCTTGACAAAATGTTGATGCTCACATTTCCTACTCTCGACACTTCAGAAACAAAAATCTCATAGTCTACGAATGGAATATAACCACTAAGCACTAAGATTGTGACATCCAATAAACTTATTGTGAACAACATAATCATCTGTTAAAACATAAGACCCTAAACTCCGCTAAGTACATTTCTAAACTAATATGCTTGTTTATAGCTGAACTTTTTGACAAAATGCCGATGACATTAATTTCATAAGAAATTTAACTCCACTGTGTTTTTTTTATTTTTATTTTTAAAACACTAACAGTCCATCTAACAGCATAACCAACCTAAATTTGAAAACCATTGTTTATGAATACGCTATACTTTGTTTTGAATAAGATATTGGGATAAACAACTATGCCCTAGCTCAAATGCAAAACCCAGTAAAAAGAAAACCTGATTCCATTTATTGAGCTATTTAACTCTAGATGTATCACACCATACACAATGACCTCCTCTTTTTCCTCAAGATAATAAACACCCAAAAATGTACAGCATAACACAACGATAGTTTCACTCAAACTTCTAATTTAAAACTCAGAATTCGGCCAAATACAATTAACAGCTGAGAGCTATGCAATAACAAACAATAAAGCTTAGACATATCCATGTTTCCCAAGTACACTTTCATAACCTCCCTTGAGTATGGGAACAAACATTGCTAAAAAAATATCTCTGAACCTTGCCTATTTCCAGGCTCGAAAGTAGTTTACGCAAATGTCCTTTAAAACATTTTAAAATCAAATTTCTACCATTCCTAATTTAAACATTTAAATGCAGTAGCAAGAGAGAGAATGATAGAAAATGCCCCTACGTGAGGTAAGAAGACACAACTTGTTCAACAAAGTCCCTGCTACACAACTTGATGTGAAGCCCAAAATGCCAAATCTGACCAAAGTTCAAGATGCAGAGATGGAAGAGCTTGATAAACAAACTGGTTGTGAATAATATCTCGAGGCTCAGCCTCATATGCATGAAAATAGTTCCAACAAACACTTCCATGTTTTTGAAAATCACTACAACTTAGTTCACAAATGTATGCCAAACTGAGCACGGCGGCAATGATTCTGGCCAAGCCTTAATAGTAAACCCTCTCAAAATTGAAATGATCAACAGAACACCGAGTGCCATAATGCCTCTTTAATATTGCTTTTAATGCTACAATGCAACATAGCGATATGGGTACAATAAAAATAAACCCATTACCACTGCCATTTTGGCATTTTGTAACAATGTGAAATTCACATCATTTAAGCATTCAAGACTAATTTACAAAACAACTAGTATGCATGATCTATCATCTGCAGGTAATAAAACCCTAACTTAAACAAGTGAAGCATTGACATGAAATCAAAACCATTATAGGGTAAGATGCAATTAAATATATTTAACCCTATTCACAACATTTGCAAATATACCAAGTCAAAAACCTCTAAGGTTGTGATTAATCTATTTACAATTTATATGCATAAACCTTGTAAAACTTAACCTCATGAACACTTGATACCCTATTTAATGAATTCTTATAATCAAGTTTACAATCCTTAAAACTCAAATTAAGTTAATAACTTAAAATGTTTTATTCCTTCAAAGCAATCTAATATAAGCAACAGAAAAATGTTAGGTATTAAAACCTCTTATATTAAAATCATAAGTCATTTGTCATATCTAGATAAAGTAATGCTGATACTATAAACACACTCAACAAAATTTTTATGTTCTTGCTAAATAGAATATAATCAAATTCTGACTGAACAATCAACGTATCAAACTGAAAGAAATTAGATCACAACTAAGTCATAAAAGAAGAATAACCAAAAGGAGTCAGGCATGACACCCTCCCCCACTAAGCTTCGACTTTTTCCTGGAAGTCAGCAAATAAGTGTGGATGAGTTGTTCTCATCATTTCAATATCCTCCCAGGTGGCAAAAGTTTCATCATTGGGGTCCCATAAGACTTTTACCTGCCTTATTTCTCTTCCTCTTAAACTCATAGTTTTTCTTTGTGTGATCAGCACTGGTTCCAGCATGACTTGCCCATCCAAAATCTATAAATGTTTCCAATCCAGCATGTGAGCAATGTCAGGAATATACTTACGCAAAACTGAAACAGGAAAAACATTATGAATGCGTGAAAGATTTAGTGGCAAGGCAAGTTTGTAGGCAATAGGTCCAATCCGTTCCAAAATTTCAAACGGACCAACAAATCGTGGTGCTAACTTGGACCCCTTTTCCATAACGAATCAGACTCTTATGCGGCCTAATCCAGAGAAACACTTTATCACCAACCAAGAATTGACGGTTGATTCTATGCTTATCAGCATATTTCTTCTGCCTATCCTGAGCAGTAATAAGGTGCTCTTTGATCCTCTTAACCTGCTGCTCCAAATCTAACAACATATCAGGTCCTAGAAGAGTCCTGTCCTCCAAATTGTCCTAGCTGAGAGGTTTCCTACAAGGTCTTCCATATAATGCTTGAAATGGTGCCATACCTATGGAACTGTGATATCCATTGTTATACGCAAACTCAACCAAGTGTAGATACTCCTTCCATTTATTCTGTCTATCCATTACGTACATCCTAAGCATGTCTTCCAGAATTTGGTTGACACGTTCAGTTTGTCCGTCCGTCTCAAGGTGATAGGCTGAACTAAAATTCAGCTGAGTACCTAACTCTCACTGCATGGATTTCCAAAGAGATGAAGTAAACACTGGATCCCTATCAGAAATAATCTTTTTAGGAATTCCGTGTAACTTAACTATCTGTTCCATATATACTTTGGCAACCATTGCCACATTATAGGATGATCTAACTGGAATAAAATGAGAAACATTAGATAAATGGTCCACAACCACCATGATAGCATCATGTCTTTGAGCTATCATAGGCAGTCCAGTAATAAAATCTATCGAAATGGTGTCCCATTTCCACTCTGGAATATTATGTGGCTGCAATAAACCTGCAGGGTGCTGATGTTCAGCCTTAACTCGCTGACATTCCAAGCAACAAGACACAAAATCTGCTATGTCTCTTTTCATTCCAGGCCAATAATAATGCTGCTTAAGGTCAGCATGCATTTTCTTGACACCCGGATGAGCCGAATATGGTGCCTTGTGTGCTTCAACCATAATAAGATCTCTCAAATCTCCCAGCTCAGGAATGTACACATTTCCTCTAAATAGTAGCAGACCTTCAGGATTCACTGAATACCCCTCAAAACGCCCCTCCAAGACGCTGCCACTGTCCAAAATAGCCTCAATATCTTGAAACCAATGATCTGCGAAAAGGTTCTGTAAGATCCTATCCTTAAGATCCACTGAAAGAATCAAAGAAGATAGTTCATGTCGCCTTCTGCTAAGAGCATTAGCAACCACATTCTCCTTCACTTTCACATATTTAATCTCGAAGTCGTATTCACACAGGAATTCCATCCATCTTCGCTGCCTAGCATTGAGGTTTGGTTGTGTGAAAAGATACTGAAGACTTCGATGATCCAAATGTAACTCAAAATGTTGACCTAGAAGAAAATGCCGCCATTTGGTCAAAGCATGCATAATCGCAAAAAGTTTGAGATCATGAGTTGGGTAATTCACCTCATGACTCTTAAGTTTTCTAGACTCATAAGCTATAACACGCCCCTCTTGCATTAAAAATACCCCTATGCCATCCAATGATGCATCAGTGCAAACCACGAACTCCTTAGCTGAATGAGGGACCGCTAGAACTGGTGCATTGGTCAAACATTCCTTCAGTTTCTGAAATGCCACCTCACACTCAACTGTCCACACAAATTTCTTCCCTTTTCTCTGAAGAGATGTGATCAGGTGCGCTATACTGGAGAAATTTAATACAAATCTATGGTAATAGCTTGCTAAGCCCATGAAACTTCGAACCTCAGATACATTCATAGGTGTTGGCCAATCTACAATAGCCCAAATTTTGGATGGATCCACAGAAATTCCATCACCAAAAATAATATGCCCTAAGTAACAAATCTCTGATTTGAAGAATTTGCACTTTTCAGGATTGGCATACAATCTGTTCCTACGAAGACATTCTAAAACCTACTCTAAATGCTGCTTGTGCTCCTCAACAGTGTTGGAGTAAACCAAAATGTCATCCAAAAAAACCACCATGAACTTGTCAAGGTAAGTTCTGAACACACCATTCATCAGACTCATGAACACAGAAGGTGCATTAGTTAACCCAAAAGGTACCACTATGAACTCAAAGTGTCCATACTTGGTGCGAAAAGCTATCTTATGGATATCAGCTTCCTGGATTCTAAGCTGATGATATCCAGATTTCAAATCAATCTTAGAAAAGATTCGGGCACCCTTGACCTGGTCAAACAAGTCATCAATTTGAGGCAAAGGATACCTATTCTTAATAGTGACTTTGTTCAACTGTCTATAATCGATACAAAGCCTTAAAGAACCATCTTTCTTCTTAACAAAGATCACCGGACCACCCCAAGGTGAAACATTAGGATGAATCAAACCTCTTTCCAAAAGCTCTTCCAACTAAAATTTAATTTCAACCAGCTCTTGAGCTATCATTCTATAAGGAGTCTTGGAAATTGGTTATGTTCCTGGCACTAAATCGATCCGAAAATCAATTTCTCTCTTCGGAGGTATTCCAAGAATCTCCTTAACAAAAAAATCCAAAAAGTTCTGCAAAACAAGATGATCGAGAGAAGAACTCTTAACTATGGAATCCTCTAAGTTGTTTACTGAAATAGCAAACAAACTGCAGCCTTTCCGAGCACACCTTGCCAATTGCTTGGCAGAAATTGTCCGCAAAGAGATAGGTCTCTTGATTCCTGTGATAACTTTGGCTGATCCAGAATCATCAACGCAATTGATTGACTTATCTTTGCAATCCAAAATAGCTTGATGTTGTTCTAACCAATCCATACCCAAAACTATGTCATACGATCCTAAAGGTATAACCCTAAGGTTTACAGAAGTTGAGAAAGATTTCATACAAATCTTATAGTCAGGAGCAATAATATCAACATTTACCTTAGACCCCGATGCTAACTCCACTTGCCATCTATTTCTTGCCTTAACCACGGGTATATCACAATGTGCAACTAAAGCAGAAGAAATGAATGAGTCTGTAGCTCCTGAGTCGAATAAGATAGAAACTTTCATACCTCGAGTATTACCTTGAGCTTCTATAACTAAGTTCTGGTGTTTGGCCTGCTTCTGATCCAAAGTTGCAAAGATACGATGGTTCCTAGCAGAATCACCAACTGTTGCTTCAGACCTAGCTGGCTTAGGTCCAACCTTCGGCTTATCCCAATTAGGACACTAAGACTGATAGTGCCCTAACTGTCCGCAATGAAAGCACTCAAAAGATTTCTTGAATCCCATATTCTGACCAAAAGGTTTAGGAGATGGCTTGCTACTCTGCACACTTTGAGGTGATTGAGATTGCTTAGGCTGTTCTGAACGTTTAGAGTTCTTATCAAACTTCCTCTTCTTGAATTTTCCACCTGAAAATCTAATTTTTGAGCTACTCTGTGGAGGCTTCTGATTCTTACTAACATTAGGGGTAGGTGGATTCATGTTGGTTTTATAAGCAGCCCCATGATAACCATACTTCATCTCTATCAACTTTTCTCGCTCTGAGGCTTCTTGCATAGTCAAAGGTCAAAAAGTTCTCACTTCCTCCCCAATCTTGGGCATAAGCCCTCTGATGAAATGTTGTATCATGGCCTTGTCATTTTCAGTCCACCCATAAAACTTCTTAAGTTCAAAGAACCTTTGTTCGTAAGCTTCCACTATAGAGCCAATTTGCATGATCTGAAAGAACTCCTCAGCACGGGCCTGATGCCAATATTCAGACATGAATCTCTCCTTGAAGCGCTCAACCAAAAGTTCCCATGTGACCAAGGAGATATCAATGCCAAGCTTTTCCAACTCCTGTTCCCACCACAAGGAACCAAATCCTCTCAAATGCATAACTATCAATCTAACCTTCATGCTACTCAAGTAACGGTGTAAGACAAAACATCACTCAATATTCAATAGCCAAGCTTCTGTCACTGTACCCTATTCTGTACCATAGAACAATGGCCCTTTCATCTTGGAAAGGTCCTTGAACTGAGCTCTTGCCACTGGATCTTCTTCTACAGGAAGATTAATGCCCTACACAAGAGGTCTCCTATCATTCACTCCCCCACCAGGAATCTGGTTATTAGCCTCAATATTATCAAGACGTTCTAGAATTCTCTGAAGTACTAAAGCCTGATCTGCCTAATTATTCTGGTTGTTACCAACCCCAACATTTCGATCAAACTAATCATTTCTAGCATCATTCTGGTACCTAGGACCTCTACCATGGCCCCTACCTTTGCCTCTACCTTTGCCTCTGCCAAAAAAGGTCATCCTCAGGAATACCTCGTCCTCAAATTCCTCTAGTGACGAGAGGCATAATAGCAACCTAGAAACATAAATCTATTAATAATGCATCGATGACGGGATAAACCCTATAACCCAAGAGTCTTGGTTATTCTTAACCTGGCGCTCTGATACCAAAATGTAATGCCACTCAAGACATACTGAAAGAATATAAAACAAAACACAATTCCATAAATGCAATAATTTTTTTTTAAAAATTATCTCAACAAAAGTTCCATTACAATAAAAATACATCAAGAGTTCAGAACTATAATGAAATAAAATTTCATTTCTTGACACCTATGTCCAACTTTGGAACCCTAAATGCTGATTCAAAAGTAACTTCAATAAACATCCTTAGCTACTTGAATCTCGAAGCGCTTGAAAACCACACAGAATGCAACATAACACAAACAGGGGCTCAGTACACACTGAGTTAGAAGGCGAAATCCATCTGCATACATGTTAGTACCAACATATAGATATCCAAAAACAGATTTCTAATCCATCTAATATAGTGCAAATCTGATAATAATATGCAAGAAGTAAACAATTACTTTTCATTGCAAAAATTAAACTCGCACTAAGAATAAATCATAAATGAAACATATATATTCTGAGGTGTCATCATTATGGCACTAAGTTTTTGCATCCAAATATGGTATGCTCATAGTCATCATATAACGGTATTCTCTATTTTACTTTTCATTGACAGAGTAGAGACATGCCTTTTCTCCGTACTTAACCATATAGGTTTAAGTCATAGGTAAGGCCAATTTTCTTTTATGTGAAATTAAGCCACCCAATTTATTTGTAAAGTTATCACTGAATTAATTAACTGAATAGGATAAACCAACTTCAGCCACCTCGATATACGTTCATCACAGATATTCTTAAAAATAAACATCAAATAGATATACTAAGAATAAACATGCAACAATTATAAAATCAGTTTACAATATGATACTACATCCTTAAATCCATCTGTAACACATCTTATACTGCCAAGTTAAAAGGTAAATATTGATAATTACATTAACAGGATGAAAACCTATAATATCAAGATTGCATAGATACAATTGAACTATTGCACATCTCAATGATACTTACAAAATCTTCATACTATACTTAACATTGAATTGACCAAGATAACGATTCATAATGCACATGATATTCACATCATCAAACATGTATCAAAATCTGCCTCAATTCATATAGTACTTTCACTTTTATTAAGAACTAAAATTCATCTTACATAATAAAAGAATTCTGTCTTAAGCATCTAATCTCAAACAATTCAATAAAGCTAATAGATCACATTATAATCATAGTAAAAACTAAGTACAACCAAATCTTAACAAGTGATCGTTAACTAAGATATTAAGATAAACCAGTGTCTATAAAAGTAACACCTCTGTTTTGACAATATGCCACCACCGAAATAACCACAACAACATATTAAGATGTGATGTTTAAAATTGATTTAGAATATAATTCACAATATGCAAAGTGACTTTCAGCATTTTACACAACTATTTAACAATATGTCGATACCCTGATTATATATGTATGTTTGTTTTAAAAATTACAATTTATACGTTATGTCAAAAATGTCATTCTTGTCAGTGATAAAAAATGAACAGAATACAACTTCCTTTGAAGGTATTTCACAAAGATTGACTAATGCTTTTAACATGTTTACTGCCGACTGTTCTCACTAAATTATCTACAACCTAAAGTTCCATATTGACATTAAAAATCAACTAGTTACAATATGCGTCGAACCTCATTCCATAATAGAATTTAGAACTCAGAATTCGGCCAAATACAATTAATAGCTGAGAGCTATGCGATAACAAATAATAAAGCTCAGACATATCCATGTTTCCCAAGTACACTTTCATAACCTCCCTTGAGTATGGGAACAAACATTGCCCAGAAAATATCTATGAACCTTGCCTATTTCTACGCTCGAAATTAGTTTATGCAAATGTCCTTCAAAACATTTTAAAATCTAACTTCTACCATTCCTAATTTAAACACTTAAATGCAGTAGCAAGAGAGAGATGGATAGAAAATGCCCATATGTGAGGTAAGAAGACACAACTTGTTCAACAAAGTCCCTGCTACACAACTTGACGTGAAGCCCAAAATGTCGAATCTAACCAAAGTTAAAGATGCAGAGATGGAAGAGCTTGATAAACAAACTGGTTGTGAATAATATCTCGAGGCTCGGCCTCATATGCATGAAAATAGTTCCAACAACCCCTTCCAGGTTTTCAAAAATCACTGCAACTTAGTTCACAATTGTATGCCAAACAGAGCACAGCGGCCATGATTCTAGCCAAGCCTTAATAGTAAACCCTCTCAAAATTGAAATGATCAACAGAACACCGAGTGCCATAATGCCTCTTTAATATTGCTTTTAATGCTACAAAGCAACATAGCGATACAGGTACAATACAAATAAACCCATTACAACTGCCATTTTATCATTTTGTAACAATGCAAAATTCACATCATTTAAGCATTCAAGACTAATTTACAAAACAACTAGTATGCATGATCTATCATCCGCGGGTAATAAAACCCTAACTTAAACAAGTGAAGCATTGACATGAAATCAAAACCATTATAGGGTAAGATGCAATTAAATATATTTAACCCTATTCAAAACATTTGCAAATATACCAAGTCTAAAACCTCTAAGGTTGTGATTAATCTATTTACAATTTATATGCATAAACCTTGTAAAACTTAACCTCATGAACACTTGATACCCTATTTAATGAATTCTTATAATCAAGTTTACAATCCTTAAAACTCAAATTAAGTTAAGAACTTAAAACGTTTTATTCCTTCAAAGCAATCTAATATAAGCGACCGAAAAATGTCAGGTATTAAAACCTCTTATATTAAAATCATAAGTCATCCATCATATCTAGATAAAGTAATGCTAATACCAGAAACACACTCACCAAAAGTTTTATGTTCTTGCTAAACAGAATATAATCAAATTTTGACTGAATAATCAACATATCAAACTGAAAGAAATTAGATCATAGCTAAGTCATAAAAGCAAAATAACCAAAAGAAGGAGTCAGGCATGACACTTTTGGTCAAACTTGATCTTTGTGTATGTGAATATGAGCAAATGTGAGTATGAATTCCAACAACAATTCGATGCAAATTCTCATTCAACCTTTCAAAATGAAGAGATGAGGGTCTCTTAAATAGATTTTCCTAAAATTCATCAATGGTTGAGATCGATTTCAATCAACTTTCAGGATTAAAAGTTAAGTTCAGTCATAAAGGGAGATTTCCAAATTAAAAGGAGTTAATAGATTTAATTTGAGTAAAATAAGGAGTTAACTGATTCAATTTGAATAGAAAAAAAAGTTAACTAATTCAACTCATTTTTTATTAATAGTGAACTGAAAATTTCCCTTTTTGAACTCAAGAGAGATTTTGTTGAGATATTTAATTTAATAAAATGAGATATGCTCTCGTAATTACTTTTTGTATTTAATTAAATAATCTTTAATTAATTAGAGACACTTTTCATATTTAATTAAATAACTTCATTTAATTAATTAGGAATGGCTTCTCATTTAATTAAATAACTTTTTTTAATTAATTAGAAGTAAGTACTCCATTTAATTAAATAATTTTGTTTAATTATTTCAAAATTCTTTTCGAAACTAGTCAACTCAAGTCAATCGAATTTAAATCTGGTCAACTTTTGGTCAAGCTTGATCTTTGTGTATGTGAATATGAGCAAATGTGAGTATGAATTTCAGCAACAATTCGATGCAAATTCTCATTCAACGTTTCAAAATGAAGAGATGAGGGTCTGTTAAATAGACTTTCCTGGATTTCATCAACAGTTGAGATCGATTTCAATCAACGGTCAGGATTAAAGGTGAAGTTCAGTCATAAAGGAAGATTTTCAAATTAAAAGGAGTTAATAGATTTAATTTGAGTAAAATAAGGAGTTAACTGATTGAATTTGAGTAGAAAAAGGACTTAACTGATTTAACATATTTTTTATCAATAGTGAACTAAAAATTTTCCTTTTTCAGTTGAAGAGAGATTTTGTTGAGATATTTAATTTAATAAAATGATATATGCTCTCATAATTACTTTTTTTATTTAATTAAATAATCTTTAATAAATTAGAGACACTTTTCTTATTTAATTAAATAACTTCATTTAATAAATTAGGAATGACTTCTCATTTAATTAAATAACTTTATTTAATTAATTAGAAGTAAGTACTCCATTTAATTAAATCATTTCAAAAAAAAATTTGAAACTAGTCAACTCAAGTCAACCGTAGTTAAATCTAGTCAACTTTTGGTCAAACTTGATCTTTACGTATGTGAATATGAGCAAATGTGAGTATGAATTCCAACAACAATTTGATGCAAATTCTCGTTCAACCTTTCAACATGAAGAGATGAGGGTCTGTTAAATAGACTTTCCTGGAATTCATCAACAGTTGAGATCAATTTCAATCAACAGTCAGGATTAAAGGTGAAGTTCAGTCATAAATTGGGATTTCCAAATTAAAGGGAGTTAACGAATTTAAGTTGAGTAAAATAAGGAATTAACTGATTCAATTTGAGTAGAAAAAGGAGTTAACCTATTTAACTCATTTTTGATCAATAGTGAACTGGAAATTTCCCTTTTTGAACTGAAGAGAGATTTTGTTGAGATATTTAATTTAATAAAATCAGATGTGCTCTCATAATTACTTTTTCTATTTAATTAAATAATCTTTAATTAATTAGAGACACTTTTCTTATTTAATTAAATAACTTCATTTAATTATTTAGTAATGGCTTCTCATTTAATTAAATAACTTTGTTTAATTAATTAAAAGTACTCTATTTAATTAAATAATTTCGTTTAATTATTTTAAAATTCTTTTTGAAACTAGTCAACTGTGGTTAAATCTTGTCAACTTTTGGTCAAACTTGATCTTTGCATATGTGAATATGAGCAAATGTGAGTATGAATTCTAGCAACAATTCGATGCAAATTCTCATTCAACCTTTCAAAATGAAGAGATGAGAGTCTCTTTAATAGACTTTCTTAGAATTCATCAACCGTTGAGATTGATCTCAATCAACGGTCAGGATTAAAGGTGAAGTTCAGTCATAAAGGGAGATTTCTAAATTAAAGAGAGTTAACAGATTTAATTTGAGTAAAATAAGGAGTTAACTGATTCAATTTGAGTAGAGAAAGGAGTTAACTAATTTAACTCATTTTTGATCAATAGTGAACTGGAAATTTCCCTTTTTGAACTGAAGAGAGATTTTGTTGAGATATTTAATTTAATAAAATGAGATATGCTCTTATAATTACTTTTTCTATTTAATTAAATAATCTTTAATTAATTAGAGACACTTTTCTTATTTAATTAAATAAATTCATTTAATTAATTAGGAATGTCTTCTCATTTAATTAAATAACTTTGTTTAATTAATTAGAAGTAAGTACTCCATTTAATTAAATAATTTCATTTAATTATTTCAAAATTCATTTTGAAACTAGTCAACTCAAGTCAACCATGGTTAAATCTGGTCAACTTTTGGTCAAGCTTGATGTAATGCCCCGCCAAGGGTTCCAAAGAATTAACCTAGAATTTCACTAAGTTTAGTAGCATTTTTTTTTTTTTGAAAATAAATACTATATATATAACTCATGCACAATAATGGAAGCAATAGCATTGTTAATCATAACATACGTAATAGATTACATTCTTTAAGATCCATTAACGTTGGATTACATACATGAATCCATCTAGTACAACATCCATATGAAATAATATTGATAAGTCCAATGTTTATACATTACATTTCAAATACTCAATCATCCACTGTACATGTCACAGGGTATGTGTAATGCCCCGCCAAGGGATCCAAAGAAATTACACTAAGTTTACCAAACAATTTTTTTTTTTAAACATGAAAGTAAAACCATTTACAACTTATGCATAGTAATAGAAGGATTAACATCAATTCAACTGAAAGTAAACATAACATAACATGTTACATTCTTTAAAGATCCCTTAATGTTGTATCACATCTAAATTAACCATTCATCTTACATCACATCCTTATTCATAAATTGCATTTTCAATTGCTCAATCATCCACTGTACATGTTACAAGGTATGAAAGGCTTAAAAGAATAAACATCCATGTAAATAAAGTACATTATCATCCAATATTAATCCATGATGCAATAACATAAATGAAACCACATGTCATACATGATACATCATCATAATAAAAGATATAAACATCCATTATAAGAGATAACCATATATCACAAACATAATTAACTAAGTGCACGATTCCTCCCAACCGTAAATAGCATCATTAGACCATTGTGGATCCTAGCCATCCCTCCGTGTGTAACATTCCAAAGCACCGAAGAGATCATCGGTATAAACATAGTAGGAATGTCACTCCTAAACACATCCTACTAACATGAAAAGTAAAACATAAGATATCATCATCTAACATATGCAAATCATCAATACAAGAAACATACTAGTATATACATCTATCATAGGGTATATTATCTACCATAATGAAGATAAATACCAACCAAGAATGCTCTAGCCACAGTGTCTCCCATAGGAAAAAAAAACAAATTTTATTATTATTTAAAATTTTCAATTAATAAATTTTTAATATATTTTAATTAATAAATATTTTAATCTTGATTAATATTGATTAGTTAAATAATAATACATTTAACATAGTTTGTGAATATTAATTTATTAATAATGTTGGTTAAATATTAATAAATTAACAATTAATGGATAGATTAAAATAAGTAATTAGAACAAATGATTATTGATTAATTTAATTAAAATTAGTTTAATTAAAGTTAATTAATAATGAATGTTAATTGATTAAATGGTAGATTTGAAATATTGACTTAATGGAAGTTATTATAGAAATGGGTTAATCGTAAGGGGTAGTTATGAAAACTTAGTTACTTGAAATTCGACATTAAACTGAAACATAAACCTTACCTTAGCTCAATAATATACTTTCAAATCCAATCTCTGAGACTGTGATGTTTTCTTTGTGCTTTGAGTGTTATGGGGTTGGTTTAGCGTTGACCAGTTTAGGTTGTTACCAGAGGCTCGGGGTTGTGAATGTGATGTCATGATGATTTGGTCTCGATCTTTCTTAACCTGACCATGGTAATGTGATGAAGTGCTCTATGACATGATTGTGTTTACTATTTTTTATTGCTTTCCAGTTTCCTTGTGTGAAGCTGAGATGTACGTATTTGAGATACTTGACTTAACCATTTTCGAGTCTCGATCAGTTATATTTGATAACCATTTTTGAGTCTCGATCAGTTATACTTGGATTGCTTTTCGGTCGCTTGAAAGGACTAAGTGTTTGTTATGTTCTTGATGATGTCATGTTTTGACTTGACCATTTTGGAGTCTTCGATCGGTATTGTAATTTACTATTGGGATATTTTCTGGTTGCTCATTGGAGAACCATTGGATTTTTTGACTTATCATTGATGCCTTCAGTTGCTGATAGAGAACTGTTGTGATCATATGATTACTATTTGATATTATCTGTTGCTCATGAAGAACTGATATAATTTCATGGCTTATCTTTTATGATATATTTTCAGTTTCTTGTATAGGACTGAGATGGTTTTATTATGATTCTTTGATTTATGTTTTCATGAGCCTAGGGTAGGTTATCTATGTGTAGAGTCGGGAAGTGGCTTGCAATGGGGGTCGGAGCCCTAAGAGGATGCCTTAAGAAACCCATTGTAAGTCATTTTTAATAAGTAAAAACATTTACACTAAATGAGAGAAAATGAACCTAACAAGATAATTGTATGTTCTCTCCCATGCCTTGAGTGCTAGTACAGACTAGGATGGGGTAGAGAGAACACTTGGTTACGACCTTGCATTCCATAGTAGGCCTCGTCAGTACGAGAGGATACTAGTAGGGACCCAAGATTCCTAAGGGATTGCTCAGGTAACTTCTACGTGACTTTTGTGATGACACTTTCTCGCTTGCATATTAGGTTTCCTACGTGTCTTGTGGTACTTCTGGGATTTAGATGTCGATCTTTTTAGGAACCCTTGAGTTAGCATACTTATAGGATTTCCTAGACTTAGAGAGTATTTATGATTATAGGTTTTGTTATCCTATTTGGGACTTGAGACTATCTCCTCAGCGCGGTGGGAGTGGACCATTTAGGTTCTACGCAGTCGGGTGGTAGTGCTTTTACTCTTACCATTGAGATCAGTTCCGTGGTCATCGTGGCTGGAGTTTTCGTGATTGCGATTTAATTTCACTATGTTCTTGGGTTATTATGATGGATGGTTAGTTTTTATGATAGATGTTTTATCATTATGGATGTATGGATGTATCATGTACGGTGAATAGTTTCATATATTTTTACTGTACTTTGTATCATGAATTTGAGGATGTTGTATCTTTATTTTTACATATGTATATTCTTTTAAGCCTTTCATACCCTATGACTTGTACAGTGGATGATTGAGCATTCCGAATTAATTTGCCAAGAAGCATTCGGAACAAATGTATATTATGGACATGGGACTTTCTGATTATTCTTTCATATGTATGTGATAGTTGTTAGTCTTAAAATTAATTAAATTTAAACGTGACTCAACGTCTTGGGATCTTTAAGAAATGTAACTTACAATGTATGTTTATCAATGATTACATGTTATTGCTTCCGCTACTATGTGTTTGATGTGTATGTTATACATTCTTACTTTAAAATAAAAATGTTTAGCAAACTTAGTGAAACTTTAGGTTAATTCTTTTGGATCCCTTGGCGGGGCATTACAGAAACATACCAGTATATACATCTATCATAGGGTATATCATTTACCATAATGAAGATAAATACCAACCAAGAATGCTCCAGCCACGGTGTCTCGAACGGATCTCAAATGATAAGAGTGGAAATACACTACCACCTGACCACGTGGAACCTAAGTGGTCCACTCCCACCATGCTAAGGAGATAATCTCAAGTCCCAAATAGGATATCAATTCACAAACCACAAATCTCTATAAGTTTAGGAATCCTAAAAGTATACTACTCAAAGGTTCCATCACAAAAAACTGACATCTAATTCCCAGAGGCACAACAATGACATGTAGGAAACCTACTCTGCAAGCGAGAAAGTGTCATCGCATTTATCACGTACAAGTTACCCTGGTAGTTAGCTAAACTCCATGCGTCCATACTGATCTCATGTGGCCACTAGTATCCTCTGATACTGACGAGGCATACTACGGAATGCACGGTTGCAACCATGCATTCTCACTACTCCCATCCTAGAATGTACAAGCACACAAGGCATGGGCAAAAACCAAAACAATTATCTTTTTAGGTTCATTTAATCCCCATTTAGTGTGTAAATGTTATCACTTATTAACCAAACTTACAATGAGTTATCCTAGCAGCCACTTAGGGCCCCAGCCTCCATTGCAAGCCACTTCCCGACACTACAAGTAGATTACCTACCCTAAGCTCATGAAATCATAAATCACCATAGTCCTGTACAAGCGACTATAAAGAAAATCTAAAAGATAATCCATAAAAAAAGAATCATCAAATATTCACAATATAAGAATCAAATATCCATAATAAAAATCATCAAATCTCCAAGATAAGAATCATCAAATCTCCATGAGCATTTGAAAAAGCATCCATAGAAAATCATGACCACAACAGTTCTCTATTGGCAACTGAAGGCATCACTGATAATCACAATATCCATTGGTTCTCAACAAGCAACCAAGAATATCTCAAAATCATACAATTCGAAGACTCCAAAATGGTTGAGTCAAAACATGTCACAACATGACATCAATAAAAATAAATCCATATTTCAGTCCCATCATGATGACTAGAAAATAATCCAAGGATAACTGATCGATGACTCAAAAATATGGTTAGCTCAAGTGTCTCAGATACATATACATCTCAGCTTCACACATGAAGACTGATGAACAATAACAACCATCAATTACAAGCATTTCATAGAGCATACGATCACATTACCATGGTTGGGCTTATAAAGATTGAAACCAAATAAGATCAACATGCCAACACATCTCATAACCCCTGAGCCTCTGGTAACAACCTAGGACTGGTCAACACTAGTCAACCCAAAAAAACCAAAACAAGAAGCATATATAATACACGATGCAAACACATGTTTTGGTTTTGCTAAATTCACATAGTTGAATCAAGTGTAGAGTTTCATTTTCCATTTTCAAGTGTAGGGGTTTTCAGTTTTCATTTCAAGTATACCTCAAGTGTCTAAGTTTAATCATTTGACCTACAAGTCAACCCATTTGTTCTTTGATAGCATTATCCTTCCATTATTAAGATTTACATTCTAAAAATAACTTAAGGATAAATATTCACTAAACTTATCATCATTGACCTTTAATTAAATTGTCCTCTATATTTAATCATGATCCATATTCTAATTGATTAATCTTTCAACTTTTCTAGGATCATTATTCGTTTAGATTATAAGGAAGCCAGTTAATAGTCTTCAAATAAGAAGATTATAACTTTATTAAAATGATGAATTAACATAGGTACACCATCCATGACCTATTACATTCTAATAGTTTCCAATTCAATATTACTAAGTCTCACCATTAAAACATCTAAGGTCATTAATCAAGTCATGAGAGTACGACTTATCAACTTCGATGTAAATACTTCACAACTTTGCTAGAGGAATCAATATTAGCATATCAATTAAAACTCTATTACATAACTTGATTATTAATTAAATCTCATTAACTCTAATTAATTTAATTAATAATTACATATTCAAGGCAATGTTCCAATTAATATCAGTTGACTAATAACTAACTAGAATTCTGTAAGATAAAAGTAAACTATAATTCAATACTCAAATGATCATATGAATAATTCAATAATAATAACTTTTTAATATTTATTAACAAGATATATTGAAAATCTTAATAATAATCTTGTAACATCCATATTCGTCTTACTAATATTTTTTTAAAAATTTTGTATTAATGATAATCATTTCAATTAAAACTCTATCACATTTAATTATATTGACAACTCATTAATTGATTAAAATCAATTATAATCCAAATTCAAAAATTATTATCTTTTGCAAAACTTCAATCAATAAATAATCTCCACTAGATTAACTTTAATTAGATTATTTGATATCTATTTAAACTATTTATTATTTATTAATAGTTTGTTAGACCCAACAAAGATTAATAAATAAACTAATCACAACTATAAATAGTCGATCTAGAGAATCTTTACATAAACTTCATTAGTTAATATTTAACTAACTCTTAGTACGATTAAGGTATAACAATAAGATACCTAATAATTCGAACGTATTAACATTAACATAACAATGTTATAATGATGTTATAATATAGAAATGACCCATTGTCCAATATCAATAAAATTTGAATTACTTAATTTAAAATCATCTCGTAATATAAAATTACCATCTCAAAATTATTTAATATATATTAAATGTTATTTAATATATATTAAATATTATTTAATAAATATATCTCTTTCCATCAGTTCTATTTACAATCGTTTCTATTAAAATCTTTCATTAATTTATTTAGAACATTCTTATTAGTCTTTAGACTAATTAAGTAGTTATGAATTCTATCTATATTGCTTTATTGAAATTTCAATAACCCGATTAATAACTTAAATTCTTCATTTATAACATTCCCCTTTAACCTTAATTGGATTAAATTCCAATTAAGTAAATGAATCAATTTAAAACTATATATATTATTTATAAATCTTGATTATTAAACAAATCCATTAATATTATATATATATATATATATATATAAAATATTATATATATAGACTCATAACAAACTTTAATATATTAAAAATCGCATATGAGATAATTAGTATCTAACATCATGCATATGATTATAAAGCCAAATGTTTCAATTACACATCTGACAGTGGATGAATCGCAACATCATGCGACTGTCATCGCGATGCGATCGTGGCCGTCCGCTGACGCTGCTGCCGCAATCGCAGGTACGACTACGTCAGCAGTCCGTGGTTGACATAAATAAAAGGAACAAGGGGTGGGGTGGGGTAAACCTCGCCCTCCCATATAATTTTCTTTATAAACATTTTTAAATATCGTTCAAAAGTAATTCGCATATAACATTTTTCATTAAAATGTTTCCATGCGATTCGAATTCAATATTTATATTCGGATTTAACGTTTACACAATTATATATATATATATATATATATATACACACGTATATGTATATATGTATATATATGTGTGTGTATACATATACAGATTGTAATTCAACACTATTATTTTAAGATATATATATATATATATATATATATATATATATATATATGCAAATTTGAACATCTATGTATTTCTACAGAGAACATATTTATAACTTTTAAATATAGAGGGTTTTCCAATTCTTTTAAATAAGAATCTGTCTTTTAAAATAATTATTCTCTAAATATGATCATAATCCATCTAATAGATTTAACTATAAATTTGAAATCATCATTGTCAATCTAATTCGAACCCAAATCTGTTTAGATCTAATTTCTCCTTAATTGGATCTAGGGTTTCTAATGTTTTCTTCTCAACTAAATAGCATATCTAGATTCCAATTGTAGATTTAATCACAGAGAGTATTCAGATATATATAACAGACATGATGAAGACAGGAAGAGAAATAGTGCAAAGAGAATATGCGACTATCATGAGTGCACCTGGACACTGATGCTAATTTTCCATGCCTCAGGAGTCCATAGAAAATCCCTTCTTTCTCCATCATTCGCAATTCCTCCAAGATCTAAGCCAACCAAAAATCTCCAAGTGATTGGAAGTGCTAGAAGAAGCATAGAAGCATGTAGAAAATATATGAGCATATGAGCTTCTCGAATGCATGTAAGCTTTGAAGCTTCTATTTTAGCTTGTAGCTTGTAGCTTCCATTCAGCTTTCATTTAAGCTTCCAAAACACACTAGGAGAGCCTCTATTTAAAGGCCTTTAAGATGCATCTAGAGTATCTCTAGAAACAACTAGAACATAAGCATGACAACCAAGCATGAGTCTTCTCCAACCTTCTAGATAAGTCTTAAGGTTGTAGACACCATGTGCTCAAATAAAATGCTAACTTCTAAGTGTAGACAACTTGTGCATTCTTAGGGTGCAAACTCATGTGTTGTCTACAAGATAACTCTCAAGAATTCACAAACTCCTATGTGAGAAAATATTAGAATAATGCACAATCATTAATATAATATTTACTTTTACTTTTTCCAATTTTATTTATTTATTTATTAAATCTCATGCACTTATTTTAATAATTCCACTTTTCAATCTTAATATATTTATATTTTAATCACATGAAATTTAGAATCTTTTAATAATTTTAATATATTTTTCAATTTTAAATTTTCATTTCCCAAAACTTAATTGCTAAAATATTTATTAGCTTTAATAATAATATTATTTAGTCATTTATTTAAAAATGAGCTCCAAATATATTATTATTGAAATAAATATTGTCACATTCCAAATTTAAACTTTTAACTTTTATTTTCAAATTTAATTATTTTATTTAATTAATTTCTCAATTAATTAAATAAAATAAATATTAAATACCATATTAATTTTTATTTAATCAAACCATTAATTAAATCTTTTAATTAGGCTTAATTAATAGAAAATACATCAAAGACTCATAAGGTAAAAATATGAAAACCCATCATAGCCAAAATACATACAAAATCAAACCAAGGGTTTAAATCATGAATTAAGTCATCTGACGCATTCAGAGGGTACTCAACCTGGATACTTGTCCTAATTTTCCAATTAGAACAAATGGCTTAAAGGGTTGTGATTTAGACTTGAGAATTTATCTCCCCTCTCTTATCATTGAGATAATATGATAGGGTACGCTCATCCTGGAAATTCAGGGAAGTCGATACCTGGTACCTGCAACCTACATAAAAACCATGCATGTACAAACACAATATATACTAAACTAAACAGGCAATGGCAGGAAGTGGTGCATTGTGTAGATCCCAACTAGCAGGTGACTACGACTCCCTTCCTTAACCACATCAGACACGCCATACAAAAGCAAACACACAAAGCAAACACGCACACCATACACATGTAAGTATGGGGTAAGTATCCATAAGAAAATACATATGATAATAAATCATCTTACTAATCATCATTAATAATTGAAAGCAATGTAATAATCATCATCAATAATTGCAAACACTAAAAATAATCATCATACATACATAAAATGTAGAGTCTAAGTAATCTCATCACATAATAAACTGAATCCATAGCACAATATTTGATAATCTCAAAAGAATGCTGCTAACCAACAACATAACACTAGCTCTAAAAGAGTTTAGCAACGATAACAAAATGCGAACTAGGGGCAGGCACTACAGTATGACAAGCTAAAAAAAAAATACATACATAGAATAAGGTACATCATCCTATTCTAATCCATGATACATCAAAGTAGAGATAATCACATGATACAAAAACATATGCATCCATCACAAAGATCAAACATAATAAACTAAGTGCACGGTTCCTCCCAACCGTCAATAGCATCATTAGACCATCGTGGATCCTAGCCATCCCTCTGTGCATAACATTTCAAATCACCAAAGAGATCATCGGTGTTACATATTAGGAATGTCACTCCTAATATATACAACATCATATGTAGAAAGAAATCTAACATGCAAATAAAAGCATAAGATAACATCATCTAACATATGCTAATCATCAATGAAAAAGGATACATATCCACCATCATAAGGGACGCATCAGCCACGATATCTCAATGAATATCAAAATGATAAGAGTGGAAAATACACTACAACCTGACCGCGTGGTACCTAAGTGGTCCACTCCCACCGTGCTAAGGAGATAATCTCAAGTCCCAAACAGGCTATCAAAATCACATAACACATATCTCTATAAGTCTAGGAATCCTAAAAGTATACTAACTAAAAGGTTCCAAACACAAAATCTGACATCTAATCCCAGAGGCACACAATGACATGTAGGAACCTACCATGCAATCGAGAAAGTGTCATCACAATTATCACGTACAAGTTATCCTAGCAGTTAGCTAAACTCCACGGGTCCATACTGATTTCATGCGGCCACTAGTATCCTCTCATATTGATGAGGCATATTACGAAATGCAAGGTCGCAACCATGCATCTCACTACTCCCATCCTAGCCTGTACAAGCACTCAAGGCATGGGCGAGAACAAAAGACTTATCTTTTTAGGTTCATTCAGTTAGTATTAGGTGTGAATATTATCACTTATTAATCCAACTTACAATGAGTTACCCTGGCAGCCTCTTAGGGCCCCGGCCCCCATTGCAAACCACTTCCCGTCACTACATGTAGATATCCTACCCTAATGCTCATGGACTCATAAATCTCAAAATCACAAAAGATAAACCATAAAATCATCAAATATGCATAAAAGCATCAAATCTCCATGAGCTAACATCCATAGAAAATTATGAACACAACAGCTCTCTATTGGCAACTGAAGTATCACTGATAATCAAATATCCAATGGTTCTCAATAACCAAAATATATATCTCAATCATACTAATCGAAGACTCCAAAAATGGTTGAGTCAAACATCTCACAACATGACATCACCAAGAATAAATCCACATTTTAGTCCCATCATGGCGACTAAAAAAATAAACCAAGGATAACTGATCGATGACCAAAATAATGGTTAAGTCAAGTGTCTCATACATAAAAATCTCAACTATAACAATCAGTAATCACAACCAATACATAGAGCATTCCATCACATAACCATGGTTGGATTTATAAAGATCGAGATTAAAACATCATCATGTCACCACAATCACATAACCCTCAAGCTTCTGGTAGACCTCCTATACTGGTCAACACTAGTCAACCCAAAACCCAAAACAATAGCATAAAGAATACAAAATGTAAACACATGTTTTGGTTTTACAACTTGAATTTAAATGTAGAGATCTCAGTTGAAGTTTCCAAGTTTGAAGAATGAATGGAGAAACACTCATATTGTTTTGGATAAATAAAAGTTTTCCTTATTAGAATTAAAAATCCATTTTCCAATTTATAATATTTGTTTGATACATCCCCCACCAAACTATAAATTCCTTATTTAATAATTTAAAACAATTAAATTATTAAATAGTTGAAAGTTATTAAAGAGTCACCTTTATGAAAATAAATCTTCAATATAAATCATTTAAAAACAATGTGAATTGATTGTTTATAAACATTTTAACATAATGTTTTTTTTTGCATAACATTAACATCAATTAAACCCCCCCAAAACTCTTGCTGTGGTACATAGTACCTGCGGTCGCAGGCACTGCGCCAATAGCGGGTACGTAGTACCCCTATCGCTGCAGACCTGTGACGATAGGTCTCTGCCTTTCGCAGGCGCAGGGTACGAATCGTGCCCATGGCATTATAATATACACTTATTTCATACGATATGAATCGCGATGCGATTTATTAAATTTCCCATTGCGATTTATCAATCACTCAATTCGGTGCATTATATATAAATATACATAGGTATATATGTATGTATGTATGTATGTATGTATGTATATATATATAATCAAATTTTATAATAGATCCATAATAAATATATACATATGCATATATATAAATATACATATATATATATATATATGTATGTATGCAGATCTAAATATATAACCATATATGTTTTTTTTTTTTCACAAAGATTATATCTACAATTATGAATGCATATAAATTTCTCAAATAAAATTAATCTACCCATATTGAGAATGCATATAAATATGAAACTTCTCAGAAGACATATGGAAGACACGAAGAAGAAAGGGAATGCGTGATGCGAAAATAGCATAAATAAAATCACAAGAATCTACTCGAATTCTGATGCTAAATCGCTCTTCCTCAGAAAACCCGTATAGAAAGCTCCTCCCTTCTTTAGAATTCTCAAGTCCTCCAATGCTCCAATTGCTCTCCCAACGCTGTGTCTAAGCTTCTATGAATGCCTAAATATAAAGAGCTTTCAGGAAACATCTAGAATGCTTCTAGAAATAGCTGGAAGGTTTCACCAACTAAGCATGGGTCTTTTCCAACCTTCAAGATGAGCCATAGGGTTGTAGAAACCATGTGCTTAATTGATGCACCAACCCCCGTGTTGTTGACACATGAGAAATAGAGAAGTGTGTTAATTCTCATGCAAGCTTATAACTCCAATTTACTTTTTATATAATTTGTATTTAAATATTTATAACTTTCATTTTAACTTTATAACTTTTATTATTATTATTTATTTGTTACTTTATTATTATTTTATAATTATTTTTAATTTTAATTTCTAATTTTCTTTTAATTCTTTTCCCTCAATTAATTCCCATTCAATTAATTATAATCAAAATATCAAATAACATGATATTTTATATTAATTTCCTCAAATCATTAATTTATTAATTAAATCTATTTATTAAGACTTAATTAATAGATAATTCACAATAGACCTCCAAGATAGAATATGAAAACTCATCATAGAGCAAATCACTCAAAATCAGTCTAAAGGGTTAAAAATCACGAATTATGTCATCCGACACATTCGGTGGGTAAAATATCCAGATACTTGTCCTACCTCACTAGGACAATTGGTTTAAGGGTTTGGGATTTGGACTTGAGAATTTATCTCCTTTCTCTTATTATTGAGATAGTATAATAGGGTACGCTCATCCTGGCAATTCAGGGAAGTCGATATCTAGTACCTGCAACCTGCAGAAAAACCATGCATGTACATACAATATTTATAATGCTAAGCTAAATAGACAATGGTAGGAAGTGGTGCATTGTGTAGATCCCGACTAAGCAGGTGACTACGACTCCCTTCCTTAACAACATCAGAAATGCCATACAATAAGAAAACACACACACCATACACATGCAAGTATGGGGTAAGTATCCATAATAAAACACATAAGATAATAAACCATCCATCTAATCATCAATAATAAATGAAAACAATATAATGATCATCATGTATGCATGAAATGTAAAGTCTAAATGATCTCATCTTATAACCACTGAATCCATAACATAATGTTTGATAATGTCAAAACAATACCACTAATCTATCAACATAAAACTAGTCTATCATAGTCTGATAATATTAACAATGTCCAAAAAAGATGTGAACGAGGGTAGGCACTACATCCACCCCCCCTTGGGTTAGGCTTACTCCTGGAAGCCTACAAACAAGTAGGGATATAACTCTCTCAATCTAGCTGCATCCTCCCAAGTAGCTGAAGAATCATCAGTAGGGTCCCATTGGACCCTTACATGCTCAATGGTTCGACCCCTGAGGGTCAACCTCCACTACTCCAGAATATGAATTGGCTCCAAAGCCAGCTGCCCATCCTCTACCTACAATGCATTTCAATCAAGAACATGTACAATATCAGGAATATACTGCCGAAGCACTGAAACATGGAAAACATCCTAAATGCGAGCTAGGTTGGGCAGTAGAGCAAGGCAGTAAGCAACTGGGCCAATCCTCTCCAAAATCTCGAATGGTCCCACAAAGCGAGGTGCTAGCTTAGAACCCTTTCCATATTGGATCAGACTCTTTCGCGGTCGCACTCTCAAGAAAACCTTATCACCCACAGCAAACTGCTTATCAATCCTATGAGCATCGACATACTTCTTCTGCCTATCCTGTGCCGTAGTCAAATGCTCACGGATATGCACTACCTATTGCTCCATATCACGAAGCATCTCAGGTCCTAATAGGATGTGATCCTCAAGACTGTCCCAACACAATGGTGTATGACAAGGACGCCCATATAATGCCTGAAATGGTGCCATACCAATAGAACTATGATATCTGTTGTTGTAAGAAAACTCCACTAAGTAGAGGTAATCCTCCCAATGTGTCTGCCTATCCATCACATACATCCGTAACATATCCTCCCAAACCTGATTCACCCTCTCTGTCTGACCATTAGTCTCTGGATGATATGCCGAATTGAAGTTTAACTGCACTCCAAGCTCATGCTGCAGCGATGTCCAGAATGCAGATGTGAATACAGCATCCCTGTCAGAAATGATCTTTCTAGGAATACCATGTAATCCCACTATCATAGGTAATCCTACTATGAAATCCATAGAGATGATATCCCACTTCAAAGAAGGAATAAGATTAGGCTGCAAAAGTCCAGCCGAGTGCTGATGTTTTGCCTTAACTCTCTGACACTCAAGGAATCTAGCCACAAAATCAGCAATATCTTGCTTCATCCCAGACCAAAAGAACCAACATCTCAAATCAGCATGCATCTTCTTGACACCTAGATGTGCTAAGTAAGGTGTACGATGGGCTTCTGCTAGAATCAAGGTGTGAAGCTCATCTGAAAATGGCACATAAATCCTCCCCAAATGTCTTAAAAGACCATCTGATTCTCGAGCGTAACCTGCAAATTTACCTTCCAAAGATCTTCTTGAATCAATCTCTCTACACACTTCCTGATACCATGAAGCCATAGGAAGTACCTGAAGAATTTGACTCCTCAAATCCACACTAAGAGTCATCGATGATGCCACATGTCTCCTGTGACTCAAAGCATTCTCCACCACATTCTCCTTACCCTGAATGTACTTAACCTCAAAATCATATTCGCATAGAAACTCCATCCATCGCCTCTAGCGAGCATTCAAATTAGGCTGAGTAAAAATGTACTGAAGACTATGATGATCGCTATGTAGCTCAAATCTATTCCCCCACAAGAAATGTCTCTGCCTTGTCAAAGCATGAACTACTGCTACTAACACAAGATCATGTGTAGGATAATTTAACTCATGATCCTTGAGCTTGCATGATTCATACGCAATCACCCATCCATTCTGCATCAACACTGCCCCAATCCCTTCAAGAGAAGCATTTGTACATACCATGAAATCACCTTCTGGATTAGGTACACCTAGAATCGGTGCAGTGGTCAAAAGCTCCTTGAGCTTCTGGAAAGCTTCCTCACATTTCTCTGTCCATACGAACTTCTTTCCTTTCCTTTGAAGAGAAGTGATAGGATGTGCTATCCGAGAGAAGTTCTGGACAAATCTACGATAATAACCAGTTAAACCCATGAAACTATGAATCTCTAACACATTAGTCGGTGTTGGCCAATCTATTATCGCCTGAATCTTTGCAGGATCCACTAAAATACCATCACCTAAAATAACATGCCCTAAATACTGAATCTTCGTTTTGAAGAATTCACACTTAGCTGTATTGGCATAAAGCTGATTGTCCCTCAAACACTGCAAAATCAACCGCAGGTGTTCCTCATGCTCCTTCTAAGTCTTAGAATATATCAATATGTCATCAAGAAACACGAGTACAAACCTATCCAGATAAAATCGAAACACACCATTCATCAAACTCATAAAAACTGATGGAGCATTAGTCAATCCAAAAAGGTACCACTGTGAACTCATAATGCCCATAACTAGTTCGAAAAGCAGTCTTGTGAATATCTGCTTCCTTAATGTGAAGTTGGTGGTATCCTGACTTAAGATCAATCTTGGAGAATACTGTAGCTCCCTTGATCTGATCAAATAAGTCATCAATCCTAAGTAAAGGATACCTATTCTTAATAGTCACCTTATTCAACTGTCTATAGTCAATACAAAGGCGCAAAGAACCATCTTTCTTCTTTACAAAGAGCATTGGAGCTCCCCATGGTGATACACTAGGTCGAATGCTCCCTTTGGCTAGAAGTTCCTCTAGCTGAAGACATAGCTCACCCAATTTCTGTGTCGTCATGCGATAAGGATCTTTAGAGGTAGGCTCCACTCTAGGAATCAGATCAATACTAAAGTCAAAGTCCCTCTTTGGAGGCATGCTTGGAATCTCACTTGGAAAAAAAATCTGTGTACTCCTGCAAAATCGGGTGATCTAAAGTCTCCCTCATGGGATCTTCTTCATCAAGATCATTTACCATAACAGCAAGTATCTGACATCCCTTCTAGAAACTTTACTTCAATTGCATAGCAAAAATCATCCACAGAGATATAGGCCTCGGTATCTCAACTATCTGCACATCATTCCCTTGGTCATCTTGGCACATAATAATCTTCTTCCTGCAATCTATACTAGCTCTATGAGATCCAGGCTAGTCCATGCCTAAAACCACATCATAGGAACCAAGGGGTATGATTCAAAGATCCACTGTAGTATCAATGTTTCCTAAGATAAGCCCACACTTATGAACTATAGAATCTGTGGAGACCTTAATGCCTGAGGCTAGTTCCACTTGCCAGCCACGATCTTGCTTCACCACATCCAGCTTACACTTAGAAACTATAGATGGTGAAATAAATGAATCTGTAGCTCCTGAATCAAACAATACTGAAAGAGATATACCTCTAATAGCACCTATGGTCTCAACCACTGTTCCCTGATGATCTTCCTGACGTTGATCAACTACTGCAAAAACTTTATGAGCTCTACCTGCATCACCAACTGTAGGCTCTGAAAAGGTAGGTCTAGGTCCTGTAAACTGAGGTGCGCACTAAGGACACTGAGCTACATAATGTCCAATCTGACCACATGAAAAGCATTTCGTATTTTAGCTAGAACCTCTTCCCATAGGCGGTACATTTGATTGCTGTCAACTGTTCCTTCTCACAAAAGACTGGCTACTCTAAGCTGGCTGATTTGACTGATTCTGTTTATTGCATTGGGCATTGCGGTTGTTCTTGGTGTTAGCACCTTTGCCACCGCCTTGAGCTTGAGAATTTGATCCCTTCTGTTGCTGTGTCTATTGAGACTACTACTGATACAGTTTCCCCTTAGTGAAAGAAAACTTCTTGTTACCACCTGAATTGTAGTTGCTTTTAGATCCTGATGTCGCTGGCGCTCCTACAAAACCACCTTGACCAAGGTTAACACTTTTCTCAACAAGGGTAGCTTGATGCACTGCATCCTTGAGGGTTTTTGGCTCAAATACCTTAACTCCCCCAATATAATGGTTATTCAAACCCCTAATAAAATGTTGTGTCAACTGAGCGAAATTTTCACTAAACCCTGAAAAAGGCATAAGCTCCTAAAACTTATGCTCATACTTGGTCACTGGCAAAGTGTACTGTCTAAGATTATGAAATTCATCAGCCCTTTATTGTTTCCATTCCTCTATTAGGAATCGTTCACGGAAACTCTCTAGGAATAACTCCTATGTAACACTGCTCATATCAATTCCCAACTTCGTCTCCTCTATCATCCACCAAGTGGCCCCAAAATTATCTAAATTAGTGATCTCAAATCTTGCCTTAACATTGTTGTCCAACTCCTGCATGGAAAAAATCCTATCGAGGGAAATAAGCCACTGCTCGGCCACATAACCAGAACCTTGCCCATTGAAAGGCTTAACCTTGGATCTTGAAAGATCCTTCATCTGAGTGGACACAATGGACCTTTGACGTTCCTTCCAAGGACTTCTAGATCTGGGTCAATGCTCTTGTTCTATCTGATGCACTTTAGGCTGGTCTTGAACAGGAGGTAGATGTTCTAGAATAGTTTGCATCATCTACCTCAAAATGACCTCGTCAGACTCAGCTTGGTCCTCTCTACGGCTCTCTTCCTGCCGCCTACTAGAGTGCTCTTCCTTGCTCTCTACATGAGTCAATCCCTCATGGGTAGACTCATGGACACTGATAGCTCTACCACAACCACAGCCTCTGCCACAGCCTTTACCACGGCCTCTCACAGAAGATCTAGTCCCAGATACCATCCTACAATAGTACAAGGTACTAAGTTCAGTTCTATGTCTAGGTTTAAGTAAAATTTTTAGTTTTGAAACTAAGTGTTGAAGTATGAAAAATATTCAAGTAACAGTTTGAGTCCTGTTTCAATTCACCTAGATCAAGTTTGGAAAGTTACACTTAATAGTTCATAGTTCTAGTTGTTCCAAAATACCTAGAGCTCCCAATGTAGAAATGCGGGCTCTGATACTTGATCTTTGCGTATGTGAATATGAGCAAATGTGTAGTGCCTCTCCCATTTGAATTTTGTAATCATCCTGATGGATGCAACCTTGCTAATCTTTTGTTGTGATGGATCATGATTGTGACCCTGAGTGGTCTACACCATTGAGGTGTTTGGATTTATGTTTCTGTATCAGTTGCTTTGATTATGCTTTTTATTGATCTTTGAGATTATGATGTGATTTTTGGTTCACTGAGGTTTGTGCTAGTGGTTACCAGGATCAATGTGGTATCATGAGGTTGTTCTGTGATTACCTTGAGATGTGTGCAGAGATTGCACTATGTTCTATTAGCATGCTACACTAGACTAGGTACCTGTAGCAGTGGTTAGTCATGTTTATGGTTGTGTTTGCTTTTGTGTTTTAAATACCTTTTTAATGCAGAGTAATAAATCATTATTAAATGCTTAAGTGATTAGAAATGGATTACTTGTGTTGGATTCTTTGGTTATGTGTTGCGAACATTTAACTTGTTATATTTTTTATTAGAGAGATATTTGTTACTCATGTTATGTTTACATTTGAGAGGACCCGAGGGTCAATTGTTACTCTTTGATTCCAGTATCATAGATATTAGACTACTATGTTGTTCAGTTAATCATATTGCATGATGATGCCATTTTGAGATGACAGTGTGTTTTATGATGATATCTGGTTATCTAGTTATCTAGTATTTGGACATACCTCTGATTTCACTATATGATGAATTTAATGCTATGGTTATTTACTTCATTCCTGCGTTGCTATGCCTTTTGCAAACGTGAGTGATGTAAATAGATTATTTTAATATAATTAAATAAATGGTTAAATTAGGCGATTTAATGAATTTATTGCTTCGACTATGTTATTATATGCAATTGCACTTGATCGTATTGTTTAGTGTGCAGGATTATATCCTTGGCAGTGGCACATGGAGTTAGTGATTCAGTTGTTCATATTTTACCAATGTCACCTTTGTGTGGTTGACGTATCCTTAATTAAATGTTTAATTTAAACCTTTCGGTGAATATTAAATCCAAACTCATTTGCATTATGTGATTAGACCAGTAAGCATGTCTGTGCATTTAGAGTTTCACTTTGTCGTGAATGTTGTTCAGGAGATTTATGTGTTTTTGGGTTTTTGGACTTTTTAATTGTTTTATTTTAATTTTTGGCAGCTTTGCCATAGATGAATTCCTATTTATAGGAATAGCCTATTTTCGTTTGGGTCGATTCGGGGTTTAACTAGATTGGTTGGTTAAATGCCCTAGTCGATTATTCACCTGAAAAGTGAATAAATATCCAAAAAGGAATTTAATTCCTCACTTCTCACTTTCAAATTGGAAAGTTGGAGAGTAAAACCCAAAATCCTCTTCATGAGGATTTACTGTTTTGTTCGTTGTGGGAGCTACGGGCATGGGATCGTCGCGAGGTTGGGCTCGTTGGATCCAGCTTAGGGAAACTTTGGATTGCCGCAATTTTTAGCTACTTCTGCGAGATATTTATTTTATGGTTCATATTTTCATTTTTCCCTTTTGGCTGTGAGGTAGGGCTTTCCTGTTTTATTATTTCCGCTCCATTTCTGCTTCTGTTTTTGGTAGCCATTTGTTTGAGGCTGAGAACTAGTGTTCCCCTCTGTTTCTGTATGCTAGTTCTACCCGTTTGGGTGGGTATGAACATTTTCCCTATTTTTTGGGATGAGGGTTTGGAATTTTACACCGTTATGCTGGCCGTTTTTGCATACGATGTTTGATTTCATTTATTTTTGGATTTTTGGAGTTTTTGAACCCAAAGGCCAAATGGGTTTTAATTTTGAAGTTTTTCAAATTTTTGGGGTTTTTACCTCGTTTTGTGTGTCACCCTATTTTCTTGGGTTTTTTTGGCACAATGTGGGTCGTGGACCTTGATGATCTGTTTGGATATCAGTCAAACCACTTTTGCACTTTTATGTTGCATTGGGATGCATGTTGCATTCGTACTCCCGACATTGTGTTCGGTTGAGTGATTTTATACTTGTTATGGTTTTTTTTGGGACCTTTGCTTTTGTTTTGTGAATGCTAGGATTGGTGTAGAATCCATACTCTCAGATTGAGGCCGGTTGAGTGAGTTCATGATGTTTGGTCTTGTTACATCATTGGGATTCGTGTAGAATCCATACTCTCAGATTGGGTCCGATTGAGTGATTTCATGATGTATGATTTTATTGGCTTTGGAATTCGTGTAGAATCCATCCTTGCTGTGTTTCTTTCAGTTGGGTGTTTTGTTTGCATTGTGTTCTCATTCTTGTCCTTGTGTTATGATCTTCGTGATGGTGGTGTACCACACATGAGTACGTACACGTACATTTGTTGGGTGACTTGCGAGGCCCGATCTTCTATGGATTTGCTAGAAGTTATGATCATTGGGGTTCGGATGGGAGTATGCATGCCCACGGGCACTTATCATAGGATGAGCATGGGTAGGGTAGGGTAGCATATGGAGGGGGTTTCTACCTTGTAGCTTGGTGATCATTGTGCCCAGAGGGTTGGCGAAGGAAGCTTTAATTAAGTGAAAATTTTAAACCCCTAGGAAATCTGTTTTGAACTAAGAAGCTGTAAAAATCAAAAGGGTGTCCAAACCCAACTTTCAAACTTTCATCCAACAAGCTTTAATTAGGAATGGCTTCTCATTTAATTAAATAACTTTGTTTAATTAATTAGAAGTAAGTACTCCATTTAATTAAATAATTTCATTTAATTATTTCAAAATTCTTTTTGAAACTAGTCAACTCAAGTCAACCATGGTTAAATCTTGTCCAATTTTGGTCAAACTTGATCTTTGCGTATGTGAATATGAACAAATGTAAGTATGAATTCCAACAACAATTTGATGCAAATTCTCATTCAACCTTTCAAAATGAAGAGATGAGGGTCTCTTAAATAGACTTTCTTGAAATTCATCAACGGTTGAGATCGATTTCAATCAACGGTCAAGATTAAAGGTGAAGTTCAGTCATAAAGAGAGATTTCCAAATTAAAGGGAGATTTCCAAATTAAAGGGAGTTAATAGATTTAATTTGAGTAAAATAAGGAGCTAACCGACTCAATTTGAGTAGAGAAATCAGTCAACTGATTTAACTCATTTTTTATCAATAGTGAACTAGAAATTTCTCTTTTTGAACTGAAGAGAGATTTTGTTGAGATATTTAATTTAATAAAATGAGATATGCTCTCATAATTACTTTTTCTATTTAATTAAATAATCTTTAATTAATTAGAGACACTTTTTTTATTTAATTAAATAACTTCATTTAATTAATTAGGAATGGCTTCTCATTTAATTAAATAACTTTGTTTAATTAATTAGAAGTAAGTACTCTATTTAATTAAATAATTTTGTTTAATTATTTCAAAATTCCTTTCGAAACTAGTCAACTCAAGTCAACCATGGTTAAATCTGGTCAACTTTTTGTCGAACTTGATATTTGCTTATGTGAATATGAGCAAATGTTAGTATGAATTTCAGCAACAATTCGATGCAAATTCTCATTCAACCTTTCAAAATGAAGAGATGAGGATCTCTTAAATAGACTTTCCTGGAATTCATCAATGGTTGAGATTGATTTCAATCAACGGTCAGGATTAAAGGTGAAGTTCAATAATAAAAGGAGATTTCCAAATTAAAGGGAGTTAACAGATTTAATTTGAGTAAAATAAGGAGTTAACGGATTCAATTTGAGTAGAGAAAGGAGTCAACTGATTTAACTCATTTTTTATCAATAGTGAACTGAAAATTTCCCTTTTTGAACTGAAGAGAGATTTTGTTGAGATATTTAATTTAATAAAATGAGATATGCTCTCATAATTACATTTTCTATTTAATTAAATAATCTTTAATTAATTAGAGACACTTTTCTTATTTAATTAAATAACTTCATTTAATTAATTAGGAATGGCTTCTCATTTAATTAAATAACTTTGTTTAATTAATTAAAAGTAAGTACTCCATTTAATTAAATAATTTTGTTTAATTATTTCAAAATTCTTTTCAAAACTAGTCAACTCAAGTCAACTGTAGTTAAATCTAGTCAACTTTTGGTCAAACTTGATCTTTGCATATGTCAATATGACCAAATGTGAGTATGAATTCTAGCAACAATTCGATGCAAATTCTCATTCAACCTTTCAAAATGAAGAGATGAGGGTCTCTTAAATATAATTTCCTGCAATTCATCAACGGTTGAGATCGATTTCAATCAATGGTAAGGATTAAAGGTGAAGTTTAGTCATAAAGGGAGATTTCAAAATTAAAGAGAGTTAACAAATTTAATTTGAGTAAAATAAGGAGTTAATTGATTCAATTTGAGTAGAGAAAGTAGTCAACTGATTTAACTCATTTTTCATCAATAATGAATTGGAAATTTCCCTTTTTGAATTGAAGAGAGATTTTGTTGAGATATTTAATTTAATAAAATGAGATATGCTCTCATAATTATATTTTCTATTTAATTAAATAATCTTTAATTAATTAAAGATAGTTTTCTTATTTAATTAAATAACTTCATTTAATTAATTAAGAATGGGTTCTCAATTAATTAAATAATTTTGTTTAATTAATTAGAAGTAAGTACTCCATTTAATTAAATAATTTCGTTTAATTATTTCAAAAAAATTTCAAAACTAGTCAACTCAAGTCATCCGAGGTTAAATCTGGTCAACTTTTGGTCAAACTTGATCTTTGCGTATGTGAATATGAGCAAATGTGAGTATGAATTCCAGCAACAATTCGATGCAAATTCTTATTCAACCTTTCAAAATGAAGAGATGAGTGTCTCTTAAATAGACTTTCCTAGAATTCATCAACGGTTCAGATCGATTTCAATCAATGGTCAGTATTAAAGGTGAAGTTCAATCATAAAGGGAGATTTCCATATTAAAGGGAGTTAATAGATTTAATTTGAGTAAAATAAGGAATTAACTGATTCAGTTTGAGTAGAGAAAGGAGTCAATTGATTTAACTCATTTTTGATCAATAGTGAACTGAAAATTTTCCTTTTTGAACTAAACAGAGATTTTGCTGAGATATTTAATTTAATAAAATGAGATATGGTCTCATAATTACTTTTTCTATTGAATTAAATAATCTTTAATTAATTAGAAACACTTTTCTTATTTAATTAAATAACTTCATTTAATTAACTAGGAATGGCTTCTCATTTAATTAAATAAATTTGTTTAATTAATTAGAAGTAAGTACTCAATTTAATTAAATAATTTCGTTTAATTATTCCAAAATTCTTTTCGAAACTAGTCAACTGAAGTCAACCATGGTTAAATCTGGTCAACTTTTGGTCGAACTTGATCTTTGCGTATGTGAATATGAGCAAATGCGAGTATGAATTCTAGCAACAATTCGATGCAAATTCTCATTCAACCCTTGAAAATGAAGAGATGAGGGTCTCTTAAATATACTTTTTTGGAATTCATCAATGGTTGAGATCGATTTCAATCAACGGTTAGGATTAAAGGTGAAGTTCAGTCACAAAGGGAGATTTCAAAATTAAAAGGAGTTAACAGATTTAATTTGATACATGATACATCAAAGTAGAGATAATCACATGATACACATGATACATCATCATAGAAGTCATATACGTCTATCATAAAGATCAAACATAATAAACTAAGTGCATGTTTCCTCCCAACCGTTAATAGCGTCATTAGACCATCGTGGATCCTAGCCATCCCTCCGTGCGTAACATTCCAAATCACCAAAGAGATCATCAGTATTACATGGTAGGAATGCCATTCCTTATAAATACAACATCATATGTAGAAGTAATCTAACATGCAAATAAAAGCATAAGATAACATCATCTAACATATGCTAATCATCAATGAAAAAGGATACATATCCACCATCATGAAGAATGCGTCAGCCACGATATCTCAATGAATCTCAAAATGATAAGAATGGAAAACACACTACCACCCGACTACTTGGTACCTAAGTGGTCCACTCCCACCATGCTAAGGAGATAACTTCAAGTCTCAAGCAAGCTATCAAATTCACATAGCACATATCTTTATAAGTCCAAGAATCGTAAAAGTATACTAACTCAAAGGTTCCACACAATAAATTCACATAGCACATATCTTTATAAGTCCAAGAATCATAAAAGTATACTAACTCAAAGGTTCCACACAATATCTAACAGCTAATCCCAGAGGCACACAATGACATGTAGGAACCTACTATGCAAGCGAAAAAGTGTCATCTCAATTATCATGTACAAGTTATCCTGGCAGTTAGCTAAACTCCATGGGTCTATACTGATTTCATGCGGCCACTAGTATCCTCTCATACTAACGAGGCATACTATGGAATGCAAGGTCGCAACCATGCGTCTCACTACTCCCATCCTAGCCTATACAAGCACTCAAGGCATGGGCGAGAACAAAAGACTTATCTTTTTAGGTTCATTCAGTTAGTATTAGGTGTGAATGTTATCACTTATTAATCCAACTTACAATGAGTTACCTTGGCAGCCTCTTAGGGCCCCGGCCCCCATTGCAAGCCACTTCCTGTCACTATTTGCAAATATCCTACCCTAATGCTCATGGAATCATAAATCTCAAAATCACAAAAGATCTCAGTTTTAGTTTCACAGTTTGAATGGAGGAACACATATTGTTTTTGGATAAAAGTTTTCCTTATTAGAACTAAAAAAAATTCATTTTCCAATTAATAATATTTTTTTGATATGTTCCCCACCAAACTATCAATTCTTTATTTAATAATTTAAAACAATTAAATTATTAAATAGTTGAAAGTTATTAAAGAGTCACCTTTAAAAAAATAAACCTTCAATATAAATCATTTATCAAATAATAATAACTTAAATTTATAAATAAATAAATAAATAAATATATATATATATATATATATATATACATACATATGTAAATATATAAATAATTAATACATTTTCATAAAATTGATTTAACAATTTCGATTGACACCATATTATATATCAATCTTATTAGATTTAACCATATTATATAGCAATAAGAATCGATTGCTTGTAAATGTTTTAACCTAAACATTTTTTTTGCATCACATTAACATTAATTTACCCCCCCAAACACTTGTTGCGGTACGTAGTACCTGCGGTCGCAGGCACTGCATCGACAGCGGGTACGTAGTACTCTGGTCATTGTAGACCTGCAACGACAGGTCTCTGCCTTAAGCAGGCATGGGTACAATTTGTGCCCACGACATTTCATTATATACATTGATTCATGTGATATAAATCGCGATGCAATTTATTAAATTTCTCCACTGCGATTTATCAATCGCTCATTCGGCATATTATATATAAATTTACATAGGTATATATATATATATATATCAGTATATATATATATATATACATATATATATATATGTATATATATGTATATATATATATCAGTATATATATGTATATATATGTATATATATATATATCAGTATATATATATATGTATATATACATACATATATATATGTATATACATATATATATGTATGTATATATACATATATATATATATACTGATATACATATATATATATATATACATATATATATGTATGTATATATACATATATATATATATACTGATATATATATATACATATACATACATATATATAATACATATATATATATGTATATACATACATATATATATGTATGTATATATACATACATATATATATACACACATATATATATATATATATATGTATGTATATATATGTATGTATATATATATATATATATTTGACTTTTATAATAGATTTATAATAAATGTATACATATGCATATATATATATATATATATATATATATATATATATATATATATGTATATGTATGCTGATCTGAATATATAACCATGTATTTTTATTTATTTTTCACAAAGATTATATCTACAATTTAAGAATAAAATATATGCATTATAGAATGCATATAAAATTCTCCAATAAATTAATCTACCCATATTGAGAATGCATATAAATATGAAACTTCTCAGAAGACATATGGAAGACACGAAGAAGACAGTGAATGTGTGATGCGAAAATAGCATAATTAAAATCACAAGAATCTACCTGGATTCTGATGCTAAATTGCTCTTCCTTAGAAAATCTGCAGAGCAAGCTCCTCCCTTCTTCAGAATTCTCGAGTCCTCCAATGCTCCAATTGCTCTTCCAACGCTATGTCTAAGCTTTTATGAATGCCTGAATATAAAGAGCTTTCAAGAAACATTTAAAATGCTTCTAAAAATAGCTAGAAGGTGTCACCAACTAAGCATGGGTCTTTTCCAACATTCAAGATGAGCCATAGGTTTGTAGACACCATGTGCTTAATTGATGCACTAACCCCCGTGTTGTTGACACATGAGAAATAGAGAAGAGAGTTAATTCCCATGCAAGCTTACAACTCCAATTCACTTTAATATAATTTCTATTTAAATATTTATAACTTTTATTTTAATTTTTATAACTTTTATTATTATTATTAATTTATTACTTTATTATTATTTTATTATTATTATTAATTTTAATTTCTAATTTTTTTTATTTAATTCTTTTTCCTCAATTAATTCACATTCAATTAATTATAATCAAAATATCAAATAACATGATATTTTATATTAATTTTCTCAAATAATTAATTTATTAATTAAATCTATTTATTAAGACTTAATTAATAGAAAATTCACCATAGACTTACAAGATAAAATATGAAAACCCATCATAGAGTAAATCACTCAAAATCAGTCTAAAGGGTTAAAAAACATGAATTATGTCATTCAACACATTTGGTGGGTAAAATATCTAGATACTTGTCCTAACTCACTAGGACAATTGGTTTAAGTGTTTCGGATTTGGACTTGAGAATTTATCTCCCTTCTCTTATCATTGAGATAGTATAATAGGGTACGCTCATCCTGGCAATTCAGGAAAGTCGATACTCAGTACCTACACCCTGCAAAAAAGCCATGCATGTACATATAATATATATATATATATGCTAAGCTAAACAGACAATGGCAAGAAGTGGGGCATCATGTAGATCCCGACTAAGCAGGTGACTACGACTCCCTTCCTTAACCACATCAGAAACGCCATACAATAAGAAAACATGCACACCATACACATGCAAGTATGGGGTAAGTATCCATAATAAAACACATGAGATAATAATCATCAACTAATCATCAATAATAACTGAAAATAGTATAATGACCATCATGTATGCATGAAATGTAAAGTCTAAATGATCTCATCTCATAACCTTTGAATCCATAACATAATGTCTGATAGTGTCAAAAAAATACCACTAATCCATCAACATAAAACTAGTCCATCATAGTCTGATAATAACAACAATGTCCAGAAAAGATGTGAACGAGGGTAGGCACTACATCCACCCCCCCTTGGGTTAGGCTTACTCCTAGAAGCCTACAAATAAGTAGGGATATAACTCCCTCAATCTAGTTGTATCCTCCCAAGGAGATGAAGATTCATCAGTAGGGTCCCATTGGACCCTTACCTGCTCGATGGTTCGAACCCTGAGGGTCAACTCCCGCTGCTCTAGAATACGAACCGGCTCAAAAGCCAGCTACCTATCCTCTACCTGCAACTCATTGCAATCAAGAACATGTACAATATCAGGAATATACTGTTGAAGTACTGAAACATGGAAAACATCATGTATGCAAGCGAGGCTGGGCGGTAGAGCAAGGTAGTAAGCAACTGGGCCAATCCTTTCTAAAATCTCGAATGGTCCCACATAGCGAAGTGCTAGCTTAAAACCCTTTCCATATCGGATTAGACTCTTTCGCAGTCGCACTCTTAAGAAAACCTTATCACCCACAACAAACTGCTTATCAATCTTATGAGCATCAACATACTTCTTCTGCCTAACTTGTGCTGTAGTCAAGTGCTCACGGATACGCACTACCTACTGCTCCATATCACGAAGCATCTTAGGACCCAACAGGATGTGATCCTCAAGACCGTCCCAACTCAATGGTGTATGACAAGGACATCCATATAATGCCTGAAATGGTGCCATGCCAATAGAACTATGATACCCGTTGTTGTAAGAAAACTCCACTAGGTAGAGATAATCCTCCTAATGTGTCTGCCTATCCATCACATACATCCATAACATATCCTCCAAAACTTGATTCACCCTCTCTGTCTGACCATCAATCTCTAGATGATATGTCGAATTGAAGTTTAACTGCACTCCAAGCTCATGTTGCAGCGATGTCCAGAATGCAGATGTGAATATAGGATCCCTGTCAGAAATGATCTTTCTAGGAATACCATGTAACCTCACAATATCACGCATAAAGACATTAGCTACAGAAGCTGCTGTGTAGGAAGACCTAATCGGTGAAAAATGTGCCATCTTAGTCAATCGATCAACGGTGACCATGATAGCATCATGACGTTGGACTATCATAGGTAATCCCACAATGAAATCCATGAAGATGATATCCCACTTAAGAAGGAATAAGATTAGGCTGCAAAAGTCCAGTCAGGTGCTGATGTTTTGCCTTAACTCTCTGACTCTCAAGGCACCTAGCCACAAAATCAGCAATATCTCGCTTCATCCCAAACCAAAAGAACAAATGTTTCAAATCAGCATGCACCTTCTTGACGCCTAGATGTGCTGAGTAAGGTGTACGATGGGCTTTTGTGAGAATCAAGGTGCAAAGCTCATCCAAAAATGGCACATAAATCCTCCCCAAATGTCTCAAAAGACCATCTAACTCTCAAACATAACCTGCAAACTTACCTTCCAGAGATCTTCCTGAATCAATCTCTCTGCACACTTCCTAATACCAGGAATCTGTAGGAAGTGCCTGAAGAATCCAACTCCTCAAACCCACAATAAGAGTCATCGATGATAACACATGTCTCCTGCAACTCAAAGCATCTGCCACCACATTCTCCTTACCCTGAATGTACTTAACCTCAAAATAATACTCCCATAAAAACTCCATCCATCGCCTCTGGCAGGCATTCAAATTAGACTAAGTAAAAATGTACTGAAGACTACAATGATCGCTATGTAGCTCAAATCTATGCCCCAACAAGAAATGCCTCCACCTTGTCAAAGCATGAACTACTGCTGCTAACTCAAGATCATGTGTAGGATAATTTAACTCATGATCCTTGAGCTTGTGTGATTCATACGCAATCACCCATCCATTCTGCATCAACACTACCCCAATCCCTTCAAGAGAAGCATCTGTACATACCATGAAATCACCTTCTGGATGAGGTACAGCTAGAATCGGTGCACTGGTCAAAATCTCTTTGAGCTTTTGAAAAGCTTCCTCGCATTTTTCTGTCCATATGAACTTCTTTCCTTTCCTTTGAAGAGAAGTAATAGGATGTGCTATCCTAGAGAAGTTCTGGACAAATCTATGATAATAATAGGCTAAACCCATGAAGCTACGAATTTTTTACACCTTAGTCGGTGTAGGCCAATCTATTATCGCCTGAATCTTTGTAGGATCCATTGAAATACCATCACCTGAAATAACATGCCCTTAATACTGAATCTTTGTTTTGAAGAATTTGCACTTAGTTGCATTAGTATAAAGTTGATTGTCTCTCAAACACTGCAATACCAACTGCAGGTGTTGCTCATGTTCCTTCTGAGTGCGAGAATATACCAATATGTCATCAAGAAACACGAGTACAAACCTATCTAGATAAGATTGAAATACACCATTCATCAAACTCATGAAAATCGATGGAGTATTAGTCAATCCAAAAGGTACCACTGTGAACTCATAATGTACATAACGAGTTTGAAAAGAAATCTTGTGAATATCGCTTCCTTAATGCGAAGCTGGTGGTATCCTGACTTAAGGTCAATCTTGGAGAATACTGTAGCTCCCTTGATCTGATCGAATAAGTCATTAATCCTAGGTAAAGGATTCCTATTCTTAATAGTCACCTTATTCAACTGTCTATAGTCAATACAAAGGCACAAAGAACCGTCTTTCTTCTTCACAAAGAGCACTAGAGCTCCCCATGGTGATACACTAGGTCGAATGCTCCCTTTGGCCAGAAGTTCCTCTAGCTGAAGATGTAGCTCACCCAATTCCAGAGTAGTCATGTGATAAGGAGCTTTAGAGATAGGCTTCGCTCAAAGAATTAGATCAATACTAAAGTCAATGTCCCTCTTTGGAGGCTTGCCTAGAATCTCACTCAGAAAGACATCTGCGTACTCCTACAAAATCGGGTGATCCAAAGTCTCCCTCATGGGATTTTCTTCATCAAGATCATTTACCATAATAGCAAATATCTGACATCCCCTATGAAAACTTTGCTTCAATTGCATAGCAAAAATCATCCACAAAGATATAGGCCTTGGTATCCCAACTATTTGCACATCATTCCCTTGGTCATCTTGGCACATAATAATCTTCTTCCTGCAATCTATACTGGCTCTATGAGATCCAAGCTAGTCCATGCCTAGATCCACATCATAGGAACCAAGGGGTATGACTCGAAGATCCACTGCCATATCAAAGCTTCCTAAGCTAAGCCCACACTTATAAACTACAGAGTTTGTGGAAACTTTAATGCCTGAGGCTTGTTCCACTTGCCAACCACGATCTTGCTTCACCGTATCCAACTTACACTTAGAAAATATAGATGGTGAAATAAATGAATCTTTAGCTCCTGAATCAAATAATACTGAAAGAGATATACCTCTAATAGAACCTGTGGTCTCAACCATTGTTCCTTGATGATCTTCCTGATGCTGATCAATTGCTGCAAAATCTCTATGAGCTCTACCTACATCACCCACTGTAGGCTCTGAAACTGTAGGTCTAGGTCCTAAGAACTGAGGTGCTCATTGAGGACACTAAGCTGCATAATGTCCAATCTAACCACATGAAAAACATTCAATATTTCTACCAGAACCTCTTCCCATAGGTGGTACATTAGATTGCTGACGACTATTCCTGCTCACAAAAGCCTGGCTACTCTGAGCTGGCTGATTGGTTTGATTCTATTTAATGCGTTGAGCATTGCAGTTGTTCTTGGTGTTAGAACCTTTGCCACTGCCTTGAGCTTGAGAATTTGAGCCCTTCTGTTGATGTATCTACTGAGACTACTGCTGATATTATTTCCCCTTAGAGAAAGAAAACTTCTTGTTACCACCTGAATTGTAGTTGCTTTTAGATCCTGATACCACTGGCGCTCCTACAAAACCACCTTGACCAAGGTTGACACTTTGCTCAACAAGGATAGCTCGATGCACTGCATCCTTGAGGGTTTTTGGCTCAAATACCTTAACTTCCCCAATAATACGATTATTCAATCCCCTAATAAAATGTTGTGTCAACTGAGCTGAATTTTCACTGAACCCTGAAAAAGACATAAGCTCATAAAACTTACGCTCATACTTGATCACTGATAAAGTGTACTGTCTGAGATTATGAAATTCATCAGCCCTTTTCTATTTCCATTCCTTTGGTAGGAATCGTTCACGAAAACTCTCTAGGAATAACCCCCATGTAACACTGCTCATATCGATTCCCAACATCTTCTCCTCTATCGTCCACCAAGTGGCCCCAAAATTCTCTAAATTAGTGATCGCAAATCACCAAAGAGATCATCGGTATTACATAGTAGGAATGTCATTCCTAATAAATACAACATCATATGTAGAAGTAATCTAACATGCAAATAAAAGCATAAGATAACATCATCTAACATATGCTAATCATCAATGAAAAAGGATACATATCCACCATAATGAAGGACGCATCCACCATGATATCTTAATGAATCTCAAAATGATAAGAGTGGAAAATACACTACCACCTGACTGCGTGGTACCTAAGTGGTCCACTCCCATCGTGCTAAGGAGATAACCTCAAGTCCCAAACAAGCTATCAAATTCACATAGCACATGTCTTTATAAGTCCAAGAATCCTAAAAGTATACTAACTCAAAGGTTCCAACACAAAATCTGACATCTAATCCTAGAGGCACACAATGACATGTAGGAACCTACTATGCAAGCAGGAAAGTGTCGTCGCAATTATCACGTACAAGTTACCTTGGTAGTTAGCTAAACTCCATGGGTCCATACTGATTTCGTGCAGCCACTAGTATCCTCTCATACTGAAGAGGCATACTACAAAATGAAAGGTCGCAACCATGTGTCTCACTACTCCCATCCTAGCCTGTACAAGCACTCAAGGCATGGGCGAGAACAAAACACTTATCTTTTTAAGTTCATTCAGTTAGTATTAGGTGTGAATGTTATCACTTATTAATTTAACTTAGAATGAGTTACCCTGGCAACCTCTTAGGGCCCTGGCCCCCATTGCAAGCTACTTCCTATCACTACATACAGATATCCTACCCTAATGGTCATGGAATCATAAATCTCAAAATCACAAAAGATAATCCATAATAAAATCATCAAATATGCATAAAAAGCATCAAATCTCCATGAGCTATCATCCATAGAAAATCATGAACATAACAGCTCTCTATTGGCAACTGAAGTATCACTGATAATTAAATATCCAATGGTTCCCAATAACCAAAATATATATCTGAATCATACTGATCGAAGACTCCAAAAATGGTTGTGTCAAACATGTCACAACATGACATCATCAAAAATAAATTTACATTACAGTCCCATCATGGCGACTAGAAAATAACCAAGGATAACTGATCGACGACCAAAATAATGTGTAAGTCAAGTGTCTCATACATAAAAATCTCAACTATAACAATCAGCAATCACAACCAATACATAGAGCATTCCATCACATAACCATGGTTGGGTTTATAAAGATCGAGATTAAAACATCATCATGTCACCACAATCACATAACCCCCAAGCCTCTAGTAGACATCCTATACTAGCCAACACTAGTCAACCCAAAACCCAAAACAATAGCTTAAAGAATACACAATGCAAACACATGTTTTGGTTATACCAAGTTTACAAAATGTAGCGATCTCAGTATTAGTTTCCAAGTTTGAATGGAGGAACACATATATTGTTTTTGGATAAAAGTTTTCCTTATTAGAACTAAAAAAAATCCATTTTCCAATTAATAATATTTGTTTGATACATTCCCCAACAAACTATCAATTCTTTATTTAATAATTTAAAACAATTAAATTATTAAATAGTTGAAAGTTATTAAAGAGTCACCTTTATGAAAATAAACCTTCAATATAAATCATTTATCAAATAATAATAACTTAAATTTATAAATAACATGTTTACATATTACATATATACATATATACATACATACATATGTAAATATATAAATAGTTAATACATTTTCATAAAATCGATTTAACAATTTCGGTTGACACTGTATTATATAGCAATGAGAATCGTTTATTTATAAACGTTTTAACATAAACATTTTTTTTGCATCACATTAACATTAATTTACCCCCCCAAATACTTGCTGCGGTATGCAGTACCTGCAGTTGTAGGCACTGCGTCGACAACGGGTATGTAGTACCCTTGTCACCACAGACCTGTGACGGTAGGTCTCTGCCTTCCGCAGGCATGGGTACAATTCATGTTCATAGAATTTTATTATACACATTGATTCATGTGATATGAATCGCAATGTGATTTATTAAATTTCTCCACTCCGATTTATCAATTGCTCATTCGGTGTATTATATATAAATATACATAGGTATATATATATATGTATGTATGTATGTATGTATGTATGTATGTATGTATGTATGTATTCGAATTGTATAATAGATTCATAAGAAATGTATACATATGCATATATATAAATATATATAAATATATATATATGTATATGTATGCTGATCTGAATATATAACCATGTATGTTTTTTTTTTTCACAAAGATTATGTCTACAATTTAAGAATAAAATATTTGCATTATAGAATGCATATAAAATTCTCCAATAAATTAATCTACCCATATTGAGAATGCATATAAATATGAAACTTCTTAGAAGACATATGGAAGACACGAAGAAGACAGGGATGTGTGATGCGAAAATAGCATAATTAAAATCACAAGAATCTACCTGGATTCTGATGCTAAATCACTCTTCATCAGAAAATCCGCAGAGCAAGCTCCTCCCTTCTTCAGAATTCTTGAGTCCTCCAATGCTCCAATTTCTCTCCCAACGCTATGTCTAAGCTTCTATGAATGCCTGAATATAAAGAGCTTTCAAGAAACATCTAGGATGCTTCTAGAAATAGCTGGAAGGTGTCACAAACTAAGCATGGGTCTTTTCCAACCTTCAAGATGAGCCATAGGTTTGTAGACACCATGTGCTTAATTGATGCACTAACCCCCATGTTGTTGACACATGAGAAATAGAGAAGTGCGTTAATTCCCATGCAAGCTTATAACTCCAATTCACTTTAATATAATTTCTATTTAAATATTTATAACTTTTATTATTATTATTTATTTATTAATTTATTATTATTTTATTATTATTATTAATTTTAATTTCTAATTTTCTTTTATTTAATTCTTTTTCCTCAATTAATTCAAATTCAATTAATTATAATCAAAATATCAAATAACATGATATTTTATATTACTTTTCTCAAATAATTAATTTATTAATTAAAAATATTTATTAAGACTTAATTAATAGAAAATTCACCATAGAATTCCAAGATAAAATATGAAAATCCATCATAGAGCAAATCACTCAAAATCAGTCTAAAGGGTTAAAAATCATGAATTATGTCATCCGACACATTCGGTGGGTAAAATATCCAGATACTTGTCCTACCTCACTAGGACAATTGGTTTAAGGGTTTGAGATTTGGACTTGAGAATTTATCTCCCTTCTCTTATCATTGAGATAGTATAATAGGGTATGCTCATCCTGCCAATTCAGGGAAGTCAATACCCGGTACCTGCAATCTGCAGAAAAACCATGCATGTACATACAATATATATATATATGCTAAGCTAAACAGACAATGGCAAGAAGTAGTGCATCGTGTAGATCATGACTAAGCAGGTGACTACAACTCCCTTCCTTAACCACATCAGAAACACCATACAATAAGAAAACACACACACCATACACATGAAAGTATGGGGTAAGTATCCATAATAAAACACATGAGATAATAATCATCAACTAATCATCAATAATAACTGAAAATAGTATAATGATCATCATGTATGCATGAAATGTAAAGTCTAAATGATCTCATCTCATAACCTCTGAATCCATAACATAATGTCTGATAGTATCAAAACAATACCACTAATCCATCAAAATAAAAATAGTCCATCATAGTCTGATAATAACAAAAATGTCCAGAAAAGATGTGAACGAGGGTAGGCACTTCAGAATATGAGCAAATGTGAGTATGAATTCTAGCAACAATTCGATGTAAATTCTCATTAAACCTTTCAAAATGAAAAGATGAGGGTCTCTTAAATAGACTTTCCTAGAATTCATCAACGGTTGAGATCGATTTCAATCAACGGTCAGGATTAAAGGTGAAGTTCAGTCATAAAGGGAGATTTCCAAATTAAAGAGAGTTAACAGATATAATTTGAGTAAAATAAGGAGTTAACTGATTCAATTTGAGTACAAAAAGGAGTTCACTGATTTAACTCATTTTTGATCAATAGTGAACTGAAAATTTCCCTTTTTGAACTGAAGAGAGATTTTGTTGAGATATTTAATTTAATAAAATGAGATATGCTCTCATAATTACTTTTTCTATTTAATTAAATAATTAGAGACACTTTTCTTATTTAACTAAATAACTTCATTTAATTAATTAGGAATGGCTTCTCATTTAATTAAATAACTTTGTTTAATTAATTAGAAGTAATTACTCCACTTAATTAAATAATTTTGATTAATTATTTCAAATTTTTTTCAAAACTAGTCAACTCAAGTCAACTGTGGTTAAATCTGGTCAACTTTTGGTCAAAATTGATCTTTGCGTATGTGAATATGAGCAAATGTGAGAATGAATTCCAACAACAATTTGATGCAAATTCTCATTCAACCTTTCAAAATGAAGAGATGAGGGTCTCTTAAATAGACTTTTCTGGAATTCATCAACGGTTGAGACTGATTTGAATCAACGGTTAGGATTAAAGGTGAAGTTTAGTCATAAAAGAGGATTTCCAAATTAAAGGGAGTTAACAGATTTAATTTGAGTAAAATAAGGATTTAAATGATTCAATTTGAGTAGAAAAAGGAGTTAATTGATTTAACTCATTTATTGATCAATAGTGAACTGGAAATTTCCCTTTTTGAACTGAAGAGAGGTTTTTTCGAGATATTTAATTTAATAAAATGAGATATGCTCTGATAATTAAATTTTCTATTTAATTAAATAATCTTTAATTAATTAGAGACACTTTTCTTATTTAATTAAATAACTTCATTTAATTAATTAGGAATGGCTTCTCATTTGATTAAATAACTTTGTTTAATTAATTAGAAGTAATTACTCCATTTAATTAAATAATTTTGTTTAATTATTTCAAAATTCTTTTCGAAACTAGTCAACTCAGGTCAACCGTAGTTAAATCTTCTCAAGTTTGGTCAAACTTGATCTTTGCGTATGTGAATATGAGAAAATGTGAGTATGAATTTCAACAACAATTCGATGCAAATTCTCATTCAACATTTCAAAATGAAGAGATGAGGGTCTCTTAAATAGACTTTCCTAGAATTCATCAACGGTTGAGATCGATTTCAATCAATGATCAAGATTAAAGGTGAAGTTCAGTCATAAAGGGAGATTTCAAATTAAAGGTAGTTAACAGATTCAATTTGAGTAGAAAAAGGAGTTAACTGATTTAACTTGTTTTTGATCAATAGTGAACTGGAAATTTCCATTTTTGAACTGAAGAGAGATTTTGTCGAGATATTTAATTTAATAAAATGAGATATGCTCTCATAATTACTTTTTCTATTTAATTAAATAATCTTTAATTAATTAGAGACACTTTTCTTATTTAATTAAATAACTTCATTTAATTAATTAGGAATGGTTTCTCATTTAATTAAATAACTTTGTTTAATTAATTAGAACAAAGTAATCTATTTAATTAAATAATTTCGTTTAATTATTTAAAAATTCTTTTAAAAACTAGTCGACTCAAGTCAATCGTGGTTAAATCTGGTCAACTTTTGGTCAAACTTTATCTTTGCGTATGTGAATATGAGAAAATGTGAGTATGAATTTCAACAACAATTTAATGCAAATTCTCATTCAACCTTTCAAAATGAAGAGATGAGGGTCTCTTAAATAGACTTTCCTGGAATTTATTAACGGTTGAGATCGATTTCAATCAACGGTCAGGATTAAAGGTGAAGTTCAGTCATAAAGGGAGATTTCCAAATTAAAGGGAGTTAACAGATTTAATTTGAGTAAAATAAGGAGTTAACTGATTCAATTTGAGTAGAAAAAGGAGTTAACTGATTTAACTCATTTTTGATCAATAGTGAACGAGAAATTTACCTTTTTGAACTGAAGAGAGATTTTGTTGAGATATTTAATTTAATAAAATGAGTTATGCTCTCATAATTACTTTTTCTATTTAATTAAATAATTTTAAACTAATTAGAGACACTTTTCTTATTTAATTAAATAACTTCATTTAATTAATTAGGAATGGCTTCTCATTTAATTAAATAACTTTGTTTAATTAATTAGAAGTAATTACTCCATTTAATTAAATAATTTTGTTTAATTATATCAAAATTCTTTATGAAACTAGTCAACTCAAGTCAACCATGGTTAAATCTATTCAACTTTTGGTCAATCTTGATCTTTGCCTGGGTGAATATGAGCAAATGTAAGTATAAATTCTAGCAACAATTCGATGCAAATTCTCATTCAACCTTTCAAAATGAAGAGATGAGGGTCTTTTAAATAGACTTTCCTGGAATTCATGAACGGTTGAGATCGATTTCAATCAACCATCAGGATTAAAGGTGAAGTTCAATCATAAAGGGAGATTTCCAAATTAAAGGGAGTTAACAGATTTAATTTGAGTAAAATAAAGAGTTAACTGATTCAATTTGAGTAGAACAAGGAGTTAACTGATTTAACTCATTTTTGATCAATAGCGAATTGGAAATTTCCCTTTTTGCACTGAAGAGAGATTTTGTTGAGATATTTAATTTAATAAAATGACATATGCTCTCATAATTACTTTTTTTATTTAATTAAATAATATTTAAATAATTAGGGATACTTTTCTTATTTAATTAAATCACTTCATTTAATTAATTAGGAATCACTTCTCATTTAATTAAATAACTTTGTTTAATTAATTAGAAGTACTCCATTTAATTAAATAATTTTGTTTAATTATTTCAAAATTCTTTTCGAAACTAGTCAACTCAAGTAAACCGTGGTTAAATCTGGTCAAATTTTTGTCAAAATTGATCTTTTCTTATGTGAATATGAGCAAATGTGAGTATGAATTCTAGCAACAATTCGATGCAAATTCTCATTCAACCTTTCAAAATGAAGAGATGAGGGTCTCTTAAATTGACTTTTTTTGAATTCATCAACGGCTGAGATCGATTTCAATCAACGGTCAGGATTAAAGGTGAAGTTTAGTCATAAAGGGAGATTTCCAAATTAAAGGGAGTTAACAGATTTAATTTGAGTAAAATAAGGAGGTAACTGATTCAATTTGAGTAGAAAAAGGAGTTAACTGATTTAACTGATTTTTTAACAATAGTGAACTGCAAATTTCTCTTTTTCAACTGAAGAGAGATTTTGTTGAGATATTTAATTTAATAAAATGAGATATGTTCTCATAATTACTTTTTCTATTTAATTAAATAATCTTTAATTAATTAGAGACACTTTTCTTATTTAATTAAATAACTTAATTTAATTAATTAGAAATGGCTTCTCATTTAATTAAATAACTATTTGTAATTAAATAGAAGTAAGTACTCCATTTAATTAAATAATTTTGTTTAACTATTTCAAAATTCCTTTCGAAACTAGTCAACTCAAGTCAACCGTGGTTAAATTTGGTCAATTTTTGGTCAAACTTGATCTCTGCGTATGTGAATATGAACAAATGTGAGTATGAATTCCAACAACAATTCGATGCAAATTCTCATTCAACCTTTCAAAATGAAGAGATGAGGGCTGTTAAATAGATTTTCCTAGAATTCATCAACAGTTGAGATCGATTTCAATCAATGGTTAGGATTAAAGGTGAAGTTCAATCATAAAGGGAGATTTCCAAATTAGAGGGAGTTAACTCATTCAATTTGAGTAAAATAAGGAGCTAACTGATTCAATTTGAGTAGAAAAAGGAGTTAACTGATTTAAATCATTTTTTATCAATAGTGAACTGGAAATTTTGCTTTTTGAACTGAAGAGAGATTTTCTTGAGATATTTAATTTAAAAAATTTAGATATGCTCTCATAATTACTTTTTCTATATAATTAAATAATCTTTAATTAATTAGAGACACTTTTCTTATTTAATTAAATAACTTCATTTAATTAATAGGATTGACTTCTCATTTAATTAAATAACTTTGTTTAATTAATTAGAGGTAAGTACTCCATTTAATAAAATAATTTTGTTTAATTATTTCAAATTTTTTTTCGAAACTAGTCAACTCAAGTCAACAGTGTTTAAATCTGTTCAACTTTTGGTCAATCTTGATCTTTGCGTATGTGAATATGAGCAAATGTGAGTATGAATTCTAGCAATAATTCGATGCAAATTCTCATTCAACATTTCAAAATGAAGAGATGAGGGTCTCTTAAATTGACTTTCCTGAAATTCATCAACGGTTGAGATTGATTTCAATCAACGGTCAGGATTAAAGGGAAGTTTAGTCATAAATGGAGATTTCCAAATTAAAAGGAGTTAACAGATTTAATTTGAGTAAAATAAGGAGTTAACTGATTCAATTTGAGTAGAAAAAGGAGTTAACTTATTTAAGTCATTTTTGATCAATAGTGAACTGAAAATTTCCCTTTTTAAACTGAAGAGATATTTTGTTGAGATATTTAATTTAATAAAATGAGATATGCTCTCATAATTACTTTTTCTATTTAATTAAATAATCTTTAATTAATTAGAGACACTTTTCTTATTTAATTAAATAACTTCATTTAATTAATTAGGAATGGCTTCTCATTTAATTAAATAACTTTGTTTAATTAATTGGAAGTAAGTACTCCATTTAATTAAAAAAATTCGTTTAATTATTTCAAAATTCTTTCTGAAACTAGTCAAGTCAAGTTAACCGTGGTTAAATTTGGTCAACTTTTGGTCAAACTTGATCTTTGCATATGTGAATATGAGCAAATGTGAGTATGAATTCTAGCAACAATTCGATGCAAATTCTCATTCAACCTTTCAAAATGAAGAGATGAGGATCTCTTAAATAGACTTTTCTGAAATTCATCAACGGTTGAGATCTATTTCAATAAACGGTCAGGATTAAAGGTGAAGTTCAGTCATAAAGTGTGATTTCCAAATTAAAGGAAGTTAATAGATTTAATTTGAGTAAAATAAGGAGTTAACTGATTCAATTTGAGTAGAAAAAGGAGTTAACTGATTTAACTCATTTTTGATCAATAGTGAATTGGAAATTTCTCTTTTTGAACTGAAGAGAGATTTTGTTGAGATATTTAATTTAATAAAATGAGATATGCTCTCATAATTAATTTTTCTATTTAATTAAATAATCTTTAATTAATTAGAGACACTTTTCTTATTTAATTAAATAATTTCATTTAATTAATTGGGAACGGCTTCTCATTTAATTGAATAACTTTGTTTAATTAATTAGAAGTAAGTACTTGATCTGATTGGGATCTAGGACTATTACAGAGGAATGCTAATTGATTACATAGAATTAATTTAAAACTTTTAACGAATCAAATTAACATAATTGAAATAAGAGAACAACAAGATTAAGTTGATAACAGAGGAATTGAGAGAAAGAAGACACAAACAATTTGATCTCGGAGTTCCGCCGCATGGACTATGTCTCCGGGTCCTGCTCCAATAGGGGGACCAATCCAATTGTCTCGAAAAATTAGGTACAAATGTTTACAAAGTCACTGCTTTGAAGTACAACAGCATTATGCTATTTCAAAGTATAGGAATGAGCACTTCAAAAATCTTCCTTACTCTTAGCACTTTGACGTTCTGTTCTCTTTTTTTTGAATGCCTAAGAGTCTCTTAACGCCCCATTTTTATACATAAAATTAGCCAAAATAAGGCTATAACAACAATTTACAAAAATAACCCCTTCAATTAATTCCCCTCTCAGAATAACCTATTAGCCATTTTTAACAGGTTTGCCTCATGTCAATTTTGGGGTCACAAATAACTAATAACCTTATTTTACTAAGGTTAGGCCGTCGGTTTAAAGGATAAATATAATCTGCACTAAATATATTTTAGAGCGCTAAAATAGTGCATTAGCAGTTGCATCTTTTGGAAGAGGCACCGGTCAGGGGTTTCAACCCCGCCGGCGGCCTCTTTTTCCCTTAATTTCTCGTGAAAATGGGTTATCTATAAACTGTGCCTTTTATATTTTGAATGCAAAGAATGGTCCGACGGCTATCGGCGGAGTCTTAGTGCCAAGAGGTCACGGGTTCGACCCCGCCGGCCATCAATAGAATTTTTGCATGGCATTTTTTTTTTTTTTTTTAAATATATATATTATTATTTTTAATGCCATGCCACCTCAGACTTCAATCGAGCACCATTTTCACATACGATCTCCATTTTTGATGAAACAAATGTCATCGGAGAGCTCTCAACAAGACCTTCGATTTGATGCTGACTTTGATCAAATTTGGAAAGTTTAATTTTTTTCCTTTCAAACAGCATCTGTACCCAAATTTGACCAACCTTTGACTGGTCGTAACTTTTGTGTACGGACTCCTTTCTCACTTGTTCAAATTGCGTTGGGTCCAAAATTTCAAGGAGTTTAATCTGATGCTGATTGTTGGAGTTTTGGAGATACTTCAATTTTGACAAAAGTATCCCCCAGATCAAGCCTCCCCATTGAGGAGCTTTCGAACCATCGAAAGTTTGGATTACTCAGAAAGAAGGTGAGGGTATAGTTCCCTCACTTTACCAATCTCCATCCATCTTGCCTTGCTTGGATGCATCCCCTTCAATCCCACTTGGAGGTATTCAACTGGTCCTCTTCGTGAAGTTCTGACATTCCTGTCTAGGATAACATCTTCTGGCAATTCTGACATATGCTCTGGTGAAAGATCATCAACTGATGAAACCTGAACACTGATGTCTTCATCCAAGATCATTGGAGGCTCATACAACTTCAGATTCTCAACATTGACAACTGAGTAAATTTGCATGTATGGAGGAAGTTTAAGGCGAAAAGCATTGGTACCAATCTTTTCCAAGATCTCAAAAGGACCATACCTGATAGGCTTGAGCTTCCTTCCTTCACCTTGCATTCTTTCCTTGCTGATATGTAACCAAACTCTATCACCAACTTGGAACTGGTGATCAATACGATGCTTATCATGGCGAGCCTTGTATTTTGCTTGGCTCTGCTCTAATTGTGCTTCTACTGCCTGATGGATTGCTTGGACCTTTTTGGATGAACTTTAAAGCTTTTTCTGCATCATGGCGTCCATCTACGACATCGTCCTTCCCAAAAGAAAAAACCATTGGTGTCTTAGGCAAGTAACCGAAGCAAGTATCAAAAGGAGACCTCTTTGTAGAAGAGTGTGCCGCATGGTTGTAAGCATGTTGCACATAATGAAGACTTTCATCCCACAACTTAGGATGTTTGCTGCAGTAGCCTCTAAGTAGATGCACAATTGTCCCGTTCACTACCTCTATCTGTTCATCGGTCTGCGGATGGAAGGTTGTACTCTTCTTCAGCTTGGTGTCCATGAGTCCCCATAAAGATGACCAAAATTCCCCTAAGAATCGAGAATCTTGATCTGATACAATAGAAGTGGGTAACCCAAAATGTACCCATACATTTTGAAAGTACAAATGGGCAGTCAGTTCAGCAGTAACTTGCTTTTTACAAGACATTAAAGTACACATTTTGCTGAACTGATCAACTACTACATACAAATAATCATGACCCTTCCTAAACATAGGTAAACCTCCCATAAAGTCCATAGATACACTTTCCCATGGACGGGATGGTACAGGTAATGGTGTGTACAAACCCAATTTCCTATTACTTGGTTTGCTGGTTGCACACATTACACATCCTTTTATATACTTGGTGACAGTTTCCTACATACGAGGCCAGTAACCATATTTTTGCAATTGAGCTAATGTCTTACTTACTCGAAAATGTCCTGCAATCAACGAGGTGTGTGCTTCATGGATTACATGTGCTTGTTCATTTCTAGGAATACATAATTTTCCCAAGTGGTACAACAAATTATCCTGCACATAGTAATCTTTCTCTTCTACATGTTTACCCTGGATTAAAGCTGCATAGATATCCTTAAAGTTCTCATCATTAGCATATTGTTCTTGAAAACTTTCATGAACCATAGAATTGTTTTGAAGGATTATCAAAGCATTCTGAATAGGAGGTCTAGATAGCATATCTGCTACTTTGTTATGGGAACCCTTCTTTTACTTAATTACCAAATGAAACTATTGTAGAAAACCCATCCACCTAAAGTGCCTACTTTGTTGCAACTTAGATTGTGCGTGCAAATATTATAGTGGCTGGTGATCGGTGTGGATTACAGTTTCTTTTCCCTTTAAGTAATGTTTCCATTTTTTAACACTCTGAACTAAAGCATAAAGTTCTTTATCATACGTAGGATAGTTACTTACTGCTCCTAAAAAAGTTTCAGAGTGGTAGCAGATTGGTTTACCTCCTTGCATGAGTACAACTCCCATGGAAAACCCACTCGCATTTGTCTCGATCTCAAATGGTTGATGTAAATCTGGTAAAGCCAGAATTGGTGCAGTTCTCAACTTTTCTTTTAAAGTTTCAAAAGCCTTTTGTTGCAGACCTCCCCACTGAAAAGTTGCCTTCGTACTGGTTAATGCATGCAATGGTGATGCAATGTAAGAGAAGTTTACAATGAACTTCCTCCAGTATTGAACTGCACCTAAGAAACTCTTGACTTCAGTAACTATACTTGGCTTGGGCCATTTTACAATACATTCGACCTTTTTAGGGTCTACTTTCAGTTGACCATTCCCTACGACATAGCCTAAGTACACTAAGGATGTCTTTGCAAATTCGCATTTTGACATCTTTACATATAGTTTTTCTTTTCTCAGTATTTCAAATACTTTCTTTACATGAATTACATAATCATCCCAAGACTTACTAAATACACGAATATCATCTAAATAGACTATGACAAAATCATCTATAAAGGGATGAAAGACATCATTCATGACTCTCATAAATGTAGCTGGTGCATTACAAAGCCCAAATGGCATGACCAACCACTCAAAAAGTCCCTATTTTGTCTTAAAAGCAGTTTTCCAAAGATCAATTTCTACAATTCTTATTTGATGATATTCACTATGTAAGTCTAGCTTAGTGAAATAGATTGCATGTTTCAACTGATCAAGTAAATCATCAATTCTAGGAAGAGGGTACCTGTTCTTTATCGTTATCTTGTTCAGAGCCCTGTAGTCAATACACATTCTCCAAGTCCCATCTTTCTTTGGAACCAACACAATAGGAGAACCACAAGGATAAGTACTAGGATAGATAACTCCTTTCTCAATGAGCTCCTGAACTTGCTTTTTGATTTCTTCATTCTGCAAGACTGATAAACGGTACATGCCGATATTAGGAAGTGGTGCATCTTGTTGCAACTGAATCTCATGTTGTATCTCTCTCTTAGGAGGCAATCCTTTCAGTTCCTGAAACAAGTCATCGTAAGCGGAAACAACTTTGACTATTTCAGCCTTATGTTTTGGATCACATCCCTTAAATGCCTCAGATGTTTCATCTTCTTTGGCTTTTACAAGCCTCAACACAAAATTATTACTAGAGTTGACTAACCTTTTCATTTGACCAGCATTAACTAGTGCCAGATTAGTCTTAACCTTATGTGCCCGTACAATTTATTCAATCTTGTCTTTAAACAAATGATATTTATTTTCCGCCCTATAAAAGATAGCTTGACGATCAAACAAATAGGGAGTCCCAAGTACGAGACCACATATATCTAAAGGGACTACATTAGCTTCTACCTCATCTACAAAGTTTGCAATGATAGCAAATCTTAACTTGCATTGTTTAGTTACCTGTAACTGTGCATCATCGCAAACCCATCCAAGAGGGTATGGTTTTGGATGAGGTGTTGTAGTCAAGTTAAGATTTTTAACAACTTCCTTAGATATCAAATTAACTTGGGAACCCGTATCGAATAATGTATCAACCTTATTATGCTTGATAACAACTCGAATGTAAAATAATTCATTCCTTTGCTTATCATTCTTAGGAGAAGATTCTTTACTTGTACTTGCACTTATGCTAGAAGAACTTGGAGCTGATGAAAGAGATATACCTTTTCCTTTACCTTGAATCCCGATAGCAACAATCTTTGTCTCATCTCCAGAGTCAGATCCAAGATCTTGTTGAATTAGAGCAGCAATTTTTTGTTTACCTTTGTTTCCACCATATCGCTTTGGCCTCTTTTTAGGATGTAACTTCCAGCACTTAGAATCATCATGCCTTTCTTTCTTGCAATGTGAGCATGTGGGTTTCTCACCCTCTTTCTTTACAGTTGTTTTCTTTTTACCCTTTCCTTTTCCTTTAGACTTTTCCTCAAACTTAGATGGCTTTTTATCAGACTTATCAATGAAAGTACCCTTACCCCTTGATTCTAAATGTGTTGCCTAGACAAATACTTCATCCAAATTACAAGAATTTAGGACAAGAATAGAATGCCTTAGGTAAGAATGAAGACCACCTATATACTTGAGTAAGGTGTCCTGGGTATACAATGGGACATTTAATGAAATAGCCTTTTTGCAAAATTCATGGGTGTAATCCTGGACAGACTGACCTTTCCCTTGCCTAAAATGTTGCCAGTTCATCATTAACTGATGCATATGGCCTAAGGGGTAGAATTGCTTTTTTAAAGCAGTAACAAATTCTGACCAAGTCAAACTAAACTTACCATGTTGTGAAGTTTCATCTTGAGACCTACTCTCCCACCAAGTTAGGGCTACACCACCTAAATGAAGAGTGGCTAACTGAATTCTGTCAACATCATCTACAAGGTTTTGAACTCTACAGTAGACTTCTACTTGCTGAATCCAATCATCTAGTTTCTCGGCATTTAACTCCCCACAATATTTTGGTAAGTCAAACTTTACGTCCAACTTAATTCGAGGCTTATGTCCTCCTTTGAAAATATTAGAAGACTCAGAATGGGTAGAAGAAGGAGAAGAGGGGGAAGAAGGAGAAGAGGTAGAAGAAGGAGAAGAAGGAGGTGTCTTTGGTGGATCACGATCAGCACCTTTCTTTTTCCCTTTGTCCTTTCAAGCTGCACGTCTTTGCATCTTCTCTTCTCTTTCTTGTACCAAAACTTCTACCATTGTCTGCAAATTCTGAAGAGTCTTCTGAATACTCTTATCTTGAAAAGCTTGTCCACCTTTATCTGCCATTTGTGATGATGGTTTAGTCCTTCATTTTCCAATCTCAAGATTGTATTCCTCAAGCTTTCCTTCGCCTTTCTCAATCCTGTATCTTGTTAGCATTCAAATCTGCAATACTAGTCCAACAAAAGCTCTGATACCAAATTTGATCTTATTAGGATCTAGGACTATTACAGAAGAATGCTAATTGATTACATAGAATTAATTTAAAACTTTTAACGAATCAAATTAACGTAAATGAAATAAGAGAACAACAAGATTAAGTTGATAATAGAGAAATTGAGAGAAAGAAGACGCAAACAATTTGATCTCGGAATTCGTCTGCATGGACTACATCTCCAGGTCTTGTTCCAATAGGGGGACCGATCCAATTATCTCCAAAAATTAGGTACAAATGTTTACAAAGTCACTCCTTTGAAGTACAAAAGCATTACGCTATTTCAAAGTACAGGAATGAGCACTTCAAAAATCTCCCTTACTCTCAGCACTTCGATGTTCTCTCCTTTTTTTTATGAATGCCTAAGAGTCCCTTAATGCCCCATTTTTATACATAAAATTAGCCAAAATAAGGCTATAACAACAATTTACAAAAATAACCCCTTCAATTAATTCCCCTCTCGGAATAACCTGTTAGCCATTTTTAACAGATTTGCCTCATGTCAATTTTGGGGTCAAAAATAACTAATAACCTTATTTTACTAAGGTTAGGCCATCGGTTTAAAGGATAAATATAATCTGCACTAAATATATTTTAGAGTGCTAAAATAGCGCATTGGCATGTGCATCTTTTGAAAGAGGCACCAGTCGGGGGTTCCAACCCCGCTGGCGGCCTCTTTTCCCTCTAATTTCTCGTGAAAATGGGTTATCTATAAACTGCGCCTTTTATATTCTGAATGCAAAGAATGGTCTGACGGCTATCGACGGAGTCTTAGTGCCAGGAGGTCACAGGTTCGACCCCGCCGGCCATCAATATAATTTTCGCATGGCATTTTGTTTTTTTTAAAAAAAATATATATATTATTATTTTTAATGCCATGCCACCTTAGACTTCAATCGAGCACCATTTTCACATACGATCTCTATTTTTGACGAAACAAACGTCATCGGAGAGCTCTCGACGAGACCTTCGATTTGATGTTGACTTTGATCAAATTTGGAGAGTTTAATTTTTTGCCTTTCGAACAGCATCTGTACCCAAATTTTACCAACCTTTTACTGGTCGTAACTTTTGTGTACGGACTCTTTTCTCACCTGTTCAAATTGCGTTGGGTCAAGAATTTCATGGAGTTTAATCTGATGTTGATTGTTGGAGTTTTGGAGATACTTCAATTTTGATGAAAGTATCCCCCGGATCAGTACTACATTTAATTAAATAAATTCATTTAATTATTTCAAAATTCTTTTCAAAACTAGTCAACTCAAGTAAACCGTGGTTAAATCTGGTCAACTTTTGGTCAAACTTGATCTTTGCGTATGTGACTATGAGCAAATGTGAGTATGAATTCCAACAATAATTCGATACAAATTCTCATTCAACCTTACAAAATGAAGAGATGAGGGTCTCTTAAATAGACTTTCCTAAAATTCATCAACGGTTGAGATCGATTTCAATCAATAGTCAGGATTAAAAGGTGAAGTTCAGTCATAAAGGGAGATTTCCAAATTAAAGGGAGTTAACAAATTTAAATTGAGTAAAATAAGGAGTTAACTGATTCAATTTGAGTAAATAAAGAAGTTAACTGATTTAACTCATTTTTGATCTTTGGTGAACTGAAAATTTCCCTTTTTGAACTGAAGAGAGATTTTGTTGAGATATTTAATTTAATAAAATGAGATATGCTCTCATAATTACTTTTTCTATTTAATTAAATAATCTTTAATAAATTAGAGACACTTTTCTTATTTAATTAAATAACTTCACTTAATTAATTAGGAATGGCTTCTCATTTAATTAAATAACTTTATTTAATTAATTAGAAGCAAGTACTCCATTTTATAAATAATTTCATTTAATTATTTCAAAATTCTTTTCGAAACTAGTCAACTCAAGTCAACCGTTGTTAAATCTGGTCAACTTTTGGTCAAGCTTGATTTTTGCCTATGTGAATATGAGCAAATGTGAGTATGAATTCCAGCAACAATTCGATGCAAATTCTCATTCAACTTTTCAAAATGAAGAGATGAGGGTCTCTTAAATAGACATTCCTAGAATTCATCAACAGTTGAGATTGATTTCAATCAACGGTCAGGATTAAAGGTGAAGTTCAGTCATAAAGGGAGATTTCCAAATTAAAGGGAGTTAACAAATTTAATTTGAGTAAAATAAGGAGTTAACTGATTTAATTTGAGTAGAAAAAGGAGTTAACTCATTTAACTCATTTTTGATCAATAGTGAACTAGAAATTTCCCTTTTTGAATTGAAGAGAGATTTTGTTGAGATATTTAATTTAATAAAATGAGATATGCTCTCATAATTACTTTTTCTATTTAATTAAATAATCTTTAATTAATTAGAGACACTTTTCTTATTTAATTAAATAACTTTATTTAATTAATTATGAATGGCTTCTCATTTAATTAAATAACTTTGTTTAATTAATTCTAAGGAAGTACTCCATTTATTTAAATAATTTTGTTTAATTATTTCAAAATTCTTTTCGAAACGAGTCAACTCAAGTCAACCGTGGTTAAATCTGGTCAACTTTTGGTCAAACTTGATCTTTGCGTCTGTGAATATGAGCAAATGTGAGTATGAATTCTAGCAACAATTCGATCCAAATTCTCATTCAACTTTTCAAAATGAAGAGATGAGGGTCTCTTAAATAGACTTTCCTAGAATTCATCAATGGTTGAGATCGATTTCAATCAACGGTCAGGATTAAAGGTGAAGTTCAGTCACAATAGGAGATTTTCAAATAAAAGAAAGTTAACAGATTTAATCTGAGTAAAATAAAGAGTTAACTGATTCAATTTGAGTAGAAAAATGAGTTAACTGATTTAACTCAGTTTTTATCAATAGTGAACTGAAAATTTCCCTTTTTGAACTGAAGAGAGATTTTGTTGAGATATTTAATTTAATAAAATGAGATATGCTCTCATAGTTACTTTTTCTATTTAAGTAAATAATCTTTAATTAATTAGAGACACTTTTCTTATTTAATTAAATAAGTTCATTTAATTTATTAGGAATGGCTTCTCATTTAATTAAAGAACTTTGTTTAATTAATTAGAAGCAAGTACTCCACTTAAATAAATAATTTCGTTTAATTATTTCAAAATTCTTTTCGAAACTAGTCAACTCAAGTCAACCGTGGTTAAATCTGGTCAACTTTTGGTTAAGCTTGATCTTTGCGTATGTGAATATGAGCAAATGTGAGTATGAATTCTAGCAACAATTCAATGCAAATTCTCATTCAACCTTTCAAAATGAAGAGATGAGGGTCTCTTAAATAGACTTTCCTGAAATTCATCAACGGTTGAGATCGATTTCAATCAACGGTCAGGATTAAAGGTGAAGTTCAGTCATAAAGGGAGATTTCCAAATTAAAGGGAGGTAAAAGATTTAATTTGAGTAAAATAAAGAGTTAACTGATTCAATTTGAGTAGAAAAAGGAGTTAACTGATTTAACTCATTTTTGGTCAATAGTGAATTGGAAATTTACCTTTTTGAACTGAAGAGAGATTTTGTTAAAATATTTAATTTAATAAAACGAGATATGCTCTCATAATTACTTTTTCTATTTAATTAAATAATCTTTAATTATTTAGAGACACTTTTCTTATTTAATTAAATAACTTTATTTAATTAATTAGGAATGCCTTCTCATTTAATTAAATAACTTTGTTTAATTCATTAGAAGTGAGTACTCAATTTAATTAAATAATTTTGTTTAATTATTTCAAAATTCTTTTCGAAACTAGTCAACTCAAGTCAACTGTGCTTAAATCTGGTCAATTTTTGGTAAAACTTGATCTTTGCGTATGTGAATATGAGCAAATGTGAGTATCAATTCCAGCAACAATTCGATGCAAATTCTCATTCAACCTTTCAAAATGAAGAGATTTGGGTCTGTTCAATAGACTTTCCTGAAATTCATCAACGGTTGAGATCGATTTCAATCAGCGGTCAGGATTAAAGGTGAAGTTCAGTCATAAAGGAAGATTTCCAAATTGAAGGGAGCTAAAAGATTTAATTTGAGTAAAATAAAGAGTTAATTGATTCAATTTGAGTAGAAAAAGTAGTTAACTGATTTAACTCATTTTTTATCAATAGTGAATTGGAAATTTACCTTTTTGTACTGAAGAGAGATTTTGTTGACATATTTAATTTAATAAAATGAGATATGCTCTCATAATTACATTTTCTATTTAATTAAATAATCTTTAATTAATTAGAGACACTTTTCTTATTTAATTAAATAACTTCATTTAATTAATTAGGAATAGCTTCTCATTTAATTAAATAACTTTGTTTAATTAATTAGAAGTAAGTACTCCATTTAATGAAATAATTTTATTTAATTATTTTAAAATGTTTTTCAAAACTAGTCAACTCAAGTCAACCGTGGTTAAATCTGGTCAACTTTTGGTCAAACTTGATCTTTGCGTATGTGAATATGAGCAAATGTGAGTATGAATTCCAGCAACAATTTGATGCAAATTTTCATTCAACCTTTCAAAATGAAGAGATGAGGGCTGTTAAATAGACTTTCCTAGAATTCATCAATGATTGAGATCGATTTCAATCAACGGTTAGGATTAAAGGTGAAGTTAAATCATAAAGGGAGATTTCAAAATTAAATGGAGTTAACACATTCAATTTGAGTAAAATAAGGAGTTAACTGATTCAATTTGAGTAGGAAAAGGAGTTAACTGATTTAACTCATTTTTTATCAATAGTGAAACGGAAATTTCCCTTTTTGAACTGAAGAGAGATTTTGTTGAGATATATAATTTAATAAAATTAGATATGCTCTCATAATTACGTTTCCTATATAATTAAATAATCTTTAATTAATTAGAGACACTTTTCTTATTTAGTTAAATAACTTCATTTATTTAATTAGGAATGGCTTCTCATTTAATTAAATAAATTTTTTAATTAATTAGAAGTAAATACTCCATTTAATTAAATAATTTCGTTTAATTATTTCAAAATTCTTTTCGAAACTAGTCAACTCAAGTCAACCGTGGTTAAATCTGGTCAACATTTGGTCAAACTTGATCTTTCCGTATTTGAATATGAGCAAATGTGAGTATGAATTCCAGCAATAATTCGATGCAAATTCTCATTCAACCTTTAAAAGTGAAGAGATGAGGGTCTCTTAAATAGACTTTCTTGAAATTCATCAACAGTTGAGATCGATTTCAATCAACGGTCAGGTTTAAAAGGTGAAGTTCAGTCATAAAGGGAGATTTCCAAATTAAAGAGAGTTAACAGATTTAATTTGAGTAAAATAAGGAGCTAACTAATTCAATTTGAGTAGACAAAGAAGTTAACTGATTTAACTCATTTTTGATCTTTAGTGAACTGAAAGTTTCCCTTTTTGAACTGAAGAGAGATTTTGTTGAGATATTTAATTTAATAAAATGAGATATGCTCTCATAATTACTTTTTCTATTTAATTAAATAATCTTTAATTAGTTAGTGACACTTTTCTTATTTTATTAAATAACTTCACTTAATTAATTAGGATTGGCTTCTCATTTAATTAAATAACTTTGTTTAATTAATTAGAAGCAAGTACTCCATTTAATTAAATAATTTTGTTTAATTATTTCAAAATTCTTTTCGAAACTAGTCAACTCAAGTCAACCGTTGTTAAATATGGTCAACTTTTGGTCAAACTTGATTTTTGCGTATGTGAATATGAGTAAATTTGAGAATGAATTCCAACAACAATTCGATGCAAATTCTCATTCAGCATTTCAAAATGAAGAGATGAGGGTATCTTAAATAGACTTTCTTGGAATTCATCAACGGTTGAGATCGATTTCAATCAACGGTCAGGATTAAAGGTGAAGTTCAGTCATAAAGGGAGATTTCCAAATTAAAGGGAGTTAACAGATTTAATTTGAGTAAAATAAGGAGTTAACTGATTCAATTTGAGTAGAAAAAGGAGTCAACTGATTTAACTGATTTTTTAACAATAGTGAACATAAAATTTCTCTTTTTGATCTGAAGAGAGATTTTGTTGAGATATTTAATTTAATAAAATGAGATATGCTCTCATAATTACATTTTCTATTTAATTAAATAATCTTTAATTAATTAGAAACACTTTTCTTATTTAATTAAATAACTTAATTTAATTAATTAGAAATGGCTTCTCATTTAATTAAATAACTTTGTTTAATTAATTAGAAGTAAGTAGTCCATTTAATTAAATAATTTTATTTAATTATTTCAAAATTCTTTTTGAAACTAGTCAACTCAAGTCAATCGTGGTTAAATCTAGTCAACTTTTGGTGAAACTTGATCTTTGCGTATGTGAATATGAGGAAATGTGAGTATGAATTCCAGCAACAATTCGATGCAAATTCTCATTCAACCTTTCAAAATGAAGAGATGAGGGCTGTTATATAGACTTTCTTGGAATTCATCAACGATTGAGATCGATTTCAATCAACAGTTAGGATTAAAGGTGAAGTTAAGTCATAAAGGGAGATTTCAAAATTAAAGGGAGTTAACACATTCAATTTGAGTAAAATAAGGAGTTAACTGATTCAATTTGAGTAGAAAAAGGAGTTAACTGATTTAACTCATTTTTGATCAATAGTGAACTAGAAATTTCCCTTTTTGAACTGAAGAGAGATTTTGTTGAGATATATAATTTAATAAAATTAGATATGCTCTCATAATTACTTTTCCTATATAATTAAATAATCTTTAATTAATTACAGACACTTTTCTTATTGAATTAAATAACTTCATTTAATTAATTAGGAATGACTTCTCATTTAATTAAATCACTTTATTTAATTAATTAGAAGTAAGTACTCCGTTTAATTAAATAATTTCGTTCGATTATTTCAAAATTCTTTTCGAAACTAATCAGCTCAAGTCAACCGTGATTAAATCTGGTCAACTTTTGGTCAAACTTGATCTTTGTCTATGTGAATATGACCAAATGTGAGTATGAATTTCAGCAGCAATTCGATGCAAATTCTCATTCATCCTTTCAAAATGAAGAGATGAGAGTCTCTTAAATAGACTTTCCTGGAATTCATCAACGGTTGAGATCGATTTCAATCAACCGTTAGGATTAGAGGTGAAGTTCAGTCATAAAGGGAGATTTCCAAATTAAAGGGAGTTAAAAGAATTAATTTGAGTAAAATAAGGAGTTAATTGATTTAATTTGAGTAGAAAAAGGAGTTAATTGATTTAACTCATTTTTTATCAATAGTGAACTAGAAATTTCCCTTTTTGCACGGAAGAGAGATTTTGTTGAGATATTTAAGTTAATAAAATGAGATATGCTCTGATAATTACCTTTTCTATTTAATTAAATAATCTTTAATTAAATAGAGACACTTTTCTTATTTAATTAAATAACTTCATTTAATTAATTAGGAACGACTTCTCATTTAATTAAATAACATTTTTTAATTAATTAGAAGTAAGTACTCCATTTAATTAAATAATTTTGTTTAATTATTTCAAAATATTTTTTGAAACTAGTCAGCTCGAGTCAACCGTGGTTAAATCTGGTTAACTTTTGATTAAAATTGATCTTTGCATATGTGAATATGAGCAAATGTGAGTATGAATTCCAGCAACAATTTGATGCAAATTCTTATTCAACCTTTCAAAATGAAGAGATGAGGGTCTCTTAAATAGACTTTCTTGGAATTCATCAACAGTTGAGATCGATTTCAATCAACGCTCAAAATTCAATTTGAAGTTCGGTTATAAAGGGAGACTTCCAAATTAAAGTGAGTTAACAGATTTAATTTGAGTAAAATAAGGAGTTAACTGATTCAATTTGAGTAGAAAAAGAAGTTAACTCATTTAACTCATTTTTGGTCAATATTGAACTGGAAATTTTCCTTTTTGAACTGAAGAGAGATTTTTTTGAGATATTTAATTTAATAAAATGACAGATGCTCTCATCATTACTTTTTCTATTTAATTAAATAATCTTTAATTAATTAGAGATACTTTTCTAACTTAATTAAATAACTTCATTTAATTAATTAGGAATGGCTTCTCATTTAATTAAATAACTTTGCTTAATTAATTAGAAGTAAGTACTCTGTTTAATTAAATAATTTCTTTTAATTATTTCAAAATTCTTTTTGAAACTAGTCAACTCAAGTCAACCCTGGTTAAATCTGGTCAACTTTTTGTCAAACTTGATCTTTGCGTATGTGAATATGAGCAAATGTGAGTATGAATTCCAGCAACAATTCAATACAAATACTCATTCAACCTTTCAAAATGAAGAGATGAGGCTCTCTTAAATAGGCTTTCCTAGAATTCATCAATGGTTGAGATCTATTTCAATCAACTGTTAGGATTAAAGGTGAAGTTCAGTCATAAAGAGAGATTTCCAAATTAATGGGAGTTAACAGATTTAATTTGAGTAAAATAAGGAGTTAACTGATTCAATTTGAGTAGAAAAAGGAGTCAACTGATTTAACTCATTTTTGATCAATAGTGAACTGAAAATTTCCGTTTTTGAATTGAAGAGAGATTTTGTTGAGATATTTAATTTAATAAAATGAGATATGCTCTCATAATTACTTTTTCTATTTTATTAAATAATCTTTAATTAATTAGAGACACTTTTCTTATTTAGTTAAATAACTTCATTGAATTAATTAGGAATGGCTTCTCATTTAATTAAATAACTTTTTTTAATTAATTAGAAGTAAGTACTGCATTTAATTAAATAATTTCATTTAGTTATTTCGAAATTCTTTTCGGAACTAGTCAACTCAAGTCAACTGTGGTTAAATCTGGTCACCTTTTTTTCAAACTTGATCTTTGCGTATGTAAATATGAGCAAATGTGAGTATGAATTCCAGCAATAATTAGATGCAAATTCTCATTCAAGCTTTCAAAATGAAGAAATGGGGGTCTCTTAAATAGGCTTTTCTGGAATTCATCAACGGTTGAGATCAATTTCAATCAACAGTCAGGATTAAAGATGAAGTTCAGTCATAAAGGGAGATTTCCAAATTAAAGGGAGTTAACAGATTTAATTTGAGTAAAATAAGGAGTTAATTGATTCAATTTGAGTAGAAAAAGGTGTTAACTGATTTAGCTCATTTTTGATCAATAGTGAACTGAAAATTTCCCTTGTTGAACTGAAGAGAGATTTTGTTGATATATTTAATTTAATAAAATGAGATATGCTCTCATAATTACTTTTTCTATTTAATTAAATAATCTTTAATTAATTAGAGACACTTTTCTTATTTAATTAATTAGGAACTGCTTCTCATTTAATAAAATAACTTTGTTTAATTAATTAGAAGCAAGTACTCCACTTAATTAAATAATTTCGTTTAATTATTTCAAAATTCTTTTCGAATTTAGTTAGCTCAAGTCAACCGTGGTTAAATTTGGTCAACTTTTAGTTAAACCTGATCTTTGCTTATGTGAATATGAGCAAATGTGACTATGAATTCCAGCAACAATTCGATGCAAATTCTCATTCAACCTTTTAAAATGAAGAGATGAGGGTCTCTTAAATAGATTTTTCTAGAATTCATCAACAATTGAGATCGATTTACATCAACGGTCAGGATTAAAGGTGAAATTCAGTCATAAAAGAAGATTTTCAAATTAAAGGGAGTTAACAGATTTAATTTGGGTAAAATAAGGAGTTAACTGATTCAATTTGAGTAGAAAAAAGAGTTAACTGATTTAAATCTTTTTTGATCAATAGTGAACTGGAAATTTCCCTTTTTGAACTGAAGAGAGATTTTGTTGATATATTTAATTTAATAAAATGAGATATGCTCTCATAATTTCCTTTTCTATTTATTTAAATAATGTTTAATTAATTAGGAATGGCTTCTCATTTAATTAAATAACTTTGTTTAATTAATTAGAAGTAAGTACTCCATTTAATTGAATAATTTTGTTTAATTATTTCAAAATTCTTTTCAAAACTAATCAACTCAACTCAACCGTGGTTAAATCTAGTCAACTTTTGGTCAAACTTGATCTTTGCGTATGTGAATATGAGCAAATGTGAGTATGAATTCTAGCAACAATTCCATTCAAATTCTCATTCAACCTTTCAAATTGAAGAGATGAGGATCTCTTAAATAGGCTTTCCTGGAATTCATCAACGGTTGAGATTGATTTCAATCAACGGTCAGGATTAAAGGTGAAGTTCAGTCATAAAGGGAGATTTCCAAATTAAAGGGAGTTGACAGATTTAATTTGAGTAAAATAAGGACTTAACTCATTAAATTTGAGTAGAAAAAGGAGTCAACTGATTTAACTCATATTTTATCAATAGTGAATTGGAAATTTCCCTTTTTGAACTGAAGAGAGATTTTGTTGAGATATTTAATTTAATAACATGAGATATCCTCTCATAATTACTTTTTCTATTGAATTAAATAATTTTTAATTAATTAGAGACACTTTTCTTATTTAATTAAATAACTTCATTTAATTAATTAGGAATGGCTTCTCATTTATTTAAATAACTTTGTTTAATTAATTAAAAGTAAGTACTCCATTTAATTAAATAATTTTGTTTAATTATCTCAAAAAAAATTTCGAAACTAGTCAACTTAAGTCAACCTTGGTTAAATCTGATCAACTTTTGGTCAAACTTGATCTTTGCGTATGTGGATATGAGCAAATGTGAGTATGAATTCCAGCAACAATTCAATGCAAATTCTCATTCAACCTTTCAAAATGAAAAAATGAGGGTCTCTTAAATAAGCTTTTTTGGAATTCATCAATGGTTGAGATCGATTTCAATCAAGGTTCAGGATTAAAGGTGAAGTTCAGTCATAGAGGGAGATTTCCAAAATAAAGGAAATTAATAGATTTAATTTGAGTAAAATAAGGAGTTAACTGATTCAATTAAATAATTTCGTTTAATTATTTGAAAATTCTTTTTGAAACTAGTCATCTCAAGTCAACCATGGTTAAATTTGGTCAACTTTTGGTCAAACTCAATCTTTGCATATGTGAATATGAGCAAATGTGAGTATGAATTTCAGCAACAATTCGATGCAAATTCTCATTCAACCTTTCAAAATGAAGAGATGAGGGTCTCTTAAATAGACTTTCCTGGAATTCATCAACAGTTGAGATCGATTTCAATCAAGGGTCAAGATTAAAATTGAAGTTCAGTTATAAAGGGAGACTTCAAAATTAAAGGGAGTTAACATATTTAATTTGAGTAAAATAATGAGTTAACTGATTCAATTTGAGTAGAAAAAGGAGTCAACTGATTTAACTCATTTTTGCTCAATAGTGAATTGGAAATTTCCCTTTTTGAACTGAAGAGAGATTTTTTTGAGATATTTAATTTAATAAAATGAGATATGCTCTCATGATTACTTTTTCTATATAATTAAATAATCTTTAATTAATTAGAGACACTTTTCTTATTTAATTAAATAACTTCATTTAATTAATTAGGAATGGCTTCTCATTTAATTAAATAAAATTATTAAATTAATTAGAAGTAAGTACTCCATTTAACTAAATAATTTCATATAATTATTTAAAAATTCTTTTTAAAACTAGTCAACTCAAGTCAATCGTGGTTAAATCTGGTCAACTTTTGGTCAAACTTGATATTTGCATATGTGAATATGAGCAAATATGAGTATGAATTACAACAACAATTCCATGCATATTCTCATTCAACCTTTCAAAATGAAGAGATGAGGGTCTCTTAAATAGGCTTGCCTAGAATTCATCAACGGTTGAGATCGATTTTAATCAATGGTCAAGATTAAAGGTGAAGTTCAGTCATAAAGGGAGATTTTCAAATTAAAGGGAGTTAGCATATTTAATTTGATTAAAATAAGGAGGTAACTGATTCAATTTGAGTAGAAAAAGGAGTCAACTGATTTAACTAATTTTTGATCAACAGTGAACTGGAAATTTCCCTTTTTGAACTGAAGAGAGATTTTGTTGAGATATTTAATTTAATAAAATGAGATATGGTCTCATAATTACTTTTTCTATTTAATTAAATAATCTTTAATTAATTAGAGACACTTTTCTTATTTCATTAAATAACTTCATTTAATTAATGAGGAATGGCTTCTCATTTAATTAAATAACTTTGTTTAATTAATTAGAAGTAAGTACTCTATTTAATTGAATAATTTTCTTTAATTATTTCAAAATTCTTTTCCAAACTAGTCAACTCAAGTCAACTATGGTTAAATCTGGTCAACTTTTGGTCAAACTTGATCTTTGCGTATGTGAATATGAGTAGATGTGAGTACGAATTCTAACAACAATTCGATACAAATTCTCATTCAACCTTTCAAAATGAAGAGATGAGGGTCTCTTAAATAGACTTTCCTATAATTCATTAATGGTTGAGATCGATTTCAATCAACGGTCAGGATTTCCCTTTTTGAACTGAAGAGAGATTTTGTTGAGATATTTAATTTAATAAATTGAGATATGCCCTCATAATTACTTTTTCTATTTAATTAAATAATCTTTAATTAATTAGAGACACTTTTCTTATTTAATTAAATAACTTCATTTAATTAATTAGGAATGGCTCCTCATTTAATTAAATAACTTTGTTTAATTAATTAGAGTTTTGTCTAATTAATTCACACCTAATACTAACAAAATGAACCTAAAAAGATAAGAGTTTTGTTCTCGCCCATGCATTGAGTGCTTGTACAGACTAGGATGGGAGTAGTGAGATGCATGGTTGCGACATTGCATTCCATAGTATGCCTCGTCAATATGAGAGGATACTAGTGGCTGCATGAAATTAGTATGGACCCGTGGAGTTTAGCTAACTGCCAGGGTAACTTGTACGTGAAAATTGCGATGACACTTTTTCATTTGCATAGTAGGTTCCTACATGTCATTGTGTGCCTCTGGGATTAGATGTAAGATTTTGTGTTTGGAACCTTTGAGTTAGTATACTTTTAGGATTCCTGGACTTATGGAGATTTGTGTTATGTGATTTTTATAGCTTGTTTGGGACTTGAGATTATCTTAGCACAGTGGGAGTGGGCCACTTTGGTACCATGCGGTCGAGTGTTAGTGTATTTTCCACTCTTATCATTTTGAGATTCATTGAGACATCGTGGTTGATGCGTCCTTCATGATGGTGGATATGTATCCTTTTTCATTGATGTATAGCATATTTTAGATGATGTTATCTTATGCTTTTATTTGCATGTTAGATTACTTTCTACATATGATGTTGTATATATTAGGAGTGACATTCCTACTATGTTAATACCGATGATCTCTTCGATGATTTGGAATGTTACACACAGAGGGATGGCTAGGATCCATGATGGTCTATTGATGCTATTAACAGTTGGGAGGAACCGTGCACTTAATTTATGAATGAATGAGCATTTGAAATGTAATGTATAAACATTGGCCTTATCATTATTATTTCATGTGGATGTTGTACTAGATGGATTCATGTATCTAATTCAACGTTAAGGGATCTTAAAGAATGTAATATGTTATTTATGTTATGTTTACTTTCAGATGGACATTGCTATTGCTTCCGTTATTGTGCAAAACTTAGATGTGATGTTTGCTTCTATGGAAAAAAAAAATGTTAGTAAAATTCTAGGTTAATTCTTTGGATCCCTTGGCAGGGCATTACATTTGGTATCAGAGCCCGAGTTTCTACACTGGGAGCTCTGGGTATTTTGGAACAACTAGAACTTTTAACTATCAAGTGTATCTGTTCAATTTGAAACTAGGTGAACTGAAATAGAACTTGAACTATTACTTGTATATTTTTCATACTTCAACACTTAGTTTTCAAAACTAGAAATTTTACTTAAACCTAGACATAGAACTGAACATAGTCTATGGCAACATGTGATTTTAATAGTTCTTTGTACTATTGTAGGATGGTATCTGGGACTAGTTCTTCTGTTAGAGGTGATGGTAGAGGCCGTGGAAGAGGCCGTGGTCATGGCAGAGCTATCAGTGCCCATGAGTCTTCCCATGAGGGATCGGCTCGTGTAGAGAGCAGGGAAGAGCACTCTAGTAGATAGCAGGAAGAGAACCGTAGAGAGGACCAAGCTGAGTCTGAAGAGGTCAGTTTGAGAGAAATGATGCGAACTATTCTAGAACGTCTACCTCCTGTTCAAGAACAGCCTAAAGTGCATCAAACAGAACAAGAGCATAGACCTAGGTCTAGAAGTCCTCGGAAGGATTGTCAGAGGTCCATTGTGTCCACTCAGATGAAGGATCTTTCAAGATCCAAGGTTAAGCCTTTCTATGGGCAAGGTTCTGGTTATGTGGCCGAGCAGTGGCTTATTTCTCTCAATAAGATTTTAGTCATGCAGGAGTTTGACAGCAATGTTAAGATAAGGTTTGCGATCACTAATTTAGAGAATTTTGGGGCCACTTGGTGGACAATTGAGGAGAAGAAGTTGGGAATCGATATGAGCAATGTTACATGGGAGTTATTCCTAGAGAGTTTTCGTGAACGATTCCTACCAGAGGAATTGAAATAGCAAAGGGCTGATGAATTTCATAATCTTAGACAGTACACTTTGTCAGTGACCAAGTATGAGCGTAAGTTTTATGAGCTTATGCCTTTTTTAGGGTTCAGTGAAAATTCAGCTCAGTTGACACAACACTTTATTAGGGGTTTGAATAACCGTATTATTCGGGGAGTTAAGGTATTTGAGCCAAAAACCCTCAAGGATGCAGTGCATCGAGCTATCCTTGTTGAGCAAAGTGTCAACCTTGGTCAAGGTGGTTTTGTAGGAGCGCCAGCAACATCAAGATCTAAAGGCAACTTTAATTCAGGTGGTAACAAGAAGTTCTCTTTCTCTAAGGAGAAACAGTATCAGCAGCAGTCTCAACAGACACAACAATAGGAGGGCTCAAATTCTCAAGCTCAAGGTGGTGGTAAAGGTTCTAACACCAAGAACAACTGTAATCCTCAATGCAATAGACAAAATCAGACCAATTAGCCAGCTCAGAGTAGCCAGTCTTTTGTTAGTAGGAATAGTCATCAGCAATCAAATGTACCACCTATGGGAAGAGGTTCCGATAGAAATATAGAATGTTTTTTTATGTGGTCAAATTGGACATTATGCAGCTCAGTGTCCTCAGTGAGCACCTTATCTTTCAGGACCTAGGCCTATAGTTTCAGAGCCTACAGTTGGTGATGCAGGTAGAGCTCATAGAGTATTTGCAGCAGTTGAGCAGCATCAGGCAGATTACCAGGGAACAGTGGTTGAGACCACAAGAGCTATTAGAGGTATATCTCTTTCAGTATTGTTTGACTCAGAAGCTACAGATTCATTTATTTCACCATCTATAGTTTCTAAGTGTAAGTTGGATGTGGTGAAGAAAGATCGTGGCTGGCAAGTGGAACTAGCCTCAAGCATTAAGGTTTCCATAGATTTTGTAGTTCATAGGTGTGGGCTTAGCTTAGGAAGCTTTGATACGGTAGTGGATCTTCGAGTCATACCCCTTGGTTCCTATGATGTGGTTCTAGGCATGGACTGGCTTGGATCTCATAGAGCCAGTATAGATTGTAGGAAGAAGATTATTTTGTGCCAAGATGACCAAGGGAATGATGTGCAGATAATTGGGATACCGAGGCCTATATCTCTGTGGATGATTTCTACTATGCAATTGAAGCAAAGTTTTCGTAAGGGATGTCAGATATTTGCTGTTATGGTAAACGATCTTGATGAAGAAGATCTTGTGAGGAAGACTTTGGATCATCCAATTTTCTAGGAGTAGGCGGATGTTTTTCCAAGTGAGATTCCAGGCATGCCTCCTAAGAGGGACATTGATTTTAGTATTGATCTGATTCCTGGAGCGGAGCCTATCTCTAAAGCTCCTTATCGTATGACTACATAGGAATTGGGTGAGCTACGTCTTTAGCTAGAGGAACTTTTGGCCAAAGGGAGCATTCGACCTAGTGTATCACCATGGGGAGCTCCAGTGCTCTTTGTGAAGAAGAAAGACAATTCTTTGTACCTTTGCATTGACTACAGACAGTTGAATAAGGTGACTATTAAGAATAGGTATCCTTTACCTAGGATTGATGACTTATTCGATCAGATCAAGGGAGCTATAGTATTCTCCAAGATTGATCTTAATTTAGGATACCACCAGCTTCGCATTAAGGAAGCAGATATTTACAAGACTGCTTTTTGAACTCACTATGGGCATTATGATTTCACTGTGGTACCTTTTGGATTGACTAATGCTCCATCGATTTTCATGAGTTTGATGAATAGTGTGTTCTAATCTTATCTAGACAAGTTTTTACTCTTGTTTCTTGATGACATATTGATATATTCTAAGACTCAGAAGGAGCATGAGGAACACTTGCAGTTGGTATTGTAGTGTTTTAGAGACAATCAGCTTTATGGTAATGCAACTAAGTGCGAATTCTTCAAATCAGAGATTCAATATTTAGGGCATGTTATTTCAGGTGATGGTATTTTAGTGGATCTTGCAAAGATTCAGGCAATAAAAGAATGGATTACATAGACTAATGTGTCAGAAATTCATAGTTTCATGGGTTTAGCTAGTTATTATCGCAGATTTGTCCAAAACTTCTCTAGGATAGCACATCCTCTTACTTCTCTTCAAAGGAAAGGAAAGAAGTTTGTATGGATAGAGAAATGTGAGGAAGCTTTCCAAAAGCTCAAGGAGCTTTTGACCAGTGCACCGATACTAGCTGTACCAGATCCAGAAGGTGATTTCATGGTATGTATAGATGCTTCTCTTGAAGGGATTGGGGCAGTATTGATGTAGAATGGATGGGTGATTGCGTATGAATCACACAAGCTCAAGGATCATGAGTTAAATTATCCTACACATGATATTGAGTTAGTAGCAATAGTTCATGCTTTGACAAGGTGGAGACATTTCTTGTTAGGGCACAGATTTGAGCTACATAGCGATCATCGTAGTCTTCATTACATTTTTACTCAGCCTAATTTGAATGGTCGCCAGAGGCGATGGATGGAGTTTCTATGCGAGTATGATTTTGAGGTTAAGTACATTCAGGGTAAGGAGAATGTGGTGGCAGATGCTTTGAGTCACAGGAGACATGTGTTATCATCGATGACTCTTAGTGTGGATTTGAGGAGTCAGATTCTTCAGGCACTTCCTATGAATTCCTGGTATCAGGAAGTGTGCAGAGAGATAGATTCAGAAAGATCTTTGGAAGGTAAGTTTGCAAGTTACATTCGAGAATTAGATGGTCTTTTGAGACATTTGGGGAGGATCTATGTGCCATTTTTGGATGAGCTTCGCACCTTGATACTGGCAGAAGCCCATCGTACACCTTACTCAGCACATCCAGGTGTTAAGAAGATGCATGCTGATTTGAGACGTTTGTTCTTTTGGTCTGGGATGAAGCGATATATTGCTGATTTTGTGCCTAGGTGCCTTGAGTGCCAGAGAGTTAAGGCAGAACATCAGCACCTGGCTAGACTTTTGCAGCCTAATCTCATTCCTTCTTGGAAGTGGGATATCATCTCCATGGATTTTATTATAGGATTACCTATGATAGTTCAGCGTCATGATGCTATCATGGTTATCGTTGATCGGTTGACTAAGGTGGCACATTTCTCACCAATCAAGTCTTCCTACATGGTAGCTTTTGTAGCTAATATCTTCATGCGTGATATTGTGAGATTACATAGTATTCCTAGAAAGATCATTTCTGACAGGGATCCTGTATTCACATCTACATTCTGGACATCACTGCAGCATGAGCTTGGAGCGCAGTTAAACTTCAGTTCAACATATCATCCAGAGACAGATGGTCAGACAGAGAGGGTGAACCAAGTTTTGGAGGATATGTTACGGATGTATGTGATGGATAGGCAGACACATTGGGAGGATTATCTCTATGTAGTAGAGTTTTCTTACAACAACAAGGTATCATAGTTCTATTGGTATGGCACCATTTCAGGCATTATATGGACGTCCTTGTCGTACACCATTGAGTTGGGATAGTCTTGAGGATCACATCCTGTTGGGTCCTGAGATGCTTCATGGTATGGAGCAACAGGTAGTGTGTATCCGTGAGCATTTAACTACGGCACATGATAGACAGAAGAAGTATGCCGATGCTCATAGGACTGATAAGTAGTTTGCTGTGGGAGATAATGTTTTCTTGAGAGTGTGACTGCAAAAGAGTCCGATCCGATATTGAAAGGGTTCTAAGCTAGCACCTCGTTTTGTGGGACCATTCAAGATTCTAGAGAGGATTGGCCCGGTTGCTTACCGTCTTGCTCTACTGCCCAACCTAGCTCGCATTCATGATATTTTCCATGTTTTAGTGCTTAGGCAGTATATTCATGATATTGTGCATGTTTTTGATTGGAATGCATTGCAGGTAGAGGACGGGCAGTTGGCTTTGGAGCCGGTTCGTATTCTGGAGTAGTGGGGGTTGACCCTCAAGGGTCGAACCATTGAGTAGGTAAGGGTCCAATGGGACCCTACTGATGATTCTTTAGCTACTTGGGAGGATGTAGCTAGATTGAGGGAGTTATATCCCTACTTGTTTGTAGACTTCCAGGAGTAAGCCTAACCCAAGGGGGGGTGGATGTAGTGCCTACCCTCGTTCACATCTTTTCTGGACATTGTTATTATTATCAGACTGTGATAGACTAGTTTTATGATTGATGGATTAGTGGTATTGTTTTGACACTATCAAACATTATGTTATGGATTTAGTGGTTATATGATGAGATCATTTAGATTTTACATTTCATGCATACATGATGATCATTATACTGTTTTCAGTTATTATTGATGATTAGATGGATGGTTATTATCTCATGTGTTTTATTATGGATACTTACCCCATACTTGCATGTGTATGGAGTGCATATTTTTTTATTGTATGACATTTCTGATGTGGTTAAGGAAGGAAGTCGTAGTCACCTGCTTAGTCGAGATCTACACGATGCACCACTTCTTGCCATTGTTTCTTTAGCTTAGCATTATATATATTGTATGTACACGCATGGTTTTTTTTTAGGTTGCAGGTATCGGGTATCAACTTCCCTGAATTGCCAAGATGAGCGTACCCTATTATACTATCTCAATGATAAGAGAAGGGAGATAAATTCTCAAGTCCAAATCCCAAACCCTTAAATCATTTGTCCTAGTGAGTTAGGACAAGTATCAGAGTTGAGTACCCACCAAATGTGTTGGATGACATATTTCGTGATTTTAAACCCTTTAGACTGATTTTGTATGATTTGTTCTATGATGAGTTTTCATATTTTATCTTGGAGGTCTATAGTGAATTTTCTATTAATTAAGTCTTAATAAATAGATTTAATTAATAAATTAATTATTTTGGAGAAAATTAATAAAATATCATGATCTTTGATATTTTGAGTATAATTAATTAAATGAGAATTAATTGAGAGAAAATAATTAAATAAAAGAAAATTAGAAATTAAAAATTAATAATAATAATAAAATAATAATAAAGTAATAAATAAATAAAATAATAAAAGTTACAAAAATTAAAATAAAAGTTATAAATATTTAAATAGAAATTATATAAAAAGTAAATTGGAGTTATAAGCTTGCATGGGAGTTAACGCACTTTTCTATTTCTCATGTGTCAACAACACAGGGGTTAGTGCATGGCTCATTTTGAAGGTTGGAAAAGACCCATGCTTATTTGGTGACACCTTCCAGCTATTTCTAGAAACATTCTAGAGGTTTCCTGAGAGCTCTTTATATTCAGGCATCCCTACAAGCTTAGACATAGCGTTTGGAGTGCAATTGGAGCATTGGAAGATTCAAAAATTTTGAATAAGGGAGCTTGCTCTACGGGTTTTCTGAGGAAGAGAGAATTAGCATTAGAATCCGGGTAGATTCTTGTGATTTTACTTATGCTGTTTTCGTATCTTACATTCCCTGTCTTCTTCGCGTCTTCCATATGTCTTCTGAGGAATTTCATATTTTTATTGTATGCATTCTCAATATGGGCAATTGAATTTATGTAGAAATCTTTATATGCATAGATCTAATAGTTTTGGGGAGAAACTTTTATCTATCAAACAAATACATGGGTTAAGAAAAACGTGAAATTTCTCCACTTAATATAATTTGGAAAAACGTAAACAGAGACTTTTAAATTCAAATTTGAAAACTTAGCAAAACCAAAATATGTGTTTACATTGTGTATTCTTTATGCTATTGTTTTGGGTTTTGGGTTGACTAGTGTTGATCAGTTATAGGATGTCTACCAGAGGCTTAGGGGTTATGTGATTGTGATGTCATGATGATATTTAATCTCGATCTTTATAAACCCAACCATGGTTTGTGATGCAATGCTCTATGTATTGGATGTGATTACTGATTGTTATAGTTGAGATTATTGTGTATGAGACTCTTGACCTAACCATTATTTTGGTCATCGATCAGTTATCCTTGATTATTTTCTAGTCACCATGATGAGATTGAGATGTGGATTTATTCTTGATGATGTTATGTTGTGACATGTTTGACTCAACCATTTTTGGAATCTTCGATCAGTATGATTGAGATATATATTTTGGTTATTGAGAACCATTGGATATTTGATTATCAATGATACTTCAATTGCCAATAGAGAGCTATTGTGTTCATAATTTTCTATGGATGTTTTCTCATGGAGATTTGATACTTTTATGCATATTTGATGATTTTATTATGGATTATCTTTTGTGATTTTGAGATTTATGAGTCAATGAGCATTAAGGTAGGATATTTGCATGTAGTGACGGGAAGTGGCTCGCAATGAGGGCAGGGGCCCTAAGAGGCTGCTAGGGTAACTCATTGTAAGTTGGATTAACAAGTGACAACATTCACAACTAATACTAACAAAATAAACCTAAAAAGATAAGAGTTTTGTTCTCGCTCATGCCTTGAGTGCTTGTATAGTCTAAGATGGGAGTAGTGAGACACATGGTTGTGACCTTGCATTCCATAGTATACCTCGTCAGTATGAGAGGATACTAGTGGCTGCATGAAATTAGTATGGACCCATGGAGTTTAGCTAACTGCTAGGGTAACTTGTACGTGATAATTGTGATGAAACTTTCCCACTTGAATAGTAGGTTCCTACATGTCATTGTGTGCCTCTGGGATTAGATGTCAGATTTTGTGTTTGGAACCTTTGAGTTAGTACACTTTTAGGATTCCTGGACTTATGGAGATTTGTGCTATGTGATTTTGATAGCCTATTTGGGACTTAAGATTATCTCTTCAGCACGATGGGAATGGACCACTTTGGTACCACGCAGTCGGGTGGTAGTGTATTTTCCACTCTTATCATTTTGAGATTCATTGAGACATCGTGGTTGATGCGTCCTTCATGATGGTGGATATGTATCCTTTTTCATTGATGTTTAGCATATGTTAGATGATGTTATCTTATGCTTTTATTGGCATGTTAGATTACTTTCTACATATGATGTTGTATATATTAGGAGTGACATTCCTACTATGTTAATACCGATGATCTCTTCGGTGATTTGGAATGTTACGCACAGAGGGATGGCTAAGATCCATGATAGTCTAATGATGCTATTAATGGTTGGGAGGAACCGTGCACTTAGTTTATTATGTTTGATCTTTATGATGGATGTATATGTTCTCTATGATGTTGTAACATGTGATTATCTCTACTTTGATGTATCATGGATTAGAATAGGTGATGTACCTTATTCTATGTATGTATATTTTTGAGCTTGTCATACCCTATGACATGTACAGTGGATGAATGAGCATTTGAAATGTAATGTATAAACATTAGCCATATCATTATTATTTCATATGGATGTTGTACTAGATGGATTCATGTATGTAATTGAATGTTAAGGGATCTTAAAGAATGTAATCTGTTATTTATGTTATGTTTACTTTCAGATGGACATTGCTATTGCTTCTGATATTGCGCAAAAGTTATATGTGATGTTTACATCTATGGAAAAAAAAAATTAGTGAAATTCTAGGTTAATTCTTTGGATCCCTTGGCGGGGCATTACAAAACTAGTTAACTCAAGTCAACTGTGGTTAAATCTGGTCAACTTTTGGTCAAACTTGATCTTTGCGTATGTGAATATGAGAAAATATGAGTATGAATTCCAGCAACAATTCGATAAAAATTCTCATTCAACCTTTGAAAATGAAGAGATGAGGGTCTCTTAAATAGACTTTCCTGGAATTCATCAACGGTTGAGATCGATTTCAATCAACGGTCAGGATTAAAGGTGAAGTTCAGTCATACAAGGAGATTTCTAAATTAAAGGGAGTTAACAGATTTTATTTGAGTAAAATAAGGAGTTAACTGATTCAATTTGAGTAGAAAAAGGAGTTAACTCATTTAACTCATTTTTTATCAATAATGAATAAGAAATTTCCCTTTTTGAACTGAAGAGAGATTTTTTTGAGATATTTAAATTAATAAAATGAGATATGCTCTCATAATTACTTTTTCTATTTAATTAAATAATCTTTAATTAATTAGAGACACTTTTCTTATTTAATTAGATAACTTCATTTAATTAATTAGGAATGGCTTCTCATTTAATTAAGTAACTTTGTTTACTTAATTAGAAGTAAGTACTCCATTTAATTAAATAATTTCTTTTAATTATTTCAAAATTCTTTTCAAAACTGATCAAATTTTGGTCAAACTTGATCTTTCTGTATGTGAATATGAAGAAATGTGAGTATGAATTCCAGTAACTGTTCAGTGCAAATTCTCATTCAACCTTTCAAAATGAAGAGATGAGGGTCTCTTAAATAGACTTTCTTAGAATTCATCAACGGTTGAGATCGATTTCAACCAATGGTCAAGATTAAAGGTCAAGTTCAGTCATAAAGGGAGATTTCCAAATTAAAGGGAGTTAAAAAATTTAATTTGAGTAAAATATGGAGTTAACTGATTCAATTTGAGTAGAAAAATGAGTCAACTGATTTAACTCATTTTTTATCAATAATGAACTAAAAATTTCCCTTTTTTAACTGAAGAGAGATTTTGTTGAGATTTTTAATTTAATAAAATGACATATGCTCTCATAATTACTTTTTCTAGTTAATTAAATAATCTTTAATTAATTAGAGATACTTTTCTTATTTAATTATATAACTTCATTTAATTAATTAGGAATGGCTTCTCTTTTAATTAAATAACTTTCTTTAATTAATTAGAAGTAATTACTCCATTGAATTAAATAATTTCAAAATTCTTTTCGAAACTAGTCAACTCAAGTCAATCATGGTTAAATTTGGTCAACTTGTGGTCAAACTTGATCTTTGCGTATGTGAATATGAGCAAATGTGAGTATGAATTCTAGCAACAATTCGATGCAAATTCTCATTCAACCTTTCAAAATGAAGAGAAGAGGGTCTCTTAAATAGACTTTCTTGGAATTCATCAACAGTTGAGATCGATTTTAATCAACGATGAGGATTAAAGGTGAAATTCAGTCAGAAAGGGAGATTTCCAAATTAAAGGGAGTTGACAGATTTAATTTGAGTAAAATAAGGAGTTAAATGATTCAATTTGAGTAGAAAAAGGAGTTAACTGATTTAACTCATTTTTGATCAATAGTGAACTGAAAATTTCCTTTTTTTTAACTGAACAAAGCTTTTGTTGACATATTTAATTTAGTAAAATGAGATTTGCTCTTATAATTACTTTTTGTATTTAATTAAATAATCTTTAATTAATTCGAGACAATTTTCTTATCTAATTAAATAACTTCATTTAATTAATTAGGAATGGCTTCTCATTTAATTAAATAACTTTGTTTAATTAATTAGAAGTAAGTACTCCATTTACTTAAATAATTTTGTTTAATTATTTTAGAATTATTTTTGAAACTAGTCAACTCAAGTCAACCGTGGTTAAATCTGGTCAACTTTTGGTCAAACTTGATCTTTGTGTATGTGAATATGAGCAACTGTGAGTATGAATTCCAATAACAATTCGATGCAAATTCTCATTTAACCTTTCAAAATGAAGAGATGAGGGTCTCTTAAATAGACTTTCTTAGAATTTATCAACGGTTGAGATCGATTTCAATCAACGCTCAGGATTAAAGTTGAAGTTCAGTCATAAAGGGAGATTTCCAAATTAAAGGGAGTTAAAAGAGTTAATTTGAGTAAAATAAGGAGTTAACTGATTCAATTTGAGTAGAAAAAGGAGTTAACTGATTTAACTCATTTTTGATCAATAGTGAACTGAAAATTTCTCTTTTCTAACTGAAGAGAGATTTTGTTGAGATATTTAATTTAATAACATGAGATATACTCTCATAATTACTTTTTCTATTTAATTAAATAATCTTTAATTAATTAGAGACACTTTTCTTATTTAATTAAATAACTTCATTTGATTAATTAGGAATGACTTCTCATTTAATTAAATAACTTTCTTTAATTAATTAGAAGTAAGTACTCTAGTTAATTAAATAATTTCGTTTAATTATTTCAAAATTCTTTTCGAAACTAGTCAACTCAAGTCAACCATCGTTAAATCTAGTCAACTTTTTGTCAAACTTGATCTTTGCGTATGTGAATATGAGCAAATATGAGTTGAATTCCAGCAACAATTCTATACAAATTCTCATTCAACCTTTCAAAATGAAGAGATGAGGGTCTTTAAAATAGACTTTCCTGGAATTCATCAACGGTTGAGATCGATTTCAATCAACGGTCAGGATTAAAGCTGAAGTTCAATCATAAAAGGAAATTTTCAAATTAAAGGGAGTCAAAAGATTTAATTTGAGTAAAATAAGGAGTTAACTGATTCAATTTGAGTAGAAAAAGGAGTTAACTAATTTAACTCATTTTTGATTATTAGTGAATTGGAAATTTTACTTTTTGAACTGAAGAGAGATTTTGTTGAAATATTTAATTTAATAAAATGAGAAATCCTCTTATAATTACTTTTTCTATTTAATTAAATAATATTTAATTAACTAGAGACACTTTTCTTATTTAATTAAATAGCTTCATTTCATTAGTTAGGAATGGCTTCTCATTTAATTAAATAACTTTGTTTAATTAATTAGAAGTAAGTACTTCATTTAATTAAATAATTTCGTTTAATTATTTCAAAATTATTTTCAAATCTAGTCAACTCAAGTCAATCGTGGTTAAATTTGGTCAACTTTTGGTCAAATGTGATCTTTGCATATTTGAATATGAGCAAATGTGAGTATGAATTCCAGCAACAATTCGACGCAAATTCTCATTCAACCTGTCAAAATGAAAAGATGAGGGTCTCTTAAATAGACTTTCCTGAAATTCATCAACGGTTGAAATTGATTTCAAACAATGTTCAGGATTCATGGTGAAGTTCAGTCATAAAAAGAGATTTCCAAATTAAAGGGAGTTAACAGATTTAATTTGAGTAAAATAAGGAGTTAACTGATTCAATTTGAGTAGAAAAAGGAGTTTACGTATTTAATTCATTTTTTATCAATAGTGAACAGGAAATTTCTCTTTTTGAACTAAAGATAGATTTTGTTGAGATATTTAATTTAATAAAATGAGATATTCTCTCATAATTAGTTTTTCTATTTAAATAAATAATCTTTAATTAATTAGAGACAGTTTTCTTATTTAATTAAATAACTTCATTTAATTAGTTAGGAATGGCTTCTCATTTAATTAAATAACTTTATTTAATTAATTAGAAGTAAGTACTCCATTTAATTAAATAATTTTATTTAATTATTTCAAAATTATTTTCGAAACTAGTCAATTCAAGTCAATTGTGGTTAAATCTGGTCAACTTTTGGTCAAACTTGATCTTTGCGTATGTGAATATGAGCAAATGTTAGTATGACTTCTAGCAACAATTCGATGCAAATTGTCATTCAAACTTTCAAAATGAAGAGATGAGGGTCTCTTAAAAAGACTTTCATAGAATTCATCAATGGTTGAGATCGATTTCAATCAACGGTCAGGATTAAAGGTGAAGTTCAGTCATAAAGGGAGATTTCCAAATTAAAGGGTGTTAACAAATTTAATTTGAGTAAACTAAAGAGTTGACTGATTCAATTTGAGTAGAAAAAGGAGTCAACTGATTTAACTCATTTTTTATCAATAGTGAACTGGAAATTTCTCTTTTCTAACCGAAAAGAGATTTTGTTGAGATATTTAATTTAATAACATGAGATATACTCTCATAATTACTTTTTCTATTTAATTAAATAATCTTTAATTAATTAGAGACACTTTTATTATTTAATTAAATAGCTTCATTTAATTAATAAGGAATGGCTTCTCATTTAATTAAATAACTTTGTTTAATACATTAGAAGAATGTACTCCATTTAATTAAATAATTTCGTTTAATTATTTTAAAATTCTTTTCGAAACTAGTCAACTCAAGTCAACTGTAGTTAAATCTGGTCAACTTTTGGTCAAACTTGATCTTTGCATATGTGAATATAAGCAAATTTGAGGATGAATTCCAGCAACAATTTGATGCAAATTCTCATTCAACTTTTCAAAATGAAGAGATGAGGGTCTCTTAAATATAATTTTCTAGAATTCATCAACTGTTGAGATCGATTTAAATCAACGGTCAAGATTAAAGGTGAAGTTCAGTCATAAAGAGAGATTTTCAAATTAAAGGGAATTAACAGATTTAATTTGAGTGAAATAAGCAGTTAACTGATTCAATTTGAGTAGAAACGAGAGTTAATTGATTTAACTCATTTTTTATCAATAGTGAAATGGAAATTTCCCTTTTCGAATTGAAGAGAGATTTTGTTGAGATATTTAATTTAATAAAATGACATATGCTCTCATAATTGGTTTTTCTATTTAATTAAATAATTTTTAATTAATTAGAGACACTTTTCTTATTTAATTAAATAACTTCATTTAATTAATTAGGAATGGCTTCTCATTTAATTAAATAAATTTGTTTGTTTAATTAGAAGTAAGTACTCCATTTAATGAAATAATTTCATTTAATTATTTCAAAATTTTTTTCGAAAATAGTCCACTCAAGTCAATCGTGGTTAAATCTGGTCAACTTTTGGTCAAACTTGATCTCTGTGTATGTGAATATGAGCAAATGTGAGTATGAATTCTAGCAACAATTCGATGCAAATTCTCATTCAACCTTTCAAAATGAAGAGATGAGGGTCTCTTAAATAGACTTTCCCAAAATTCATCAACGGTTGAGATCGATTTCAATCAACGGTTAGAATTAAAGGTGAACTTCAGTGATAAAGAGAGATTTCCAAATTAAAGGGAGTTAAAAAATTTAATTTGAGTAAAATATGGAATTACTTGATTCAATTTGAGTAGAAAAAGGAGTCAACTGATTTAACTCATTTTTTATCAATAGTGAACTGCAAATTTCCCTTTTTGAACTGAAGAGAGATTTTGTTGAGATATTTAATTTAATAAAATGACATATGCTCTCATAATTACTTTTTCTATTTAATTAAATAATCTTTAAGTAATTAGAGACACTTTTCTTATTTAATTAAATAACTTCATTTAATTAATTAGGAATGGCTTCTCATTTAATTAAATAACTTTGTTTAATTAATTAGAAGTAAGTACTCCATTTAATTAAATAATTTCGTTAAATTATTTCAAAATTCTTTTCGAAACTAGTCAACTCAAGTCAATCGTGGTGAAATTTGGTCAACTTTTGGTGAAACTTGATCTTTGGGTATGTGAATATGAGCAAATGTGAGTATGAATTCCAGCAACAATTCGATGTAAATTCTCATTCAACCTTTCAAAATGAAGAGATGAGGGTCTCTTAAATGGACTTTTTTGAAATTCATCAACAGTTGAGATCGATTTTAATCAACGGTGAGGATTAAAGGTGAAATTTTTAGTAGAAAAAGGAGGTAACTCATTTAACTCATTTTTTATCAATAGTGAACTGAAAATTTCCTTTTTTTGAACTAAATAAAGATTTTGTTGAGATATTTAGTTTAATAAAATGAGATATGCTCTCATAATTACTTTTTGTATTTAATTAAATAATCTTTAATTAATTAGAGACAATTTTCTTATTTAATTAAATAACTCCATTTAATTAATTAGGAATGGCTTCTCATTTAATTAAATAACTTTGTTTAATTAATTAGAAGTAAGTACTCCATTTACTTAAATAATTTTGTTTAATTATGTTAGAATTATTTTTGAAACTAGTGAACTCAAGTCAACTGTGGTTAAATCTGGTCAACTTTTGGTCAAACTTGGTCTTTGCGTATGTGAATATGAGCAAATGTGAGTATGAATTCTAATAACAATTCGATGCAAATTCTCATTCAACCAATGAAAATGAAGAGATGAGGGTCTCTTAAATATACTTTCCTAGAATTCATCAACGGTTGAGATCGATTTCAATCAACGGTCAGGATTAAAGGTGAAGTTCAGTCATAAAGGGAGATTTTCAAATTAAATGGAGTTAATAGAGTTAATTTGAGTAAAATAATTAGTTAACTAATTCAATTTGAGTGGAAAAAGGAGTCAACTGATTTAACTCATTTTTTATCAATAGTGAGCTGAAAATTTCCCTTTGTAAACTGAAGAAAGATTTTGTTAAGATAATTAATTTAATAAAATGAGATATGCTCTTATAATTACTTTTTCTATTTAATTAATTAAAATTTAATTAATTACAGACAATTTTCATATTTAATTAAATAACTTCATTTAATTAATTAGGAATGGCTTCTCATTTAATTAAATAACTTTATTTAATTAATTAAAAGTAAGTACTTCAGTTAATTAAATAATTTCGTTTAATTATTTTAAAATTTTTTGCGAAACTAGTCAACTCAAGTCAACCGTGGTTAAATCTGGTCAACTTTTGGTCAAACTTGATCTTTGCGTATGTGAATATGAGCAAATGTGAGTTGAGTTCCAGCAACAATTCTATATAAATTCTCATTCAACCTTTCAAAATGAAGACATGAGGGTCTCTTAAATAGACTTTCCTGTAATTCATCAACGGTTGAGATCGATTTCAATCAACGGTCAGGATTAAAGGTGAAGTTCAATCATAAAAGGAAATTTTCAAATTAAAGGGAGTTAAAAGATTTAATTTGAGTAAAATAAGGAGTTAACTGATTCAATTTGAGTAGAAAAAGGAGTTAACTAATTTAAATCATTTTTGATCAATAGTGAATTGGAAATTTTCCTTTTTGAATTGAAGAGAGATTTTGTTGAGATATTTAATTTAATAAAATGAGATATGCTCTCTTAATTACTTTTTCTATTTAATTAAATAATCTTTAATTAATTAGAGACACTTTTCTTATTTAATTAAATAACTTCATTTAATTAATTAGGAATGGCTTCTCATTTAATTAAATAACTTTGTTTAATTAATTAGAAGTATGTACTCCATTTAATTAAATAATTTGGTTTAATTATTTCAAAATTCTTTTCGAAACTAGTCAACTCAAGTCAACCGTGGTTAAATCTGGTCAACTTTTTGTCAAACTTGATCTTTGTGTATGTGAATATGAGCAAATGTGAGTATGAATTCTAGCAACAATTCGATGCAAATTCTCATCCAACCTTTCAAAATGAAGAGATGAGAGTCTCTTAAATAGACTTTCCTAGAATACATCAATGGTTGAGATTGATTTCAATCAACGGTCAAGATTAAAGGTGAAATTCCGTCATAAAGGGAGATTTTCAAATTAAAGGGAGATAACATATTTAATTTGAGTAAAATAAGGAGTTAACTTATTCAATTTGATTAGAAAAAGGATTTAATTGATTTAACTCATTTTTGATCAATAGTGAACTGGAAATTTCCCTTTTTAAACTGAAGAGAGATTTTGTTGAGATATTTAATTTAATAAAATGAGGTATGCTCTCATAATTACTTTTTCTATTTAATTAAATAATCTTTAATTAATTAGAGACAGTTTTCTTATTTAATTAAATAACTTCATTTAACTAATTAAGAATGGCTTCTCATTTAATTAAATAACTTTGTTTAAATAATTAGAAGTAAGTACTCCATTTAATTAAATAATTTCATTTAATTATTTCAAAATTCTTTCCAAAACTAGTCAACTCAAGTGAACCGTGGTTAAATCTAGTCAACTTTTGGTCAAATTTGATCTTTGCATATGTGAATATGAGCAAATGTGAGTATGAATTACAGCAACAATAAGATGCAAATTCTCATTCAACCTTTCAAAATGAAGAGATGAGGGTCTCTTAAATAGACTTTCTTGGAATTCATCAATGGTTGAGATCGATTTCAATCAATGGTCAGGATTAGAGGTGAAGTTCAGTCATAAAGGAAGTTAACATATTTAATTTGAGTAAAATAAGGAGTTGACTGATTCAATTTGAGTAAAAAAAAGAGTTAATTGAATTAACTCATTTTTTATCAATAGTGAATTGGAAATTTCCCTTTTTGAACTAAAGAGAGATTTTGTTGAGATATTTAATTTAATAAAATGAGATATGCTCTCATAATTAATTTTTCTATTTAATTAAATAATCTTTAATTAATTAGAGACACTTTTCTTATTTAATTAATTAGAAATGGCTTCTCATTTAATTAACTAACTTTATTTAATTAATTAGAAGTAAGTACTCCATTTAATTAAATAATTTTGTTTAATTGTTTTAAAATTCTTTTCGAAACTATTCAACTCAAGTCAACCGTGGTTAAATATAGTCAACTTTTGGTCAAACTTGATCTTTGCGTATGTGAATATGAGAAAATGTGAATATAAATTCGAGCAAAAATTCGATGCAAATGTTTATTCAACCATTCAAAATGAAGAGATGAGGGTCTCTTAAATAGACTTTCCTAAAATTCATCAACGGTTGAGATCGATTTCAATCAATGGTCAGGATTAAAGGTGAAGTTCAGTGATAAAGGGAGATTTCCAAATTAAAGGGAGTTAATAGATTTAATTTAAGTAAAATAAGGACTTAACTGATTCAATTTGAGTGGAAAAAGGAATTAACTTATTTAACTCATTTTTGATCAATAGTGAACTGAAAATTTCCCTTTTTGAACTGAAAAGAGATTTTGTTGAGATATTTAATTTAATAAAATGAGTTATGCTCTCATAATTACTTTTTAAATTTAATTAAATTAGCTTTAATTAATTATTTCAAAAAAAATTTCAAAACTAGTTAACTCAAGTCAACCGTGGTTAAATCTGGTCAACTTTTGGTCACATTTGATCTCTGCGTATGTGAATATGAGCAAATGTGACTATGAATTCCACCAACAATTCGATGCAAATTCTCATTCAACTTTTCAAAATGAAGAGATGAGGGTCTCTTAAATAGACTTTCTTGGAATTCATCAACGGTTGAGATCGATTTCAATCAACGGTCAGGATTAAATGTGAAGTTCAGTCATAAAGGAAGATTTCTAAATTAAAGGGAGTTAATAGATTTAATTTGAGTAAAATAAGGAGTTAATTGATTCAATTTGAATAGAAAAAGAAGTTAACTGATTTAACTCATTTTTTATCAATAGTGAACTGGAAATTTCCCTTTTTGAACTGAAGAGTGATTTTGTTGATATATTTAATTTAATAAAATGAGATATTCTTTCATAATTACTATTTCTATTTAATTAAATAATCTTTAATTAATTAGAGACACTTTTCTTATTTAATTAAATAACTTCATTTAATTAATTAGGAATGGCTTCTCATTTAACTAAATAACTTTGTTTAATTAATTAGAAGTAAGTACTATATTTTATTAAATAATTTTTTTTTATTATTTCAAAAAAAAATTCGAAACTGGTCAACTCAACTCAACTGTGGTTAAATCTGGTCAACTTTTGGTCAAACTTGATCTTTGCATATGTGAATATGAGCAAATGTGAGTATGAATTTTAGCAACAATTCGATGCAAATTCTCATTCAACCTTTCAAAATGAAGAGATGAGGGTCTCTTAAATAGACTTTCCTGAAATTCATCAACTGTTGAGATTGATTTCAATCAACGGTCAGGATTAAATGTGAAGTTCAGTCATAAAGGGAGATTTTCAAATTAAAGGGAGTTAATAAATTTAATTTGAGTAAAATAAGGAGTTAATTGATTCAATTTGATTAGAGAAAGGAGTTAACTGATTTAACTCATTTTTTATCAATAGTGAACTGGACATTTCACTTTTTTAACTGAGGAGAGATTTTGTTGAGATATTTAATTTAATAAAATGAGATATGCTCTCATAATTACTTTTTCTATTTAATTAAATAACTTAATTTAACTAATTAGAAAAGGCTTCTCATTTAATTAAACAATTTTGTTTAATTAATTAGAAGTAAGTACTCTATTTAATTAAATAATTTCATTTAATTATTTCAAAATTCTTTTGAAAACTAGTCAACTCATGTTAACCGTGGTTAAATCTGGTCAACTTTTGGTCAAACTTGATCTTTGCATATGTGAATATGGGCAAATGTGAGTATGATTTCTAGCAACAGTTTGATGCAAATTCTCATTCAACCTTTCAAGATGAAGAGATGAGGGTCTCCTAAATAGACTTTTCTAGAATTCATCAACGGTTGAGATCGATTTTAATTAACGGCCAGGATTAAAGTTGAAGTTCAGTCATGAAGGGAGATTTCCAAATTAAAAGGAGTTAACAGACTTAATTTCAATAAAATAATGAGTTAATTGATTCAATTTGAGTAGAAAAAGTAGTTAGCCGATTTAACTCATTTTTGATCAATAGTGAACTGAAAATTTCCCTTTTTGAACTAAAGAGAGATTTTTTTGATATATTTAATTTACTAAAATGAGATATGTTCTCATAATTACTTTTTCTATTTAATTAAATAGTCTTTAATTAATTAGAGACACTTTTCTTATTTAATTAAATAACTTCATTTAATTAATTAGGAATGGCTTCTCATTTAATTAAATAACTTTTTTTAATTATTTAGAAGTAAGTACTCAATTTAATTCAATAATTTAGTATAATTATTTCAAAAATTTTTTCGTAACTAGTCAACTCAAGTAAACCGTGGCTAAATCTGGTCAAATTTTGTTCAAACTTGATCTTTGCGTATGTGAATATGAGCAAATGTGAGTATGAATTCCACCAACAATTTGATGCAAATTCTCATTCAACCTTTCAAAATGAAGAGATGAGGGTCTCTTAAATAGACTTTCTCAAAATTTATCAATGGTTGAGATCAATTTCAATCAACGGTCAGGATAAAAGGTGAAGTTCAGCCATAAAGAGAGATTTCCAAATTAAATGGAGTTAAAAGATTTAATTTGAGTAAAATAAGGAGTTAACTGATTCAATTCGATTAGAAAATGGAGTTAACTGATTTAAATCATTTTTTATCAATAGTGAATTAGAAATTTCCCTTTTTGAATTGAAGAGAGATTTTGTTGAGATATTTAATTAAATAAAATGAGATATTCTCTCATAATTACTATTTGTATTTAATTAAATAATTTTTAAATAATTACAGACACTTTTTTTATTTAATTAAATAACTTCATTTAATTAATTAGGAATGGCTTCTCATTTAATTAAATAACTTTGTTAAATTAATTAGAAGTAAGTACTCCATTTAATTAAATAATTTCGTTTAATTATTTCAAAATTCTTTTCGAAACTAGTCAACTAGAGTCAACAGTGGTTAAATTTGGTCAACTTTTGGTCAAACTTGATCTTTGTGTATGTGAATATGAGAAAACGTGTGTATGAATTCCAGCAACAATTCGCAAATTCTCATTCAACCTTTCAAAATGAAGAGATGATCTTACTTAAATAGACTTTCCTGGAATTCATCAACGGTTGAGATTGATTTCAATCAACAGTCAGGATTAAAGGCGAAGTTCAGTCATAAAGGGAGATTTTCAAATTAAAGGGAGTTAACATATTTAATTTGAGTAAAATAAGGAGTTAACTGATTCAATTTCAGTAGAAAAAATAGTTAACTGATTTAACACATTTTTGATCAATAGTGAACTTGAAATTTCCCTTTTTGAACTGAAGAGAGATTTTGTTGAGATATTTAATTTAATAAAATGAGATATGCTCTCATAATTACTTTTTCCATTTAATTAAATAATCTTTAATTAATTAGAGACACTTTTCTTATTTAATTAAATAACTTCATTTAATTAAGGAGAAATGGCTTCTCATTTAATTAAATAAATTTCTTTAAGTAATTAGAAGTAAGTACTCCATTTAATTAAATAATTTTATTTAGTTATTTCAAAATTCTTTTCGAAACTAATCAACTCAAGTCAACCATGGTTAAACTAGTCAACTTTTGGTCAAACTTGATCTTTGCGTATGTCAATATGAGCAAATGTGAGTATGAATTCCAGCAACAATTCGATACAAATTCTCATTCAACCTTTCAAAATGAAGAGATGTGGGTCTCTTAAATAGACTTTCCTGGAATTCATCAACAGTTGAGATCGATTTCAATCAACAGTCAGTATGAAATGTGAAGTTCAGTCATAAAGAGAGATTTTCAAATTAAAGGGATTTAACAGATTTAATTTGAGTAAAATAAGAAGTTAACTGATTCAATTTGAGTAGAAAAAGGAGTTAATTGATTTAACTCATTTTTGATCAATAGTGAAATGGAAATTTCCTTTGTTGAACCGAAGAGAGATTTTGTTGAGATATTTAATTTAATATAATGAGATATGCTCTCATAAATACTTTTTCTATTTAGTTAAATAATCTTTCATTAATTAGAGACACTTTTCTTATTTAATTAAATAACTTCATTTAATTAATGAGGAATGGCTTCTCATTTAATTAAATAACTTTGTTTAATTAATTAGAATTAAGTACTCCATTTAATTAAATAATTTTATTTAATTATTTGAAAAAAAAATTCAAAAGTAGTCAACTCAAGTCAACCGTGGTTAAATCTGGTCAACTTTAGGTCAAACTTGATCTTTGCGTATGTGAATATGAGAAAATGTGAGTATGAATTCCAGCAACAATTCGATGCAAATTCTCATTCAACCTTTCAAAATGAATAGTTGAGGGTCTCTTAAATAGACTTTCGTAGAATTCATCAATGGTTGAGATCGATTTCAATCAAGGGTCAACATTAAAGTTGAAGTTCAGTCATAAAGGGAGATTTGAAAATTAAAGGGAGTTAACAGATTTAATTTGAGTAAAATAAAGAGTTAACTGATTCAATTTGAGTAGAAAAAGGAGTTAACCGATTTAACTCATTTTTTATCAATAGTGAACTAGAAATTTCCCTTGTTGAACCGAAGAGAGATTTTGTTGAGATATTTAATTTAATAAAATGAGATATGCTCTCATAATTACTTTTTCTATTTAATTAAATAATCTTTAGTTAATTAGAGACACTTTTTTTATTTAATTAAATGACTTCATTTATTTAATTAGGAATGGCTTCTCATTTAATTAAATAACTTTTTTTAATTAATGAGAAGTAAGTACTCCATTTAATTAAATAATTTCATTTAATTATTTCAAAATTCTTTTCGAAACTAGTCAACTCAAGTCAACCGTGGTTAAATCTGGTCAACTTTTGTTCAAACTTGATCTTTGCGTATGTGAATATGAGGAAATGTGAGTATGAATTCCAACAACAATTCGACGCAAATTCTCATTCAACCTTTCAAAATGAAGAGATGTGGGTCTCTTAAATAGACTTTCCTGGAATTCATCAACGGTTGAGATCGATTTCAATCAACGGTCAGGATTAAAGGTGAAGTTCAGTCATAAAGGGAGATTTCCAAATTAAAGTGAGTTAACAGATTTAATTTGAGTAAAATAAGGAGTTGACTGATTCAATTTGAGTAGAAAAAGGAGTTAACTGATTTAACTCATTTTTTATCAATAGTGAATTAGAAATTTCCCTTTTTGAACTAAAAAGAGATTTTGTTGAGATATTTAATTTAATAAAATGAGATATGCTCTCATAATTACTTTTTCTATTTAATTAAATAATCTTTAATTAATTAGAGACACTTTTCTTATTTAATTAAATAACTTTATTTAATTAACTAGGAATGGCTTCTCATTTAATTAAATAACTTTGTTTAATTAATTAGAAGTAAGTACTCCATTTAATTAAATAATTTCATTTAATTATTTCAAAATTCTTTTCGAAACTAGTCAACTCAAGTCAACTGTGGTTAAATTTGGTCAACTTTTGGTCAAACTTGATCTTTGCGTATGTGAATATGAGCAAATGTGAGTATGAAATCCAACAACAATTCGATGCAAATTCTCATTCAACCTTTCAAAATGAAGAGATGAGGGTCTCTTAAATAGACTTTCCTGGAATAACTATATTGTAACAACATAACTATTGTTATGTTAAATTCATATTTGGGAGGTTTAAATTGTTGAAGTCAAATAAGCCTAAATAGAATGAATTTTGGGTGAATTCGGAAATTCTGTTATGGAATGAGGTTCGACGCATATTGTAACTAGTTGGTTTTAATGTCAATATGGAACTTTAGGTTGTAGATAATTTAGTGAGAACAGTCGGTAGTAAACATGTTAAAAGCATTAGTCAATCTTTGTGAAATACTTTCAAAGGAAGTTGTATTCTGTTCGTTTTTTATCACTGTCAGGAATGACATTTTTGACATAACGTATAAATTGTAATTTTGAAAACAAACATACATATATAATCAGGGTATCGACATATTGTTAAATAGTTCTGTAAAATGCTGAAAGTCACTTTGCATATTGTGAATTATATTCTAAATCGATTTTAAACATCAAATCTTAATATGTTGTTGTGGTTATTTTGGTGGTGGCATATTGTCAAAACAGAGGTGTTACTTTTAGAGACACTGGTTTATCTTAATATCTTAGTTAACGATCACTTGTTAAGATTTGGTTGTACTTAGTTTTTACTATGATTATAATGTGATCTATTAGCTTGATTGAATTGTTTGAGATTAGATGCTTAAGACAGAATTATTTTATTATGTAAGATAAATTTTAGTTCTTATTAAAAATGAAAGTAGTATATGAATTGAGGCAGATTTTGATACATGTTTGATGATGTGAATATCATGTGCATTATGATTTGTTATCTTGGTCAATTTGATGTTAAGTATAGATGATTAGGTCAGCAGGGAATTAAAAGTATAGTATGAAGATTTTGTAAGTATCATTGAGTTGTGCAACAGTTCAATTGTATCTATGCAAATTTGATATTATACGTTTTAATCCTGTTGATGTAATTATCCATATTTACCTTTGAACTTGGTAGTATAAGATGTGTTACAGATGGATTTAAGGATCTAGTATCATATTGTAAACTCATTTTATAATTGTTGCATGTTCATTCTTAGTATATCTATTTGATATGTATTTTTAAGAATATCTTTGATGAACGTATATCGAGGTGGTTGAAGTTGGTTTATCCTATTCAGTTAATTAATTCAGTGATAACTTTAAAAATAAATTGGGTGGGTTAGTTTCACATAAAAGAAAATTGGCCTTACCTGTGACTTAAACCTATATGGTTAAGTACGGAGAAAAGGCATGTCTCTATTCTGTCAATGACAAGTAAAATAGAGAATAACGTTATATGATGACTATGAGCATACCATATTTGGATGCAGAAACTTAGTGCCATAACGATGACACCTCAGAATATATATGTTTCATTTATGAGTTATTCTTAGTGTGAGTTTAATTTTTGCAATGAAAAGTAATTGTTTACTTCTTGCATATTATTATTAGATTTGCACTATATTAGATGGATTAGAAATTTGTTTTTGGATATCTAAATGTTGGTACTAACATGTATGCAGATGGATTTCGCCTTTTAACTCAGTGTGTACTGAGCCCCTGTTTGTGTTATGTTGCATTTTGTGTGGTTTTCAGGTGCTTTGAGATTTAAGTAGCTAAGGATGTTTATTGAAGTTACTCCTAAATCAGCATTTAGGGTTCCAAAGTTGGGCATAGGTGTCAAGAAATGAAATTGTATTTCATTATAGTTCTGAAGTCTTTATGTTTTTTTACTGTAATGGAACTTTTGTTGGGATAATTTTTAAAAAAAATTATTGCATTTATGGAATTGTGTTTTGTTTTATATTCTTTCAGTATGTCTTGAGTGGCATTACATGAGTAAAATAAGGAGTTAATTGATTCAATTTGAGTAGAAAAAGGAGTTAACTAATTTAACTCATTTTTTATCAATAGTGAATTGGAAATTTTTGTTTTTGAACTGAAGAGAGATTTTGTTGAGATATTTAATTTAATAAAATGAGATATGCTCTCATGATTACTTTTTCTATTTAATTAAATAATCTTTAATTAATTAGAGACACTTTTCTTATTTAATTAAATAACTTCATTTAATTAATTAGGAATGGGTTCTCATTTAATTAAATAACTTTGTTTAATTAATTCGAAGTAAGTACTCCATTTAATTAAATAATTTCATTTAATTATTTCAAAATTCTTTTCGAAACTAGTCAACTTATGTCAACCGTGGTTAAATCTGGTCAACTTTTGGTCAAACTTGATCTTTGCATATGTGAATATGAGAAAATGTGAGTATGAATTCTAGCAACAATTTGATGCAAATTCTCATTCAACCTTTCAAAATGAAGAGATGAGGGTCTCTTAAATAGACTTTCCTAGAATTCATTAACGGTTGAGATCGATTTCAATCAACGGTCAGGATTAAAGGTGAAGTTTAGTCATAAAGGGAGATTTCCAAATTAAAAGGAGTTAACAGATTTAATTTGAGTAAAATAAAGAGTTAACTAATCAATTTGAGTAGAAAAAGGAGTTAACTGATTTAACTCATTTTTGATCAATAGTGAACTGGAGATTTTCCTTTTTGAACTGAAGAGAGATTTTGTTGAGATATTTAATTTAATAAAATGAGATATGCTCTCATGATTACTTTTTCTATTTAATTAAATAATCTTTAATTAATTAGAGACACTTTTCTTATTTAATTAAATAAATTCATTTAATTAATTAGGAAAGGCTTCTCATTTAATTAACTAACTTTGTTTATTTAATTAGATGTAAGTACTCCATTTAATTAAATAATTTTGTTTAATTATTTCAAAATTCTTTTCCAAGCTAGTCAACTCAAGTCAACCGTGGTTAAATTTGGTCAACTTTTGGTCAAATTTGATCTTTGCGTATGTGAATATGAGCAAATGTGAGTATGAATTCCATCAACAATTCGATGCAAATTCTCATTCAACCTTTCAAAATGAAGAGATGAGGGTCTCTTAAATAGACTTTCCTAAAATTCATCAACGATTGAGATTGATTTCAATCAAAGGTCAGGATTACAGGTGAAGTTCAGTCATAAAAGGAGATTTCCAAATTAAACGGAGTTAACAGATTTAATTTGAGTAAAATTAAGTCTTTAACTAATTCAATTTGAGTAGAAAAAGGAGTTAACTGATTTAACTTATTTTTGATCAATAGTGAACTAAAAATTTCCCTTTTTGAACTGAAAAGAGATGTTGTTGAGATATTTAATTTAATAAAATGAGATATGCTCTCATAATTACTTTTTCTATTTAATTAAATAATCTTTAATTAATTAGAGACACTTTTCTTATTTAATTAAATAACTTCATTTAATTAATTAGGAATGGCTTCTCATTTAATTAAATAACTTTATTTAGTTAATTAGAAGTATGTATTCTATTTAATTAAATAATTTCATTTAATTATTTCAAAATTCTTTTCGAAACTAGTCAACTCAAGTCAATCGTGGTTAAATCTGGTCAACTTTTGGTCAAACTTGATCTTTGCGTATGTGAATATGAGCAAATGTGAGTATGAATTTCAGCAACAATTCAATACAAATTCTCATACAACCTTTCAAAATGAAGAGATGGGGGTCTCTTAAATAGACTTTCCTGGAATTCATCAACGGTTGAGATCGATTTCAATCAACGGTCAGGATAAAAGGTGAAGTTCAGTCATAAAGGGAGATTTCTAAATTAAATAAAGTTAACATATTTATGTTGAGTTGTCATGCCTAACTCATTCTTTTGGTTATTCTAGTTTTATGACTTAGCTGTGATCTAATTTCTTTCAGTTTGATACGTTGATTGTTCAGTCAGAATGTGATTATATTCTGTTTAGGAAGAACATAAAACTTTTGTTGAGTGTGTTTTCGGTATCAGCATTACTTTATCTAAATATGACGGATGACTTATGATTTTAATATAAGAGGTTTTAATACCTAACATTTTTCGGTTGCTTATATTAGATTGCTTTGAAGGAATAAAATGTTTTAAGTTCTTAACTTAATTTGAGTTTTAAGGATTGTAAACTTGATTATAAGAATTTATTAAATTGGGTATCAAGTGTTCATGAGGTTAAGTTTTACAAGGTTTATGCATATAAATTGTAAATAGATTAATCACAACCTTAGAGGTTTTTGACTTGGTATATTTACAAATGTTGTTAATAGGGTTAAATATATTTAATTGCATCTTACCCTATAATGGTTTTGATTTCATGTCAATGCTTCACTTGTTTAAGTTAGGGTTTTATTAGTCGTGGATGATAGATCATGCATACTAGTTGTTTTGTAAATTAGTCTTGAATGCTTAAATTATGTGAATTTTGCATTGTTACAAAATGCCAAAATGGCGGTTGTAATGGGTTTATTTTTATTGTACCTGTATCGCTATGTTGCATTGTAGCATTAAAAGCAATATTAAAGAGGCATTATGGCACTCGATGTTCTATTGATAATTTCAATTTCAAGATGGTTTACTGTTAAGGCTTGACCGGAATCATGGCCACCGTACTCTGTTTGGCATACATTTGTGAACTAAGTTGCAGTGATTTTTGAAAACATGGAAGGGTTTGTTGAAACTATTTTCATGCATATGAGGCTAAGCCTCGAGATATTATTCACAGCCAGTTTGTTTATCAAGCTCTTCCATCTCTGCATCTTGAACTTTGGTTGGATTTGACATTTTGGGCTTCACATCAAGTTGTGTAGCCGAGACTTTGTTGAACAAGTTGTGTCTTCTTACCTCAGGTAGGGGCATTTTCTATCCTTCTCTCTCTTGCTACTGCATTTAAATGTTTAAATTAGGAATGGTAGAAGTTTGATTTTAAAATATTTTGAAGAACATTTGTGTAAACTACTTTCGAGCTTGGAAATAGGCAAGGTTCAGAGATATTTTCTGGGCAATGTTTGTTCCCATACTCAAGGGAGGTTATGAAAGTGTACTTGGGAAACATGGATATGTCTGAGCTTTATTGTTTGTTATTGCATAGCTCTCAAATGTTAATTGTATTTGGCCGAATTCTTTGTTTTAAATTAGAAGTTTGAGTGAAACTATCGTTGTGTTATGTTGTACATTTTTGGCTGTTTATTATGTTGAGGAAAAAGAGGAGGTCACTGTGTATCTAGAGTTAAACAGCTCGATAAATGGAATCAGGTTTTCTTTTTACTAGGTTTTGCATTTGAGCTAGGGCATAGTTGTTTATCCCAATATCTTATTCAAAATAGAGTATAGCGTATTCATAAACAATGGTTTTCAAATTTAGGTTGGTTATGCTGTTAGATGGACTGTTAGTCTTTAAAAAAAGAAAAAAAAACACAGTTGAGTTAAATTTCTTATGAAATTAATGTCATCAACATTTTGTCAAACAGTTCAGCTATAAACAAGCATATTAGTTTAGAAATGTACTTAGCGGAGTTTAGGGTCTTATGTTTTAACGGATGATTATGTTGTTTACAATAAGTTTATTGGATGTCGCAATCTTAGTGCTTAGTGGTTATATTCAATTCGTAGACTGTGAGATTTTTGTTTCTGAAGTCTCGATAGTAGGAATGTGAGCATCGACATTTTGTCAAGCATTTACCTTGTATTAAAGGCAAAGTTCAGTCATAAAGAGAGATTTCCAAATTAAAGGGAGTTAAAAAATTTAATTTGAGTAAAATATGGAGTTAACTGATTCAATTTGAGAAGAAAAAGGAGTCAACTGATTTAACTCATTTTTTATCAATAGTGAACTGGAAATTTCCCTTTTTGAACTAAAGAGAGATTTTGTTGAGATATTTCATTTAATAAAATGAGATATGCTCTCATAATTACTTTTTCTATTTAATTAAATAATCTTTAATTAATTAGAGACACTTTTCTTATTTAATTAAATAACTTCATTTGATTAATTAGGAATGACTTCTCATTTAATTAAACAACTTTGTTTAATTAATTAGATGTAAGTACTCCATTTAATTAAATAATTTCGTTTAATTATTTCAAAATTCTTTTCGAAACTAGTCAACTCAAGTCAACTGTGGTTAAATTTGGTCAACTAATGGTCAAACTTGATCTTTGCATATGTGAATATGAGCAAATCTGAGTATGAATTCCAGCAACAATTTGATGCAAATTCTCATTCAACCTTTCAAAATGAAGAGATGAGGGTCTCTTAAATAGACTTTCTTGGAATTCATTAACGATTGAGATCGATTTCAATGAACAGTCAGGATTAAAGGTGAAATTCATAAAGGGAGATTTCCAAATTAAAGGGAGCTAACAGATTTAATTTGAGTAAAATAAGGAGTTAACTGATTCAATTTGAGTAGAAAAAGAAGTTAACTGATATAACTCATTTTTGATCAATAGTGAACTGGAAATTTCCCTTTTTGAACTGAAGAGAGATTTTGTTGAGATATTTAAATTAATAAAATGAGATATGCTCTCATGATTACTTTTTTTATTTAATTAAATAATCTTTAATTAATTAGAGACACTTTTTTTATTTAATTAAATAAATTCATTTAATTAATTAGGAATGGCTTCTCATTTAATTAAACAACTTTGTTTAATTAATTAGATGTAAGTACTCCATTTAATTAAATAATTTTGTTTAATTATTTCAAAATTCTTTTCGAAACTAATCAGCTCAAGTCAACCATGGTTAAATTTAGTCAACTTTTGGTCAAACTTGATCTTTGCGTATGTGAATATGAGCAAATGTGAGTATGAATTCCAGCAACAATTCGATGCAAATTCTCATTCAACCTTTCAAAATGAACAGATTAGGGTCTCTTGAATAGACTTTCCTTGAATTCATCAACGGTTGAGATCGATTTCAATCAACGGTTAGGATTAAAGGTGAAGCTCAGTCATAAAGGGATATTTCTAAATTAAAGAGAGTTAACAGATTTAATTTTCTTAAAATAAGGAGTTAACTAATTCAATTTGAGTAGAAAAAGGAGTTAACTGATTTAACTCATTTTTTATCAATAGTGAACTGGAAATTTCCCTTTTTGAACTGAAAAGAGATTTTGTTTAGATATTTAATTTAATAAAATGAGATATGCTCTCATAATTACTTTTTCTATTTAATTAAATAATCTTTAAATAATTAGAGACACTTTTCTTATTTAAATAAATAACTTCATTTAATTAATTAGGAATGGCTTCTCATTCAATTAAATAATTTTGTTTAATTAATTAGAAGTAAGTACTCCATTTAATTAAATAATTTTGTTTAATTATTTCAAAATTATTTTCGAAACTAGTCAACTCAAGTCAACCATGGTTAAATCTGGTCAACTTTTGGTCAAACTTGATCTTTGCGTATGTGAATATGAGCAAATGTGAGTATGAATTCCAGCAAAAATTCAATGCAAATTCTCATTCAACCTTTCAAAATGAAGAGATGAGGGTCTATTAAATAGACTTTCCTGGAATTCATCAACGGTTAAGTTCGATTTCAATAAACAGTCAGGATTAAAGGTGAAGTTCAGTCATAAAAGGAGATTTCCAAATTAAAGGGAGTTAACAGATTTAACTCATGTTTTATCAATAGTGAACTGAAAATTTCTCTTTTTGAACTGAAGAGAGATTTTGATGAGATATTTAATTTAATAAAATGAGATATGCTCTCATAATTACTTTTTCTATTTAATTAAATAATCTTTAATTAATTAGAGACACTTTTCTTATTTAATTAAATAACTTCATTTAATTAATTAGGAATGGCTTCTCATTTAATTAAATAACTTTGTTTAATTAATTAGAAGTAAGTACTCCATTTAATTAAATAATTTTATTTAATTATTTCAAAATTCTTTTTGAAACTAGTCAACTCAAGTCAACCATAGTTTAATCTGGTCAACTTTTGGTCAAACCTGATCTTTGCGTATGTGAATATGAGCAAATGTGAGTATGAATTCCAGCAACAATTAGATGCAAATTTTTATTCAACCTTTCAAAATGAAGAGATGAGGGTCTCTTAAATGGACTTTCCTGAAATTCATCAACGATTGAGATCGATTTCAATAAACAGTCAGGATTAAAGGTGAAGTTCAGTCATAAAGGGAGATTTCCAAATTAAAGGGAGTTAACAGATTTAACTCATGTTTTATCAATAGTGAACTGGAAATATCTCTTTTTAAACTGAAGAGATATTTTGTTGAGATATTTAATTTATTAAAATGAGATTTGCTCTCATAATTACTTTTTCTATTTAATTAAATAATCTTTAATTAATTGGAGGCACTTTTCTTATTTAATTAAATAACTTTATTCAATTAATTAGGAATGGCTTTGCATTTAATTAAATAACTTTATTTAATTAATTGGAAGTAAGTACTCCATTTAATTAAATAATTTCGTTTAATTATTTCAAAATTCTTTTCGAAACTAGTCAACTCAAGTCAACCATGGTTAAATCTGCTTAACTTTTGGTCAAACTTGATCTTTGCGTATGTGAATATGAGTAAATGTGAGTATGAATTCAAGCAACAATTAAATAATTATTACTGAAATCTCCTTTTATGACTGAACTTCACCTTACCCAAAGATCAGGTTTGACCAAAAGTTGAAATACATCAATGGTTGAGATCGATTTCAATCATCGGTCAAGATTAAAGGTGAAGTTTAGTCATAAAGCGAGATTTCCAAATTAAAGGGAGTTAACAGATTTAATTTGAATAAAATAAGGAGTTAACTGATTCAATTTGAGTAGAAAAAAGAGTTAACTGATTTAATCAATTTTTGATCAATAGTGAACTGGAAATTTTCCTTTTTGAATTGAAGAGAGATTTTGTTGAGATATTTAATTTAATAAAATGAGATATGCTCTCATAATTAATTTTTCTATTTAATTAAATAATCTTTAATTAATTAGAGGCACTTTTCTTATTTAATTAAATAACTTCATTTAATTAATTAGGAATGGCTTCAAATTTAATTAAATAACTTTGTTTAATTAATTAGAAGTACTCCATTTAATTAAATAATTTCGTTCAATTATTTCAAAATTCTTTTCGAAACTAGTCAACTCGTGTCAACGGTGGTTAAATCTGGTCAACTTTTGGTCATATTTGATCTTATTGTATGTGAATATGAGCAAATGTGAGTATGAATTCAAGCAAAAATTCGATGCAAATTCTCATTCAACCTTTCAAAATGAAGAGATGAGGGTCTCTGAAATACACTTTCCTTGAAATCATCAACGGTTGAAATCGATTTCAATCAACGGTTAGGATTAAAGTTGAAGTTCAGTCATAAAGGGCGATTTCCAAATTAAAGGGAGTTAACAAATTTAATTTGAGTAAAATAAGGAGTTAACTGATTCAATTTGACTAGAAAATGGAGTTAACTCATTTAACTCATTTTTTATCAATAGTGAACTGAAAATTTCCCTTTTTGAACTGAAGGGAGATTTTGTTGAGATATTTAATTTAATAAAATGAGATATACTCTCATAATTTATTTTTCTATTTAATTAAATAATCTTTAACTAATTAGAGACACTTTTCTTATTTAATTAAATAATTTCATTTAATTAATCAGGAATGGCTTCTCATTTAATTAAATAACTTATTTTAATTAATTAGAATTAAGTACTCCATTTTTTTAAAATAATTTTGTTTAATTATTTCAAAACTCTTTTCGAAACTAATCAACTCAAGTCAACCGTGGTTAAATCTTGTCAACATTTGGTCAAATTGCATCTTTGCGTATGTGAATATGAGAAAATGTGAGTATGAATTCCAGCAACAATTCGATGCAAATTCTCATTCAACCTTTCAAAATGAAGAGATGAGGGTCTCTAAAATATACTTTCTTGGAATTCATCAATGGTTGAGATTGATTTCAATCAGCAGTGAGGATTAAAGGTGAAGTCCAGTCATAAAAGGAGATGTCCAAATTAAAGGGAGTTAACAGATATAACTTAAATAAAATAAAGAGTTAATTGATTGAATTTGAGTAGAAAAAGGAGTTAACTGATTTAACACATTTTTTATCAATAGTGAACTGAAAATTTCCCTTTTTGAACTGAAGAGAGATTTTGTTGAGATATTTCATTTAATAAAATGAGATATGCTCTCATAATTACTTTTTCTATTTAATTAAATAATTTTTAATTAATTAGAAACACTTTTTTTATTTAATTAAATAACTTCATTTAATTAGTTAGGAATGGCTTCTCATTTAATTAAATAACTTTGTTTAATTAATTAGAAGTAAGCACTCCATTTAATTAAATAATTTCATTTAATTATTTCAATTTTTTTTGAAACTAGTCAACTCAAGTCAAACGTGGTCAAATTTGGTCAACTTTTGGTCAAATTTGATCTTTGTGTATGTGAATATGAGAAAATGTGAGTATGAATTCCAACAACAATTCGATGCAAATTCTCATTCAACCTTTCAAAATGAAGAGATGAGGATCTCTTAAATAGACTTTCCTGTAATCCATCAATGGTTGAGATGTATTTCAATCAGCGGTTAGGATTAAAGATAAAGTTCAGTCATAAAGAGAGATTTCCAAATTAAAGAGAGTTAACAAATTTAATTTGAGTAAAATAACCAGTTAACTGATTCAATTTGAGTAGAAAAAGGAGTTAGCTGATTTAACTCATTTTTGATCAATAGTGAACTGGAAATTTTTCTTTTTGAACTGAAGAGAGATTTTTTTGAGATATTTAATTTAATAAAATGAGATATGCTCTCATAATTACTTTTTCTATTTAATTAAATAATCTTTAATTAATTAGAGACGTTTTCTTATTGAATTAAATAACTTCATTTAATTAGTTAGGAATGGCTTCTCATTTAATTAAATAATTTTGTTTAATTAATTAAAAATAAGTACTCCATTTAATTAAATGATTTCGTTTAATTATTTCAAAATTCTTTCTGAAACTAGTCAACTTAAGTCAATCGTGGTTAAATATGGTGAACTTTTGGTCAAACTTGATCTTTGTGTATGTGAATATGAGCAAATGTGAGTATGAATTCCAGCAACAATTCAATGAAAATTCTCATTCATCCTTTCAAAATGAAGAGATGATGGTCTCTTAAATAGAATTTCCTTGAATTCAACAATGGTTGAGATCGATTTCAATCAACAGTCAGGATTAAAGGTGAAGTTCAGTCATAAAGGGAGATTACCGACTTAAAGAGAGTTAATAGATTTAATTTGAGTAAAATAAGGAGTTAACTGATTCAATTTGAGTAAAAAAAAGAGTTAAATGATTTAACTCATTTTTTATCAATAGTGAATTAGAAATTTCCCTTTTTGAATTGAAGAGAGATTTTGTTGAGATATTTAATTTAATAAAATGAGACTTGCTCTCATAATTACTTTTTCTATTTAATTAAATAATCTTTAATTAATTAGAGTCACTTTTGTTAGTTAATAAAATAACTTTATTTAACTAATTAGGAATGACTTCTCATTTAATTAAATAAATTTGTTTAGTTAATTAGAAGTAAGTACTCCATTAAATTAAATAATTTCATCTAATTATTTCAAAATTTCTTTCGAAACTAGTCAACTCAAGTCAACCGTAGTTAAATCTAGTCAATTTTTTGTCAAATTTGATCTTTCCGTATTTGAATATGAGCAAATGTGAGTATCAATTCCAACAACAATTCGATGCAAATTCTCATTCAACCTTTCAAAATGAAGAGATGAGGGTCTCTTAAATAGACTTTCGTGGAATTCATCAACGGTTGAGACCGATTTCAATCAACGGACAGGATTAAAGCTGAAGTTCAGTCATAAAGGGATATTACCAAATTAAAGGGAGTTAACAGATTTAATTTGAGTAAAATAAGGAGTTAACTGATTCAATTTGACTAGAAAAAGGAGTTAACTGATTTAACACATTTTTTATCAATAGAGAACTGAAAATTTCCCTTTTTGAACCGAAGAGAGATTTTTCTGAGATATTTAATTTAATAAAATGAGATATACTCTCATAATTACTTTTTCTATTTAATTAAATTATTTTTAGTTAATTAGAGACACTTTTCTTTTTTAATTAAATAATTTCATTTAATTAATTAGGAATGGCTTCTCATCTAATTAAATAACTTTATTTAATTAATTAGAAGTAAGTACTCCATTTAATTAAATAATTTCATTTAATTATTTCAAAATTCTTTTCGAAACTAATTAACTCAAGTCAACCGTGGTTAAATCTGGTCAACTTTTGGTCTAACTTGATTTTTGCGTATGTGAATATGAGCAAATGTGAGTATTAATTCCAGCAACAATTCGATGCAAATTCTCATTCAACCTTTCAAAATGAAGAGATGAGTTTCTCTTAAATAGACTTTCTTAGAATTCATCGACTATTGAGATCGATTTAAATCAATGGTCAGGATTAAAGGTGACGCTCAGTCATAAAAGAAAATTTTCAAATTAAAGGGAGTTAATACATTTAATTTGAGTAAAATAAAGAGTTAACTGATTCAATTGGAGTAGAAAAAGGAGTTAACTGATTTAACTCATTTTTGATCAATAGTGAACTGGAAATTTCTCTTTTTGAACTGAAGAGAGATTTTGTTGAGATATTTAATTTAATAAAATGAGATATGATCTCATAATTACTTTTTCTATTTAATTAAATAACTTCATTTAACTAATTAGTAATGGCTTCTCATTTAATTAAATAACTTTGTTTAATTAATTAGAAGTAAGTAATCCATTTAATTAAATAATATCATTTAATTATTTAAAAATTCTTTTCGAAACTAATCAACGCAAGTCAATCGTGGTTAAATCTAGTCAACTTTTGGTCAAACCTGATCTTTGAGAATGTGAATATAAGCAAATGTGAGTATGAATTCCAGCAACAATTCGATCTAAATTCTCATTCAACCTTTCAAAATGAAGAGATGAGGGTCTCTTAAATAGACTTTCTTGGAATTCATCAACGGTTGAGATCGATTTCAATCAACGGTCAGGATTAAAGCTGAATTTCAGTAATAAAGGGAGATTTCCAAATTAAAGGGAGTTAACAGATTTAATTTGAGTAAAATAAGGAGTTAACTGATTCAATTTGAGTAGAAAAATGAGTTAACTGATTTAAGTCATTTTTGATCAATAGTGAACTGGAAATTTCCCTCTTTCAACTAAAGAGAGAATTTGTTGAGATATTTAATTTAATAAAATGAGATATGCTCTCATAATTACTTTTTCTATTTAATAAAAAAATATTTAATTAATTAGAGACACTTTTCTTATGTAATTAAATAACTTTATTTAACTAATTAGGAATGGCTTCTCATTTAATTAAATAACTTTGTTTAATTAATTAGAAGTAAGTACTCCATTTAATTAAATAATTTCGTTTAATTATTTCAAAAAAATTTTCGAAACTTGTCAACTCAAGTCAACTATGGTTAAATCTGGTCAACTTTTGGTCAAACTTGATCTTTGCGTATGTGAATATGAGCAAATGTGAGTATGAATTCAAGCAACAATTCAATGTAAATTCTCATTCAACCTTTCACAATGAAGAGATGAGGGTCTCTTAAATAGGCTTTCTTGGAATTCATCAATGGTTGAGATCGATTTCAATCAACGGTCGGGATTAAATGTGAAGTTCAATCATAAAGGGAGATTTTCAAATTAAAGACAGTTAACAGATTTCATTTGAGTAAAATAAAGAGTTAATTGATTCAATTTGAGTAGAAATAGGAGTTAACTGATTTAACTAATTTTTGATCAATAGTGAACTGGAAATTTCCCTTTTTGAATTGAAGAGAGATTTTGTTGAGATATTTAATTTAATAAAATGAGATATGCTCTCATAATTACTTTTTTTATTTAATTAAATAATCTTTAATTAATTAGAGACACTTTTCATATTTAATTAAATAACTTCATTTAATTAATTAGGAATGGCTTCTGATTTAATTAAATAAGTTTGTTTAATTAATTAAAAAGTACGTACTTCATTTAATTAAATAATTTCATTTAATTATTTAAAAATTCTTTTCGAAACTAGTCAACTTAAGTCAACCGTGGTTAAATCTGGTCAGCTTTTGGTCAAACTTGATCTTTGCGTATGTGAATATGAGCAAATGTGAGTATGAATTCTAGCAACAATTCGATGCAAATTCTCATTCAACCTTTCAAAATGAAGAGATGAGGGTCTCTTAAATATACTTTCCTGGAATTCATCAACTGTTGAGATCGATTTCAATCAACGATCAGAATGAAAGGTGAAGTTCAGTCATAAAGGGAGATTTCCAAATTATAGGGAGTTAACAGATTTAATTTGAGTAAAATAAGGAGTTAACTGATTCAATTTGAGTAGAAAAAGGAGTTAACCGATTTAACTCATTTTTGATCAATAGGGAAGTGGAAATTTCCTTTTTTGAACTGAAGAGATATTTTGTTGAGATATTTAATTTAATAAAATGAGATATGCTCTCATTATTACTTTTTCTATTTAATTAAATAAACTTTAATTAATTAGAGGCACTTTTCTTATTTAATTAAATAACTTGATTTAATTAATTAGGAATGGCTTCCAATTTAATTAAATAACATTGTTTAATTAATTAGAAGTAAGTACTCCATTTAATAAAATAATTTCGTTTAATTATTTCAAAATTCTTCTCGAAACTAGTCAACTCAAGTCAACCGTGGTTAAATTTGGTCAACTTTTGGTCAAACTTGATCTTTGCGTATGTGAATATGAGCAAATGTGAGTATGAATTCCAACAACAATTCGATGCAAATTCTCATTCAACCTTTCAAAATGAAGAGATGAGAATCTCTTAAATAGACTTTCCTAGAATTTATCGACGGTTGAGATCGATTTCAATCATCGGTCAGGATTAAAGGTGAAGTTCAGTCATACAGCGAGATTTCCCAATTAAAGTGAGTTAAGAGATTTAATTTGAGTAAAATAAGGAGTTAACTGATTCAATTTGAGTAGAAAAAGGAGTTAACTGATTTAACTCATTTTCGATCAATAGTGAACTGGAAATTTTGTTTTATAAACTGAAGAGAGATTTTGTTGAGATATTTAATTCAATAAAATGAGATATGCTTTCATAATTACTTTTTCTATTGAACTAAATAATCTTTAATTAATTAGAGACACTTTTCTTATTTAATTAAATAACTTCATTTAATTAATTAGGAATGGCTTCTCATTTAATTAAATAATTTCATTTAATTATTTCAAAAAAAAATTCAAAACTAGTCAACTCAAGTCAACTATGGTTAAATCTTGTCAACTTTTGGTCAAACTTGATCTTTGCGTATGTGAATATGAGAAAATGTGAGTATGAATTCCAGCAACAATTCGATGCAAATTCTCATTCAACCTTTCAAAATGAAGAGACGAAGGTCTCTTAAATAGAGTTGCTTGGAATTCATCAATGGTTGAGATCAATTTCAAACAACAGTCAAGATTAAAGATGAAGTTCAGTCATAAAGGGAGATTTCCAAATTAAAAGGAGTTAACAAATTTAATTTGAGTAAAATAAGGAGTTAATTGATTCAATTTGAGTAAAAAAAAGAGTTAACTCATTTAACTCATTTTTGATCAATAGTGAACTAGAAATTTCCCTTTTTGAACTAAAAAGAGATTTTGTTGAGATATTTAATTTAATAAAATGAAATATGCTCTCATAATTACTTTTTCTATTTAATTAAATAATCTTTAATTAATTAGAGACACTTATTTTATTTAATTAAATAACTTCATTTAATTAATTAGGAATGACTTCTCATTTAATTAAATAACTTTGTTTAATTAATTAAAAGCGAGTACTCCATTTAATTAAATAATTTTGTTTAGTTATTTCAAAAAAAAATTTGAAACTAGTCAACTCAACTCAACCGTGGTTAAATATGGTCAATTTTTGGTCAAACTTGATCTTTGCGTATGTGAGTATGAGCAAATGTCAGTATGAATTCCAACAACAATTCGATGCAAATTCTCATTCAAACTTTCAAAATGAAGAGATGAAGGTTTCTTAAATAGAATTCCTTAGAATTCATCAACGATTGAGATCAATTTCAATCAACAGTCAGGATTAAAGGTGAAGTTCAGTCACAAAGAGAGATTTCCAAATTCAAAAGAGTTAACAAATTTAATTTGAGTAAAATAAGGAGTTAACTGATTTAATTTGAGTAGAAAAAAGAGTTAACTCATTTAACTCATTTTTGATCAATAGTGAACTGAAAATTTCCCTTTTTGAACTAAAAAGAGATTTTGTTGAGATATTTAATTTAATAAAATAAAATATGCTCTCATAATTACTTTTTCTATTTAATTAAATAATCTTTAATTAATTAGAGACAATTTTCTTATTTAATTAAATAACTTCATTTAATTAGTTAGGAATGACTTCTCATTTAATTAAATAACTTTGTTTAATTAATTAGAAGTAAGTACTCCATTTAATTAAATAATTTTGTTTAATTAGTTCAAAATTCTTTTCGAAACTAGTCAAGTCAAGTCAATTGTGGTTAAATTTGGTCAACTTTTTGTCAAACTTGATCTTTGTGTATGTGAATATGAGCAAATGTGAGTATGAATTCCACCAACAATTCAATAAAAAATTTCATTCAACCTTTCAAAATGAAGAGATCAGGGTCTGTTAAACAGACTTTCCTAAAATTTATCAACGGTTGAGATCGATTTCAATCAACGGTCAGGATTAAAGGTGAAGTTCTGTCATAAAGGGAGGTTTTCAAATTAAAGGGAGTTAACAAATTTAATTTGAGTAAAACAAGGAGTTAACTGATTCAATATGAGTAGAAAAAGGAGTTAACTCATTTAACTCATTTTTGATCAATAGTGAACTGGAAATTTCGCTTTTTGAGCTGAAGAGAGATTTTGTTGAGATATTTAATTTAATAAAATTAGATATGCTCTCATAATTACTTTTTCTATTTAATTAAATAATCTTTCATTAATTAGAGACACTTTTCTTATTTAATTAAATAACTTCATTTAATTAGTTAGGAATGGCTTCTCATTTAATTAATTAACTTTGTTTAATTAATTAGAAGTAAGTAATCCATTTAATTAAATAATTTCATTTAATTATTTTAAAACTCTTTTCGAAACTAGTCAACTCAAGTCAACCGTGGTTAAATTTGGTCAACTTTTGGTCAAACTTGATCTTTGCGTATGTGAATATGAGCAAATGTGAGTATAAATTCCAGCAATAATTCGATGCAAATTCTCATTCAACCTTTCAAAATGAAGAGATGAGGGTCTCTTAAATAGACTTTCTTAGAATTCATCAACAGTTGAGATTGATTTCAATCAACAGTCAGGATTAAAGGTGAAGTTCAGTCATAAAGGGAGATTTCCAAATTAAAGGGAGTTAACAGATTTAATTTGAGTAAAATAAGGAGTTAACTGATTCAATTTGAGTAGAAAAAAGAGTTAACTCATTTAACTCATTTTTTATAAATAGTGAACTGGAAATTTCCCTTTTTGAACTTAAGAGATGTAATGCCCCGCCAAGGGTTCCAAAGAATTAACATAGAATTTCACTAAGTTTAGTAGCATTTTTTTTTTTTTTGAAAATAAATACCATATATATAACTCATGCACAATAACAGAAGCAATAGCATTGTCCATTATAACATACATAACATATTACGTTCTTTAAGATCCCTTAACATTGAATTACATACATGAATCCATCTAGTACAACATCCACATGAAATAATAATGATAAGTCCAATGTTTATACATTACATTTCAAATACTCAATTATCCACTGTTCATTTCATAGGGTATGACAACCTCAAAAAATATACATACATAGAATAAGGTACATCATCCTATTCTAATCCATGATACATCAAAGTAGAGATAATCACATGATACAAAAACATATACATCCATCATAAATATCAAACATAATAAACTAAGTGCACGGTTCCTCCCAACCATGAATAGCATCATTAGACCATCATGGATCCTAGCCATCCTTCCATGCGTAACATTCCAAATCACCGAAGAGATCATCGGTATTACATAGTAAGAATTTCACTCCTAATATATACAACATCATATGTAGAATGTAATCTAACATTCAAATAAAAGCATAAGATAACATCATCTAACATATGCTAATCATTAATGAAAAAGGATACATATCCACCATCATGAAGGACGCATCAGCCATGATGTCTCAATGAATCTCAAAATGATAAGAGTGGAATATACAGTACCACCCGACCGCATGGTACCTAAGTGGTTCACTCCCACCGTGCTAAGGAGATAATCTCAAGTTCCAAAAAAGCTATCAAAATCACATAACACATATCTCTATAAGTCCAGAAATCCTAAAAGTATACTTACTCAAGGTTCCAAATAGAAAATCTGACATCTAATCCCAGAGGCACACAATGACATGTAGGAACCTACTATGCAAGCAGGAAAGTGTCATCGCAATTATCACATACAAGTTACCCTTGTAGTTAGCTAAACTCCATCAGTCCATATTGATTTCATGCAGCCACTAGTATCCTCTCATACTGACGAGGCATAATACTGAATGCAAGGTCACAACCATGCTTCTCACTACTCCCATCCTAGCCTGTACAAGCACTCAAGGCATGGGTGAGTACAAAACACTTATCTTTTTAGGTTCATTCAGTTAGTATTAGGTGTGAATGTTATCACTTATTAATTCAACTTACAATGAGTTACCCTGGTAGCCTCTTAGGGCCCTGACCCCCATTGCAAGCCACTTCCTGTCACTACATATAGATATCCTACCCTAATGCTCATGGACTCATAAATCTCAAAATCACAAAAGATAAACCATAAAATCATCAAATATGCATAAAAGCATCAAATCTCCATGAGCTAACATCCATAGAAAATCATGAACACAACAGCTCTCTATTGGCAACTAAAGTATCACTGATAATCAAATATCCAATGGTTCTCAATAACCAAAATATATATCTCAATCATACTGATCGAAGACTCCAAATATGGTTGAGTCAAACATGTCACATAATGACATCACCAAGAATAAATCCACATTTCAGTCCCATCATGGTGACTAGAAAATAACCAAGGATAACTGACCGATGACCAAAATAATGGTTAGGTCATGTGTCTCATACATAAGAATCTCAACTATAACAATCAATAATTACAACCAATACATAGAGCATTCCATCACATAACCATGGTTGGGTTTATAAAGATCGAGATTAAAACATCATCATGTCACCACAATCACATAACCTCCAAGCCTCTGGTAGACTTCCTATACTGGTCAACACTAGTCAACCCAAAACCCAAAACAATAGCATAAGGAATACACAATGTAAACACATGTTTTCGTTTTACAACTTGAATTGTAGAGATCTGAGTTTAAGTTCCCAAGTTTGAAGAATGAATGGAGAAACACTCATATTGTTTTTGGATATAAGTTTTCCTTGACAAAACTAAAAAAAATCCAGTTTCCAATTTATAATATTTGTTTGATACATACCCCACCAAACTATAAATTTTTTATTTAATAATTTAAAACAATTAAATTATTAAATAGTTGAAAGTTATTAAAGAGTCACCTTAATGAAAATAAATCTTCAATATAAATCATTGATCAAATAATAATAACTTAAATTTATAAATAACTTATTTACATATTACAGATATATATATATACATACGTAAATATATTAATACGTTTTCATAAAATCGATTTAACAATTTCGATTGACACCATATTATATAGCAATGTGAATCGATTGTTTACAAACATTTTAACATAACATTTTTTTCGCATAACATTAACATCAATTAAACCCCCCCCCCCCCCCCCCAAACTCTTGCTGCGGTACGCAGTTCCTGTAGTCGTAGGCAATGCGCCGACAGCGGGTACGTAGTACCCCTGTCATCCCAGACCTGCGATGGCAGGTCTCTGCCTTCCGCAGGCGCGTGGTACAAATCGTGCCCACGGCATTATAATATACACTTGTTTCATGCGATATGAATCACGATGCGATTAATTAAATTTGTCACTGCGATTTATCAATCGCTCAATTTGGTGCATTATATATAAATATACATAGGTATATATATATATCAGTATATATATATGTATGTATGTATATATATATATAATCAAATTTTATAATAGATCCATAATAAATGTATACATATACATATATAAATATATATATATATATATGTATATATGTATGCAGATCTGAATATATAACCATGTATGTTTTTTTTTTTTCACAAAGATTATATCTACAATTATGAATGCATATAAAATTCTCCAATAAAACTAATCTACCATATTGAGAATGCATATAAATATGAAACTTCTTAGAAGACATATGGAAGACACAAAGAAGACAGGGAATGTGAGATGTGAAAATAGCATAATTAAAATCACAAGAATCTATCCGAATTTTGATGCTAAATCGCTCTTCCTCAAAAAATCCGCAGAGCAAGCTCCTCCCTTCTTCAGAATTCTCGAGTCCTTCAATGCTCCAATTTCTCTCCCAATGCTATGTCTAAGCTTCTATGAATGCCTGAATATAAAGAGCTTTCAGGAAACATCTAGAATGCTTCTAGAAATAGCTAGAAGGTGTCACCAACTAAGCATAGGTCTTTTCCAACCTTCAAGATGAGTCATAGGGTTGTAGACACCATGTGCTTAATTGATGCACTAACCCTCGTGTTTTTGACACATGAGAAATAGAGAAGTGCGTTAATTCCCATGCAAGCTTATAACTCCAATTTACTTTTTATATAATTTCTATTTAATTATTTATAACTTTCATTTTAACTTTATAACTTTTATTATTATTATTTATTTGTTACTTTATTATTATTTTATAATTATTATTAATTTTAATTTCTAATTTTTTTTTATTTAATTCATTTTTCCTCAATAATTCACATTTAATTCATTATAATCAAAATATTAAATAACATGATATTTTATATTAATTTCCTCAAATGATTAATTTATTAATTAAATCTATTTATTAAGACTTAATTAATAGATAATTCACCATAGACCTCCAAGATAGAATATGAAATCCCATCATAGAGAAAATCACTCAAAATCAGTCTAAAGGGTTAAAAACCATGAATTATGTCATCTAACACATTCAGTGGGTAAAATATCTAGATAGTTGTCCTACCTCACTAGGACAATTGGTTTAAAAGTTTGGGATTTGGACTTGAGATAGTATAATAGGGTACGCTCATCCTGGCAATTCAGAGAAGTTGATACTTGGTACCTGCAACCTACAGAAAAACCATGCATGCACATATAATATATATAATGCTAAGCTAAACAGACAATGGTAGGAAGTGGTGCATCATGTAGATCTTGACTAAGCAGGTGACTACGACTCCCTTCCTTAACCACATCAAAAATGTCATACAATAAGAAAACATGCACACCATACACATGCAAGTATGGGCTAAGTATCCATAATAGAACACATAAGATAATAAACCATCCATCTAATCATCAATAATAACTGAAAATAAAATAATGATCATCATGTATGCATGAAATGTAAAGTCTAAATGATCTTATCATATAACCACTGAATCCATAACATAATGTCTGATAATGTCAAAACAATACCACTAATCTATCAACATAAAACTAGTCTATCATAGTCTGATAATATTAACAATGTGTTGAGTAAGGTGTATCATGGGCTTCTTCCAGAATCAAGGTGTGAAGCTTATCCGAAAATGACACATAAATCCTCCCCAAATGTCTTAAAAGACCATCTGATTCTCGAACATAACCTACAAATTTACCCTCCAAAGATCTTCCTGAATCAATCTCTCTACACACTTCCTGATACCATGAATCCATAGGAAGTGCCTGAAGAATCCGACTCCTCAAATCCACACTAAGAGTCATCAATCATAACACATCTCTCCTGTGACTCAAAGCATCCACCACCACATTCTCCTTACCCTGAATGTACTTAACCTCAAAATCATATTCGCATAGAAATTCCATCCATCGCCTCTGGCGAGCATTCAAATTAGGCTGATTAAAAATGTACTGAAGACTACGATGATCGCTATGTAGCTCAAATCTATGCCCCAACAAGAAATGTCTCCACCTTGTCAAAGCATGAACTACTGTCGCTAACTCAAGATCATGTGTAGGATAATTTAACTCATGATCCTTGAGCTTGCGTGATTCATACACAATCACCCGTCCATTCTGCATCAACACTGCCCCAATCCCTTCAAGAGAAGCATCTGTACATACCATGAAATCACCTTTTGGATCAGGTACAGCTAGAATTGGTGCACTGGTCAAAAGCTCCTTGAGCTTCTGGAAAGCTTCCTCACATTTCTCTATCCATATGAACTTATTTCCTTTCCTTTGAAGAGAAGTGATAGGATGTGCTATCCGAGAGAAGTTCTAGACAAATCTACGATAATAACCAGCTAACCCCATGAAACTACGAATCTCTGACACATTAGTCGGTGTTGGCCAATCTATTATCGCCTGAATCTTTGTAGGATCCACTGAAATACCATCACCTGAAATAACATGCCCTAAATACTAAATCTCCATTTTGAAGAATTCACACTTAGTTGCATGGGCATAAACTTGATTGTCCCTTAAACACTACAAAACCAACCGTAGGTGTTCCTCATGCTCCTTCTGAGTCTTAGCATATATCAATATGTCATCAAGAAACATAAGTACAAACTTGTCCAGATAAGATTGAAACACACCATTCATCCAACTCATAAAAACTGATGGAGCATTAGTCAATCCAAAAGGTACCACTGTGAACTCATAATGCCCGTAACGAGTTCGAAAAGAAGTCTTGTGAATATCTGCTTCCTTAATGCGAAGCTGGTGGTATCCTGACTTAAGATCAATCTTGGAGAATACTATAGCTCCCTTGATCTGATCGAATAAGTCATCAATCCTAGGTAAATGATACCTGTTATTAATAGTCACCTTATTCAACTGTCTATAGTCAATACAGAGGCGCAAAGAACCGTCTTTCTTCTTCATAAAGAGCACTGGAGCTCCCCATGGTGATACACTAGGTTGAGTGCTCCCTTTGGCTAGAAGTTCCTCTAGCTGAAGACGTAGCTCACTGAATTCTTGTGTCATCATGCGATAAGGAGTGTTAGAGATAGGCTCCGCTCCAGGAATCAAATCAATACTAAAGTCAATGTCCCTCTTTGGAGGCATGCCTAGAATCTCACTTGGAAAAACATCTGCATACTCCTGCAAAATTAGGTGATCTAAAGTCTCCCCCATGGGATCTTCTTCATCAAGATCATTTACCATAACAACAAATATTTGACATCCCTTTCGAAAACTTCGCTTCAATTGCATAGCAGAAATGATCCGCAGAGATATAGGCCTTGATATCCCAACTATCTGCACATCATTCCCTTGGTCATCTTGGCACATAATAATCTTCTTCCTGCAATCTATACTGGCTCTATGAGATCCAAGCCAGTCCATGCCTAAAACCACATCATAGGAACCAAGGGGTATGATTCGAAGATCCACTACAGTATCAAAGCTTCCTAAGCTAAGCCCACACTTATGAACTACAAAATCTATGGAGACCTTAATGCCTGAGGCTAGTTCTACTTGCCAACCATGATCTTGCTTCACCGCATCCAGCTTACACTTAGAAACTATAGATGGTGAAATAAATGAATCTGTAGCTCCTGAATCAAACAATACTGAAAGAGATATACCTCTAATAGCACCTGTGGTCTCAACCACTGTTCCCTGATGATTTGCCTCACGCTGATCAACTACTGCAAAAAATCTATGAGCTCTACCTGCATCACCAACTGTAGGCTCTAAAACGGTAGGTCTAGGTCCCTAAAACTAAGGTGCTCGCTGAGGACACTAAGTTGCATAATTTCCAATCTGACCACATGAAAATCATTTTGTATTTCTTCCAGAACCTCTTCCCATAGGTGGTACATTTGATTGATGGCGACTGTTCCTACTCACAAAAGACTAGCTACTCTGGGCTGGCTGATTGGACTGATTATGTTTATTGCATTGAGCATTGTGGTTGTTCTTGGTGTTAGCACATTTGCCACCACCTTGAGCTTGAGAATTCGATCCCTTTTGTTGCTATGTCTATTGAGACTACAGTTGATATTGTTTCCCCTTAGAGAAAGAAAACTTCTTTTTACCACCTGAATTGCAGTTGCTTTTAGATCCTAATGCCGCTGGCGCTCCTACAAAACCACCTTGACCAAGTTTGACACTTTTCTCAACAAGGATAGCTCGATGCACTGCATCCTTGAGGGTTTTTGGCTCAAATACCTTAACTCCCCCAATAATACGGTTATTCAAACCCCTAATCAAATTTTGTGTTAACTGAGCAAAATTTTCACTGAATCCTAAAAAAGGCATAAGCTCATAAAACTTACGCTCATACTCGGTCATTGACAAAGTGCACTGTCTAAGATTATGAAATTCATCAGCCTTTTGTTGCTTCTATTCCTTTGGTAGGAATTGTTCATGAAAACTTTCTAGGAATAACTCCCATGTAACACTGCTCATATCAATTCCCAACTTCTTCTCCTCAATCGTCCACCAAGTGGCCCCAAAATTCTCTAAATTAGTGATTGCAAATCTTGCCTTAACATTGCTGTCGAACTCTTGCATGGCAAAAATCCTATTGAGGGAAATAAGCCACTGCTCGGCCACATAACTAGAACCTTGCCCATTGAAAGGCTTAACCTTGGATCTTGAATGATCCTTCATCTAAATAGACACAATGGACCTCCGACGTTCCTTTTGAGGACTTCTAGATCTAGGTCTATGCTCTTCTTCTGTCTGATGCACTTTAGGCTGTTCTTAAATAGGACGTAGACATTCTAGAAAAGTTTGCATCATCTACCTCAAACCAACCTCCTTAGACTTAGCTTGGTCCTCTCTATGGCTCTCTTCCTGCTGCCTATTAGAGTGCTCTTCCCTGCTCTCTACATGAGCCGATCCCTCATGGGCAGACTCATGGACACTGATAGCTCTGCCATGACCACGGCCTCTACCACAGCCTCTAACAAAAGACCTAGTCCCAAATACCATCCTACAATAGTACAAGGTACTAAGTTCAGTTCTATGTTTAGGTTTAAGTAAAATTTCCAGTTTTGAAACTAAGTGTTGAAGTATGAAAAATATTCAAGTAATAGTTTGAGTCATGTTTCAATTCATCTAGATTAAGTTTGGAAAGTTACACTTAATAGTTCAAAGTTCTAGTTGTTCCAAAATACCCAAAGCTCCCAACGTAGAAACCTGGGCTCTGATACCAAATGTAATGCCCCACCAAGGGTTCTTAAGAATTAACCTAGAATTTCACTAAGTTTAGTAGCATTTTTTTTTTTTTGAAAATAAATACCATATATATAACTCATGCACAATAACGGAAGCAATAGCATTGTCCATCATAACATACATAACAGATTACATTCTTTAAGATCCCTTAATGTTAACTTACATACATGAATCCATCTAGTACAACATCCACATGAAATAATAATGATAAGTCCAATGTTTATACATTACATTTCAAATACTCAATCATCCACTGTTCATGTCACAGGGTATGACAACCTCAAAAAATATACATACATAGAATAAGGTACATCATCCTATTCTAATCCATGATACATCAAAGTAGAGATAATCACATGATACAAAAACATATACATCCATCATAAAGATCAAACATAATAAACTAAGTGCATGGTTTCTCCCAACTGTCAATAGCATCATTAAACCATTGTGGATCCTAGTCATCCCTTCGTGCATAACATTCCAAATCACCGAAGAGATCATTGGTATTACATAGTAGGAATGTCACTCCTTATATATACAACATCATATGTAGAAAGTATTCTAACATGCAAATAAAAGCATAAGATAACATCATCTAACATATGCTAATCATCAATGAAAGAGGATACATATCCACCATCATGAAGAACGCATTAGCCACAATGTCTCAATGAATCTCAAAATGATAAGAGTGGAAAATACACTACCACACGCCGCATGGTACCTAAGTGGTCCACTCCTACCGTGCTAAGGAGATAATCTCAAGTCCCAAACAGGCTATCAAAATCACATAACACATATCTCTATAAGTCCAAGAATCCTAAAAGTATACTAACTCAAGGTTCCAAACACAAAATCTGACATCTAATCCTAGACGCACACAACGACATGTAGGAACCTACTATGCAAGCAGAAAAGTGTCATCGCAATTATCACGTACAAGTTACCCTGGTAGTTAGCTAAACTCCACGGGTCCATACTGATTTCATGTGGCCACTAGTATCCTCTCATATTGACGAGGCATACTACGGAATGCAAGGTCATAACCATGCGTCTCACTACTCCTATCCTAGCCTGTACAAGCACTCAAGGCATGGGCGAGTACAAAACACTTATCTTTTTAGGTTCATTCAGTTAATATTAGGTGTGAATGTTATCACTTATTAATCCAACTTACAATGAGTTGCCCTGGTAGCCTCTTAGGCCCCTGGCCCCCATTGCAAGCCACTTCTCGTCACTACATATAGATATCCTACCCTAATTCTCATGGACTCGTAAATCTCAAAATCACAAAAGATAAACCATAAAATCATCAAATATGCATAAAAGCATCAAATCTCCATGAGATAACATCCATAGAAAATCATGAACACAACAACTCTCTATTGGCAACTGAAGTATCACTGATAATCAAATATCCAATGGTTCTCAATAACCAAAATATATATCTCAATCATACTAATCAAAGACTCCAAAAATGGTTGAGTCAAACATGTCACATCATGACATCACCAAGAATAAATCCACATTTTAGTCCCATCATGACGACTAGAAAATAACCAAAGATAACTGATCGATGACCAAAATAATGGTTAAGTCAAGTGTCTCATACATAAGAATCTCAACTATAACAATCAGTAATCACAACCAATACATAGAGCATTCCATCACATAACCATGGTTGGATTTATAAAGATCGAGATTAAAACATCATTATGTCACCACAATCACATAACCCCCAAGCCTCTGGTAGACATCCTATACTGGTCAACACTAGTCAACCCAAAACCCAAAACAATAGCATAAAGAATACACAATGTAAACACATGTTTTGGTTTTACAACTTGAATTGTAAAGATCAGAGTTTAAGTTCCCAAGTTTGAAGAATGAATGGAGAAACATTCATATTGTTTTTGGATATAAGTTTTCCTTAACATAACTAAAAAATATCCATTTTCCAATTTATAATATTTGTTTGATACATCCCCCACCAAACTATAAATTCTTTATTTAATAATTTAAAATAATTAAATTATTAAATAGTTGAAAGTTATGAAAGAATGACCTTTATGAAAATAAATCTTCAATATAAATCATTGATCAAATAATAATAACTTAAAATCGATTGACACCATATTATATAGCAATGTGAATCGATTGTTTATAAATGTTTTAACATAACATTTTGTTTGCATAACATTAACATCAATTAAACCCCCCCCCCCAAACTCTTGTTGCGGTATGCAGTACCTACAGTCATAGGCACTGCGCCGACAGTGGGTACGTAGTACTCCTGTCGCCACAGACCTGTAATGGCCGATCTCTACCTTCCGTAGGCGCGGGGTACGAATCGTGCCCATGGCATTATAATATACACTTGTTTCATGTGATATGAATCATGATGCGATTTATTAAATTTTCCACTGCAATTTATCAATTGCTCAATTTATTAAATATATAATTAAATGCCATAGGGTTGTAGACACCATGTGCTTAATTGATGCACTAACCCCCGTGTTGTTGACACATGAGAAATAGAAAAGTGTGTTAATTCCCATGCAAGCTTATAACTCCAATTTACTTTTTATATAATTTCTATTTAAATATTTATCACTTTCATTTTAACTTTATAACTTTTATTATTATTATTTATTTGTTACTTTATTATTATTTTATAATTATTATTAATTTTAATTTCTAATTTTCTTTTATTTAATTCATTTTTCATCAACAATTCACATTTAATTAATTATAATCAAAATATCAAATAACGTGATATTTTATATTAATTTTCTCAAATCATTAATTTATTAATTAAATCTATTTATTAAGACTTAATTAATAGATAATTCACCATAGACCTCCAAGATAGAATATGAAAACCCATCATAGAGCAAATCACTCAAAATCAGTCTAAAGGGTTAAAAATCATGATTTATGTCATCCGACACATTCGGTGGGTAAAATATCCAAATACTTGTCCTACCTCACTAGGACAATTGGTTTAAGGGTTTGAGATTTGGACTTGAAAATTTATCTCCCTTCTCTTATCATTGAGATAGTATAATAGGGTATGCTCATTCTCGCAATTCAGGAAAGTCGATACTCGGTACCTACAACCTATAGGAAAACTATGCATGTACATATAATATATATAATGCTAAGCTAAACAAACAATGGCAGGAAGTGGTGCATCGTGTAGATCCTGACTAAGCAGGTGACTACGACTCCCTTCCTTAACCACATCAAAAACGTCATACAATAAGAAAACATGAACACCATACACATGCAAGTATGGGGTAAGTATCCATAATAAAACACATAAGATAATAAACCATCCATCTAATCATCAATAATAACTGAAAACAACATAATGATCATCATGTATGCATGAAATGTAAAGTCTAAATTATCTCATCTTATAACCACTAAATCCATAACATAATGTCTAATCATGTCCAAACAATACCACTAATCTATGAACATAAAACTAGTCTACCATAGTCTGATAATATTAACAATGTCTAAAAAAGATGTGAACGAGGGTAGGTACTATAAAAGAGATTTTGTTGAGATATTCAATTTAATAAAATGAGATATGCTCTCATAATTACTTTTTTCTATTTAATTAGGAATCACTTCTAATTTAATTAAATAACTTTTTTTAATTAATTAAAAGTAAGTAATCCATTTAATTAAATAATTTTGTTTAATTATTTCAAAATTCTTTTAGAAACTAGTCAACTCAAGTCAGCTGTGGTTAAATCTGGTCAACTTTTGGTCAAACTTGATCTTTGTGTATGTGATTATGAGCAAATGTGAGTATGAATTTCAGCAACAATTCGATGCAAATTCTCATTCAACCTTTCAAAATGAAGAGATGAGGGTCTCTTAAATAGAATTTCTTGGAATTCATCAATGGTTGAGATCAATTTCAATCGACAATCAGGATTAAAGGTGAAGTTCTGTCATAAAGAGAGATTTCCAAATTAAAAGGAGTTAACAAATTTAATTTGAGTAAAATAAGGATTTAATTGATTCAATTTGAGTAGAAAAAGGAGTTAACTGATTCAACTCATTTTTGATCAATAGAGAACTAAAAATTTGCCTTTTTAAACATAAAAGTGATTTTGTTGAGCTATTTAATTTAATAAAATGAGATATGCTCTCATAATTACTTTTTCTATTTAATTAAATAATCTTTAATTAATTAGAGACACTTTTCTTATTTAATTAAATAACTTCATTTAATTAATTAGGAATGGCTTCTCATTTACTTAAATAACTTTGTTTAATTAATTAGAAGTAAGTTCTCCATTTAATTAAATAATTTTATTTAATTATTTCAAAATTCTTTTTGACAATGGTTAAATCTGGTGAACTTTTGGTCAAACTTGATCTTTGCGTATGTGAATATGAGCAAATGTGAGTATGAATTCTAGCAAAAATTCGATGCAAATTCTCATTCAACCTTTCCAAATGAAGAGATGAGGGTCTCTTAAATAGACTTTCCTAGATTTCATCAACGATAGAGATCGATTTCAATCAACGGTAAGGATTAATGGTGAAGTTTAGTCATAAAGGGAGATTTCCAAATTAAAGAGAGTTAACAGATTTAATTTGAGTAAAATAAGGAGTTAACCGATTCAATTTGAGTAGAAAAAGGAGTTAACTGATTTAACTCATTTTTGATCAATAGTGAACTGAAAATTTCCCTTTTTCAACTGAAGAGAGAGTTTGTTGAGATATTTAATTTAATAAAATGAGATATGCTCTCATAATTACTTTTTCTATTTAATTAAATAATCTTTAATTAATTAGAGACACTTTTCTTATTTAATTAAATAACTTCATTTAATTAATTGGGAATGGCTTCTAATTTAATTAAATAACTTTGTTTAATTAATTAGAAGTAAGTACTCCATTTAATTAAATAATTTCATTTAATTATTTCAAAATTCTTTTCGAAACTAGTCAACTCAAGTCAACTGTGGTTAAATTTGGTCAACTTTTGGTCAAACTTGATCTTTGCGTATGTGAATATGAGCAAATGTGAGTATGAATTTCCCTTGAACTGAAGAGAGATTTTGTTGAGATATTTAATTTAATAAAATTAGATATGCTCTCATAATTACTTTTTCTATTTAATTAAATAATATTTAATTAATTAGAGAGAATTTTTTTATTTAATTAAATAACTTCATTTAATTAATTGGGAATGGCTTCTCATTTAATTAAATATCCTTGTATAATTAATTAGAAGTAAGTACTCCATTTAATTAAATAAATTCATTTAATTATTTCAAAATTATTTTCAAAACTATTCAACTCAAGTCAACCGTGGTTAAATCTGGTCAACTTTTTGTCAAAGTTGATGGTTGCGTATGTTATTATGAGAAAATGTGAGTATGAATTTCAACAACAATTCGATGCAAATTCTCATTCAACCTTTCAAAATGAAGAGATGAGGGTCTCTTAAATAGACTTTCTTAGAATTCATCAACGGTTGAGATCGATTTCAACCAACAGTCATGATTAAACGTGAAGTTCAGTCATAAAGGGAGATTTCCAAATTAAAAGGAGTTAATAGATTTAACTTGAATAAAATAAGGAGTTAACTGATTCAATTTGTGTAGAAAAAGGAGTTAACTCATTGAACTAATTTTTTATCAATAGTGAACTGGAAATTTCCCTTTTTGAACTGAAGAGAAATTTTGTTGAGATATTTAATTTAATAAAATGAGATATGCTCTCATAATTACTTTTTCTATTTAATTAAATAATCTTTAATTAATTAGAGACACTTTTCTTATTTAATTAAATAACTTCATTTAATTAATTAGGAATGGCTTCTCATTTAATTAAATAACTTTGTTTAATTAGTTAGAAGTAAGTACTCCATTTAATTAAATAATTTCGTTTAATTATTTCAAAATTCTTTTCGAAACTAGTCAACTCAAGTCAATCGTGGTTAAATCTGGTCAACTTTTGGTCAAAGTTGATGGTTGCGTATGTTATTATGAGCAAATGTGAGTATGAATTTCAGCAATAATTCAATGCAAATTCTCATTCAACCTTTCAAAATGAAGAGATGAGGGTCTCTTAAATAGACTTTCTTAGAATTCATCAACGGTTGAGATCGATTTCAAACAACAGTCATGATTAAACATGAAGTTCAGTCATAAAGGGAGATTTCCAAATTAAAAGGAGTTAATAGATTTAACTTGAATAAAATAAGGAGTTAACTGATTCAATTTGTGTAGAAAAAGGAGTTAACGTATTGAACTAATTTTTTATCAATAGTGAACTGGAAATTTCCCTTTTTGAACTGAAGAGAAATTTTGTTGAGATATTTTATTTAATAAAATGAGATATGCTCTCATAATTACTTTTTCTATTTAATTAAATAATCTTTAATTAATTAGAGACACTTTTCTTATTTAATTAAATAACTTCATTTAATTAATTATGAATGGCTTCTCATTTAATTAAATAACTTTGTTTAATTAATTAGAAGCAAATAATCCATTTAATTAAATAATTTTATTTAATTATTTCAAAATTCTTTTCAAAACTGGTCAACTCAAGTCAATCGTGGTTAAATCTGGTCAACTTTTTGTCAAACCTGATCTTTGCGTATGTGAATATGAACAAATGTGAGTATAAATTCCAACAACAATTCGATGGAAATTCTCATTCAACTTTACAAAATGAAGAGATGAGGGTCTCTTAAATAGACTTTCCTGGAATTCATCAACGGTCGATATCGATTTCAATCAATGGTCAGGATTAAAGGTGAAGTTTAGTCATAAAAGGAGATTTCCAAATTAAAGGGAGTTAACAGATTTAATTTTAGTAATATAAAGAGTTAACTTATTCAATTTGAGTAGAAAAAGGAGTTAACTGATTTAACTCATTTTTTATCAATAGTGAACTGGAAATATCCCTTTTTGAACTGAAGAGAGATTTTTTTGAGATATTTAATTTAATAAAATGAGATATTCTCTCATAATTAATTTTTTTATTTAATCAAATAATCTTTAATTAATTAGAGACATTTTTCTTATTTAATTAAATAACTTCATTTAATTAATTAGTAATGGCTTCTCATTTAATTAAATAACTTTGTTTAATTAATTAGAAGTAAGTACTCCATTTAATTAAATAATTTCGTTTAATTATTTCAAAATTCATTTTGAAACTAGTCAACTCAAGTCAACCGTGGTTAAATCTAGTCAACTTTTGGTCAAAGTTGATCTTTGCATATGTGAATATCATCAAATGTGAGTATGAATTCCAGCAACAATTCGATGCAAATTTTCATTCAACCTTTCAAAATGAAGAGATGAGGGTCTCTTAAATAGACTTTCCTAGAATTCATCAATGGTTGATATCGATTTCAATCAACGGTCAGGATTAAAGGTGAAGTTCAGTCAAAAAGGAAGATTTTAAAATTAAATGGATTTAACAGATTTAATTTGAGTAAAATAAAGAGTTAACTGATTCAATTTGAGTAAAAAAAAGAGTTAACTGATTTAAGTCATTTTTTATCAATATTGAACTGAAATTTTCCTTTTTTGAATTGAAGAGAGATTTTGTTGAGATATTTAATTTAATAAAATGAGATATGCTCTCATAATTACTTTTTCTATTTAATTAAGTAATTTGTAATTAATTAGAGACACTTTTCTTATTTAATTAAATAACTTTATTTAATTAATTAGGAATGGCTTCTCATTTAATTAAATAACTTTGTTTAATTAATTAGAAATAAGTACTGCATTTAATTAAATAATTTCATTTAATTATTCTAAAATTCTTTTTGAAACTAGTCAACTCAAGTCAACCGTGGTTAAATCTGGTCAATTTTTTATCAAACTTGATCTTTGCGTATGTGAATATGAGGAAATGTGAGTATGAATTCCAACAAAAATTCGATGCAAATTCTCATTCAACCTTTCAAAATGAAGAGTTGAGGTTCTCTTAAATAGACTTTCTTAGAATTCATCAACGGTGGAGATCAATTTCAATCAACGGTCAGGATTTAAGGGGAAGTTCAGTCATAAAGAGAGATTTGCAAATTAAAGGGAGTTAACAGATTTAATTTGAGTAAAATAAGGAGTTAACTGATTCAATTTGAGTAGAAAAAGGAGTTAACTGATTTAACTCATTTTTTATCAATAGTAAACTAGAAATTTCCCTTTTTGAACTGAAGAGAGATTTTGTTGAGATATTTAATTTAATAATATGAGATATGCTCTCATAATTAATTTTTTTATTTAAATAAATAATCTTTAATTAATTAGAGAGACTTTTCTTATTTAATTAAATAACTTCATTTAATTAATTAGGAATGGCTTCTCATTTACTTAAATAACTTTGTTTAATTAATTATAAGTAAGTACTCCATTTAATTAAATAATTTCATTTAATTATTTCAAAATTCTTTTTGGAACTAGTGAACTCAAGTAAACCGTAGTTAAATCTGGTCAACTTTTAGGCAAACTTGATATTTGCATATGTGAATATGAGCAAATGTGAGTATGAATTCCAACAACAATTTGATGCAAATTCTCATTCAACCTTTCAAAATGAAGAGATGAGGGTCTCTTAAATAGACTTTCTTGGAATTCATTAACAGTCGAGATCGATTTCAATCAACAGTCAGGATTAAAGGTGAAGTTCAGTCATAAAGGGAGATTTCCAAATTAAATGGAGTTAATAGATTTAATTTGAGTAAAATAAGGAGTTAACTGATTCAATTTGAGTAGAAAAAGGAGTTAACTGATTTAACTCATTTTTGATCAATAGTGAACTAAAAATTTTCCTTTTTGAACTGAAGAGAGATTTTGTTGAGATATTTAATTTAATAAAATTAGATATGCTCTCATAATTACTTTTTCTATTTATTTAAATAATCTTTAATTAATTAAAGACACTTTTCTTATTTAATTAAATAACTTCATTTAATTAATTAGGAATGGCTTCTTATTTAATTAAATAACTTTTTTTAATTAATTAGAATTAAGTACTCCATTTAATTAAATAATTTTGTTTAATTATTTCAAAAAAAAATTTGTAACTAGTCAACTCAAGTCAACCGTGGTTAAATCTGATCAACTTTTGGTCAAACTTGATCTTTGCATATGTGAATATGAGAAAATGTGAGTATGAATTCCAGCAACAATTCGATGGAAATTCTCATTCAACCTTTCCAAATGAAGAGATGAGGGTCTCTTAAATAGACTTTCCTAGAATTCATCAATGGTCGAGATCGATATCAATCAACGATCAGGATTAAAGTTGAAGTTCAGTCATAAAGAGAGATTTCCAAATTAAAGGGAGTTAACAGATTTAATTTTAGTAAAATAAGGAGTTAATTGATTCAATTTGAGTAGAAAAAGTAGTTAACTGATATTACTCATTTTTTATCAATAGTGAACTGAAAATTTCCATTTTTGAACTAAAGAGAGATTTTGGTGAGATATTTAATTTAATAAAATGAGATATGCTCTCATAATTACTTTTTCTATTTAATTAAATAATATTTAATTAATTAGAGACACTTTTCTTATTTAATTAAATAAATTCATTTAATTAATTAGGAATGGCTTCTCATTTAATTAAATAACTTTGTTTAATTAATTAGAAGTAAGTACTCCATTTAATTAAATAATTTCATTTAATTATTTCAAATTATTTTTGAAACTAGTCAACTCAAGTCAACCATGGTTAAATTTGGTCAACTTTTGGTCAAACTTGATCTTTGCATATGTGAATATGAGCAAATGCGAGTATGAATTCCAGCAACAATTCGATGCAAATTCTCATTCAACCTTTCAAAATGAAGAGATGAGGGTCTCTTAAATAGACTTTCCTAGAATTCATCAACAGTGGAGATCGAATTCAATCAACGATCAGTATTAAAGGTGAAGTTCAGTCATGAAGATAGATTTTTAAATGAAAAGGAGTTAACAGATTTAATTTGAGTAAAATAAGGAGTTAACTGATTCAATTTGAGTAGAAAAAGGAGTTTACTGATTTAACTCATTTTTTATCAATAGTGAACTAGAAATTTTCCTTTTTGAACTGAAGAAGACCTGGTAGGTGAAAAATTTGCCACCTTAGTCAACCGATCAACGGTAACCATGATAGCATCATGACATCGAACTGGCATAGGTAATCCTACTATAAAATCCATGGAGATGATATCCGACTTCCAAGAAGGAATGATATTTGGCTGCAATAGTCTAGCTGGGTGTTGATGTTCTGCCTTAACTCTCTGACACTCAAGACACTTATCCATAAAATCAGGAATATCTCCCTTCATCCCAGACCAAAAGAATAAACATCAAAAAATCAGCATGCATCTTCTTGACACCTGGATGTGCTGAGTAAGGTGTACGGTGGGCTTCTGCCAGAATCAAGGTGTGAAGCTCATCCAGTAATGGCACATAAATCCTCCCCAAATGTCTCAAAAGACCATCTGATTCTCAAACGTAATATGCAAACTTACCTTCCAAGGGTCTTCCTAAATCATTCTCTCTGCACACTTCCTGATACCAGGAATTTGTAGGAAGTGCTTGAAGAATCTGACTCCTCAAATCAACACTAAGAGCCATCGATGATAACACATGTCTCCTACGACTCAAAGCATCTGCCACCAAATTCTCCTTACCCTGAATGTACTTAACCTCAAAATCATACTCGCATAGAAATTCCATCCATCATCTTTGGCGAGCATTCAAATTAGGCTGAGTAAAAATATACTGAAGACTACAATGATCGCTATGTAGCTCAAACCTGTGCCCCAACAAGAAATGTCTCCATCTTGTCAAAGCATGAACTATTGTATCGGTGCACTAGTCAAAATCTCCTTGAGCCTCTAAAAAGCTTCCTCACATTTCTCTGTCCACACAAACTTCTTTCCTTTATTTTGAAGAGAAGTGATAGGATGTGCTATCCTAGAGAAGTTTTGGACAAATCTGCGATAATAACCAACTAGGCCCATGAAACTACAAATCTCTGACACATTACTCGGTATAGGTCACTCTATTATCGGCTAAATCTTTGCAAGATCCACTGAAATACCATCACCTGAGATGACATGCCCTAAATACTGAATCTTCGATTTGAAGAATTCACACTTAGCTGCATTGGCATAAAGTTGATTGTCTCTCAAACATTGTAAAACCAACCGCAGGTGTTCCTCATGCTCCTTCTGAGTCTTAGAATATATCAATATGTCATCAAAAAACATGAGAACAAACCTGTCAAGATATGATCGAAAAACACCATTCATCAAACTCATGAACATTGATGGAGCGTTAGTCAACCCAAAAGGTACCACTGTGAACTCGTAATGCCCATAGTGAGTTTGAAAAGTGATCTTGTGAATGTCTACTTCCTTAATACGAAGCTGGTGGTATCCTGACTTAAGGTCAATCTTGGAGAATACTGTAGCTCCCTTGATCTGATCAAGTAAGTCATCAATCCTAGGCAAAGGACACCTGTTCTTAATAGTCACCTTGTTCAACTGTTTATAGTTGATCCAAAGGCGCAAAGAACCATCTTTCTTCTTCACAAAGAGCACTGGAGCTCCCCATGGTGATATGCTAGGTCAAATGCTCCCTTTGGCCAGAAGTTCCTCTAGCTGAAGATGTAGCTCACCCAATTCCTGAGTAGTCATATGATAAGGAGATTTAGAGATAGACTCTGCTCTAGGAATCAGATCAATACTAAAGTCAATGTCCCTCTTTGGAGGCATGCCTGGAATCTCACTTGGAAAGACATCTGCGTACTCTTGCAAAATCGAGTGATCTAAATTCTTCCTCATAGGATCTTCCTCATCAAGATCATTTACCATAACAGCAAATATCTGACATCCCTTACAGAAACTTTGCTTCATTTGCATAGCAGAAATCATCTGCAGAGATATAGGCCTCGATATCCCAACTATCTTCACATCATTCCCTTGATCATCTTGGCACAAAGTAATCTTCTTCCTGCAATCTATACTGGCTCTATGAGATCCAAGACAATCCATGTCTAAAACTAGATCATAGGAACCAAGGGTAATGACTCGAAGATCCATTGTCATATTAAAGCTTCCTAAGCTAAGCCCACACTTATGAACTACAGAGTCTGTGGAGACCTTTATGCCTGAGGCTAGTTCCACTTGCCAACCATGATCTTGCTTCACCGCATCTAGCTTACACTTAGAAACTATAGATGGTGAAATAAATAAATCTGTAGCTCCTGAATCAAACAATACTGAAAGAAATATACCTTGAAGAGCACCTGTGGTCTCAACCACTATTGCCTGATGATCTGCCTGACGCTGATCAACTGCTGCAAAAACTCTATGAGCTCTACCCCTATCACCAACTGTAGGCTCTGAAACTATAGGCCTAGGTCCTAAAAACTGAGGTGCCCGATGTGGACACTGAGCTACATAATGTCCAATTTTTCCACATGAAAAACATTATGTTTTCTTGCCAGATCCTCTTCCCATAGGTGGTACATTAGATTGCTGGTGACTGTTCCTGCTAAAAAAAGGCTGGCTACTCTAAGCTGGCTGATTGGGTTGATTCTGTTTATTGCGTTGAGCATTGCAGTTGTTCTTAAAGTTAGAACCTTTGCCACCACCTTGAGCCTAAGAATTTGATCCTTTCTGCTGTTGCGTCTGCTGAGACTGCGGCTGATACTGTTTTCCCTTAGAAAAGAAAGGCTTCTTGTTACCACCTAAATTGAAGTTGCCTTTAGATCGTGATGCTGCTGGTGCTCCTACAAAACAACCTTGACCAAGGTTGACACTTTGCTCAACAAGGATTGCTCGATGTACCACATCCTTGAGAGTTTTTGGCTCAAATACCTTGACAACCCCCAATTATACGGTTATTCAAACTCCTAATAAAGTGTAGTGTCAACTGAGCTAAATTTTCACTAAACCCTGAAAAAGACATGAGCTCATAAAACTTACGCTCATACTCGGTCACTGACATAGTGTATTGCTTGAGATTATGAAACTCATCTGCCCTTTGCTGCTTCCATTCCTCTGGTAGGAATCGTTCACGAAAACTCTCTAAGAATAGTTCCCACATGACACTGCTCATATCGATTCCCAGCTTCTTCTCCTCAATCATCCACCAAGTGGCCCCAAAATTCTCCAAATTAGTGATCACAAATCTTACCTTAACATTGCTATCAAACTCCTGCATAGCAAAAATCTTGTCGAGGGAAATAAGCCACTACTCGGCCACATAACCAGAACCTTGCCCATTGAAAGGCTTGACCTTGGATCTTGAAAGATCTTTCATCTGAGTGGACACAATGGACCTCTGACGATCCTTTCGAGGACTCCTAGACCTGGGTCTATGCTCTTGTTCTGTCTGATGCACTTTAGGCTATTCTTGAACAGGAGGTAAACGTTCTAGAATAGTTCGCATCATCTGTCTCAGACTAACCTCATCAGACTCAGCTTGGTCCTCTCTACGGCTCTCTTCCTGCTACCTACTAGAGTGCTCTTCCCTACTTTCTACATGAGTTGATCCCTCATGGGAAGACTCATGGACACTGACAGCTCTGCCACGACCACGGCCTCTTCCACAGCCTCTACCATGGCCTCTAACAGAAGACCTAGTCCCAGATACCATCCTAAAATAGTACAAAGTACTATTAATATCAAAAGACACATATTTGCAATAGACTAAGTTCAATTCTATGTTTAGGTTTAAGTAAAATTTCCAGTTTTGAAAACTAAGTGTTGAAGTATGAAAAATATTCAAGTAACAGTTCAAGTTCTATTTCAGTTCACCTAGTTTCAAGATGAAGAGATATACTTTATAGTTCAAAGTTCTAGTTGTTCCAAAATACCTAGAGCTCCCTAGAAACTCGGGCTTTGATACCAAATGTAACGCCCCGCCAAGGGATCCAAAGAATTAACCTAGAGTTTCACTAAGTTTGGTAACATTTTTTTTTTACATGAAAGTAAATACCATACATAACTTATTCACAATAACAGAAGCAATATCAATGACCATCTGAGATTAAACATAACATACATAATAGATTACATTCTTTAAAGATCCCTTAACGTTGAATTACATACAAGAATCCATCTAGTACAACATCCACATGATATGATAATGATAAGTCCAATCTTTAAACATTACATTTCCAAATGCTCAATCATCCTCTGTACATGTCACAGGGTATGACAAGCTCAAAGAATATACATAACTAGAATAAGGTACATCATCCTATTCCAATCCATGATACATCAAAGTAGAGATAATCACATGATACATCATCTTAGAAGACATATACATCCATCATAAAGATCAAACAAAATAAACTAAGTGCATAGTTCCTCCCAACCATTAATAACATCATTAGACCATCGTGGGCCCTAGCCATCCCTCTGTGCGTAACATGCCAAATCACTGAAGAGATCATCGGTATTAACATAGTAGGAATGTCACTCCTAACATATACAACATCATATGTAGAAAGTAATCTAACATGCAAATATAAGCATAAGATAACATCATCCAATATATGCTAATCATTAATGAAAGGATACATATCCACCATCACAAAGGACACATCATCCACGATGTCTCAATGAGTCTCAAATGATAAGAGTGGAAAATACACTACCACCTGACCGCGTGGTACCTAAGTGGTCCACTCCCACCATGCTAAGGAGATAATCTCAATTCCCAAACAAGTTGTCAAAATCTCATAGCATAAATCTCTATAGTCTAGAAATCCTAAAAGTTTACTAACTCAAAAGTTCCAATCACAAACTGACATCTAATCCCAGAGGCACACAATGACATGTAGGAACCTACTATTCAAGTGGGAAAGTGTCATCGCATTTATCATGTACAAGTTATCCTGACAGTTAGCTAAACTCCATGGGTCCATACTGATCTCATGCGGCCACTAGTATCCTCTCATACTGACAAGGCATACTATGGAATGCAAGGTCGCAACCATGCATCTCACTACTCCCATCCTAGCCTGTACAAGCGCTCAAGGAATTGGTGAGAACAAAAAACTTATCTTTTTAGGTTCATTCAGTTAGTATTAGGTGTGAATGTTATCACTTATTAATCCAACTTACAATGAGTTACCCTGGCAACCTCTTAGGGCCCTGGCCCTCATTGCAAGCCACTTCTCGTCACTACATGAAGATATCCTACCCTAATGCTCATGGAATCATAAATCTCAAAATTACAAAAGATAATCCATAAATCATCAAATATGCATAAAAGCATCAAATCTCCATGAGCAAGCATCCATAGAAAATCATGACCACAATAGATCTCTATTGGCAACTGAAGTATCACTGATTATCAAAAGTATCCAATGGTTCTCAAAAACCAAAATATATCTCAATCATACTGATCGAAGACTCCAAAAATGGTTGAGTCAAACATGTCACAACATGACATCATCAAGAATAAATCCACATTTTAGTCCCATCATGGCGACTAGAAAATAACCAAGGATAACTAATTGATGACCAAATATAATGGTTAAGTCAAGTGTCTCATAAATAAATAAATCTCAATTATAACAATCATTATTCACATCCAATACATAGAGCATTCCATCACAAACCATGGTTGGGTTTATAAAGATCGAGATTAAAACATCATCATGACATCACAATAACATAACCCCCAAGCCTCTGGTAGACGTCCTATACTGGTCAACACTAGTCAACCCAAAACCCAAAACAATAGCATAAAGAATACACAATGTAAACACATGTTTTGGTTTTGCTAAGTTTTCAGTTTTGAATTCAAATGCAAAAGTCTCAGTTTACATTTCTCAAACTATATCAAGTGGAGAAATTTCACGTTTTACCTAACCCATGTATTTGTTTGATAGATAAAAAGTTTCTCCATCAGACTCAATTTTCTAATTGATCTAATAATATTTTATTTATATAAACTCTGTTTGTAGATAGACATTTCCTATGAACAAAACTTTGATTATTTATTCTAATAATTAATCTTAATTAAAACTAAGTTTAATTAAATTAATTATTAATATCTCTTCATAATTGACAAGCTTAATAACAATATTTTAAATCATTAAAAAGAGTGACCCATTAATTGAGAACTTTATCATTAATTATATATACATGTATACTTATATACATATATACATATATATATATATATATTTATATATACATATATATATATATATACATACATAAATATATATATTGAATAGCATTTAATAATTAATAACATTTCAACATTTAAAACAAAATCAAAACTCAAATTGCATATGAAATAACGTTGCGGATTAAACCTTATATAATCTGAAACCCACATATGACTCAACGCAATTTAAAATTGCGTGACTATTTAAAGTACCACACCGCAGGTACACTGTGGTCGCAGGTACCCTACGATCTCGCAGGCCTACGGTGGGTGGGGTATATGATACCCGCCCAACATTTACATTTTTTTTTTAAAAACATTTTCAATGTAATGTTTTTTTTATAACGTATTTCCGAAATGAAATTGAAATCGTAAATGCATTTTAATGAGTATTACTGTGATAACTCGCTCGACTTTCCAATTAATTATATATATATATATATATGTGTGTGTGTGTGTGTGTGTGTGTGTGTGTGTGTGTGTGTGTGTGTGTGTGTATATATATACAAATATACGCAGGGTTTTATATAGTATAAATTTATATACGAAAATACAGATCTGAACTATATATATATATTTTTTTCACAAAGAATATATATATATAAGTTTCCTACAATTATTTACTCTCTAAATTTTCTCTATAATTTTTTTTCAATGAATTTGGCTACAATTCAACCCTAGCCCCATATTTTTTCAGATCTATAATATTCTCAAATAAATTAACTACCCATAGAGAATACATACAATAACAATAGGAAATTCCTCAGAAGACATATGGAAGACACGAAGAAGACAGGGAAATGAAAGATGTGGAAATAGCATAAATAAAATCACAAGAATCTACCCGGATTCTGATGCTAAATCACTCTTCCTCAGAAAACTCGCAGAGCAAACTCCCTTCTTCAGAACTCTCGAATCCTCCAATGCTCCAATTGCACTCCAAACGCTATGTCTAAACTTCTAGGAATCCCTGAATATAAAGAGCTCTCAGGAAACCTCTAGAATGCTTCTAGAAATAGCTGAAAGGTGTCACCAACTAAGCATGGGTCTTTTCCAACCTTTTTGATGAGTCATAGGGTTGTAGACACCATGTGCTTAATTAATGAAATAACCCCTGTGTTGTTGACACGTGAGAAATAGAAAAGTGCGTTAATTTCCATGCAAGATTATAACTCCAATTTACTATTTAAATTTTATAACTTTCATTTTAATTTTTGTAACTTTTATTATCATTATTTTATTTATTACTTTATTATTATTTTATAATTATTATTAATTTTAATTTACTAATTTTTTTTTATTTAATTCTTTTTCCTCAATTAATTCTCATTTGATTAATTATAATTACAATATTAATTTTCTCAAATAAATAATTTATTAATTAAATCTATTTATTAAGACTAAATTAATAAACAATTCACCATAGAACTCCAAGATAAAATATGAAAACCCATCATAGAGAAAATCACTCAAAATCAGTCTAAAGGGTTAAAAATCATGAAATATGTCATCCGACACATTTGATGGGTACTCAATTCTGATACTTGTCCTAACTCACTAGGACAAATGGTTTTAGGGTTTGGGATTTGGACTTGAGAATTTATCTCCCTTCTCTTATCATTGCGATAGTAGACTAGGGTACACTCATCCTAGCAATTCAGAGAAGTCGATACCCGGTACCTGCAACATGCAAAAAATCCATGCATGTACATATAATATATAATGCTAAGCTAAACAGACAATGGTAGGAAGTGGTGCATCGTGTAGATCCTGACTAAGCAGGTGACTACGACTCCCTTCCTTAACCACATCAGAAATGCCATACAATAAGAAAACATGCACACCATACACATGCAAGTATGGGGTAAGTATCCATAATAAAACACATGAGATAATAAACCATCTAACTAATCATCATTAATAACTGAAAAAAATATAATGATCATCATACATACATGAAATGTAAAGTCTAAATGATCTCATCATATATCAACTAAATCCATATCATAATATCTGATAGTGTCAAAACAATACCACTAAACCATCAACATAAAACTAGTCCATCAAAGTCTGATAATAATAGCAACAATAAGTCTAGAAAAGATGTGAATGAGGGTAGGCACTACATTAAATCTGGTCAACTTTTGCTCAAACTTGATCTTTGCGTATGTGAATATGAGCAAATGTGAGTATGAATTCAAGCAAAAATTTGATGGAAATTCTCATTCAACCTTTCAAAATGATGAGATGAGGGTCTCTTAAATAGACTTTCTTGGAATTCATCAAGAGTTGAGATTGATTACAATCAACGGTCAGGATCAAAGGTGAAGTTCAGTCATAAAGGGAGATTTCCAAATTAAAGGGAGTTAACAGATTTAATTTGAGTAAAATAAAGAGTTAACTGATTCAATTTGAGTAGAAAAAGAAGTTAACTGATTTAACTCATTTTTGATCAATAGTGAACTGAATATTTCCTTTTTTGAACTGAAGAGAGGTTTTGTTGAGATATTTAATTTAATAAAATGAGATATACTCTCATAATTACTTTTTCTATTTAATTAAGTAATCTGTAATTAATTATAGACACTTTTCTTATTTAATTAAATAACTTCCTTTAATTAATTAGGAATGGCTTCTCATTTAATTAAATCACTTTGTTTAATTAATTAGAAGTAAGTACTCCATTTAATTAAATAATTTCGTTTAATTATTTCAAAATTCTTTTCGAAACTAGTCAACTCAAGTCAACCATGTTTAAATCTAGTCAACTTTTGGTCAAACTTGATTTTTGCGTATGTGAATATGAGCAAATGTGAGTATAAATTCTAGCAACAATTCGATGCAAATTCTCATTCAACGTTTCAAAATGAAGAGATGAGTTTCTCTTAAATAGACTTTCCTAGAATTCATCAACGGTTGAGATCGATTTCAATCAACGGTCAGGATTAAAGGTGACATTCAGTCATAAAAGAAAAATTTCAAATTAAAGGGAGTTAATAGATTTAATTTGAGTAAAATAAGGAGTTAACTGATTCAATTTGAGTAGAAAAAGGAGTTAACTGATTTAACTCATTTTTGATCAATAGTGAAAAGGAAATTTCCCTTTTTGAACTGAAGAGAGATTTTGTTGAGATATTTAATTTAATAAAATGAGATATGCTCTCGTAATTACTTTTTCTGTTTAATTAAATAATCTTTAATTAATTAGAGACACTTTTCTTATTTAATTAAATAACTTGATTTAATTAATTAGGAATTGGTTCTCATTTAATTAAATAACTTTGTTTAATTAATTAGAAGTAAGTACTCCATTTAATTAAATAATTTCGTTTAATTGTTTCAAAATTCTTTTCGAAACTAGTCAACTCAAGTGAACTGTGGTTAAATCTGGTCAACTTTTGGTCACAATTGGTCTTTGCATATGTGAATATGAGTAAATGTGAGTATGAATTCCAACAACAATTCGATGCAAATTCTCATTCAACCTTTCAAAATGAAGAGATGAGGGTCTCTTAAATAGACTTTCCTGGAATTCATCAATGGTTGAAATCGATTTCAATCAACGGTCAGGATTAAAGGTGAATTTCAATCGTAAAGGGAGATTTCCGAATTAAAGGGAGTTAACAGATTCAATTTGAGTAAAATCAGGAGTTAACTGAGTCAATTTGAGTAGAAAAAGGAGTTAACTGATTTAACTCATTTTTTATCAATAGTGAACTGAAATTTTTCCTTTTTGAACTAAAGAGAGATTTTGTTGAGATATTTAATTTAATAAAATGAGATATGCTCTCGTAATTACTTTTTCTATTTAATTAAATAATCTTTAATTAATTAGAGACACTTTTCTTATTTAATTAAATAACTTCATTTAATTAATTAGGAATGGCTTCTCATTTAATTAAATAACTTTGTTTAATTAATTAGAAGTACCCCATTTAATTAAATAATTTCGTTTAATTATTTCAAAATTCTTTTCGAAACTAGTCAACTCAAGTCAATCGTGGTTAAATCTGGTCAACTTTTTGTCAAACTTGATCTTTGCGTATGTGAATATGAGCAAATGTGTGTATGAATTCCAGCAACAGTTCAATACAAATTCTCATTCAACCTTTCAAAATGAAGAGATAAGGGTCTCTCAAATAGACTTTCTTAGAATTCATCAACGGTTGAGATCGATTTAAATCAACAGTCAGGATTAAAGGTGAAGTTCAGTCATAAAGGGAGATTTTCAAATTAAAGGGAGTTAAAAGATTTAATTTGAGTAAAATAAGGAGTTAACCTATTCAATTTGAGCAGAAAAAAGAGTTAACTGATTTAACTCATTTTTTATCAATAGTGAACTGGAAATTTTCCTTTTTGAACTGAAGAGAGATTTTGTTGAGATATTTAATTTAATAAAATGAGATATGATCTCGTAATTACTTTTTCTATTTAATTAAGTAATATTTAATTAATTAGAGGGACTTTTGTTATTTAATTAAATAACTTCATTTAATTAATTAGGAATGGCTTCTCATTTAATTAAATAACTTTGTTTAATTAATTAGAAGTAAGTACTCCATTTAATTAAATAATTTTATTTAATTATTTCAAAATTCCTTTCGAAACTAGTCAACTCAAGTCAACCATGGTTAAATCTGGTCAACTTTTGGTCAAACTTGATTTTTGCGTATGTGAATACGAGCAAATGTGAGTATGAATTCTAGCAACAATTCGATGCAAATTCTCTTTGAACCTTTCAAAATGAAGAGATGAGGGTCTCTTAAATAGACTTTCCTCGAATTCATCAACGGTTGAGATCGATTTCAATCAACAGTTAGGATTAAAGGTGAAGTTCAGTCATAAAGGGAGATTTCCAAATTAAAGGGAGTTAACAGATTTAATTTGAGTAAAATAAGGAGTTAATTGATTGAATTTGAGTAGAAAAAGGAGTTAACTGATTTAACTCATTTTTGATCAATAGTTAACTCGAAATTTCCCTTTTTGAACTAAAGAGAGATTTTGTTGAGATATTTAATTTAATAAAATGAGATATGCTCTCATAATTACTTTTTCTATTTAATTAAATAATCTTTAATTAATTAGAGACACTTTTCTTATTTAATTAAATAACTTCATTTCATTAATTAGGAATGGCTTCTCATTTAATTAATTAGGAATGGCTTCTCATTTAATTAAATAACTTTGTTTAATTAATTAGAAGTAAGTACTCCATTTAATTAAATAATTTCGTTTAATTTTTTCGAAATTCTTTTCGAAACTAGTTGACTCAAGTCAACCATAGTTAAATTTTGTCAACTTTTGGTCAAACTTAATCTTTGCGTATGTGAATATGAGCAAATGTGAGTATGAATTCCAGCAACAATTCAATTCAAATTCTCATTCAACCTTTCAAAATGAAGAAATGAGGGTCTCTTAAATAGACTTTCTTGGAATTCATCAACGGTGGAGATCAATTTCAATCAACGGTCAGGATTAAAGGTGAAGTTCAGTCATAAAGAGAGATTTTCAAATTAAAAGGAGTTAACAGATTTAATTTGAGTAAAATAAGGAGTTAACTGATTCAATTTGAGTAGAAAAAGGAGATAACTAATTTAACTCATTTTTTATCAATAGTGAATTAGAAATTTTCCTTTTTGAACTGAAGAGAGATTTTGTTGAGATATTTAATTTAATAAAATGAGATATGCTCTCATAATTACTTTTTCTATTTAATTAAATAATCTTTAATTAATTAGAGACACTTTTCTTATTTAATTAAATAACTTCGTTTAATTAATAAGGAATGGCTTCTCATTTAATTAAATAACTTTCTTTAATTAATTAGAAGTAAGTACTCCATTTAATTAAATAATTTCGTTTAATTATTTCAACATTCTTTTTGAAACTAGTCAACTAAAATCAACTGTGGTTAATTCTAGTCAACTTTTGGTCAAACTTGATCTTTGCTGATGTGTCACGCCAAATCTATGAGGGCAAAAACACACAATTTTTTTTTTTTAAATAATTAAATTGCTCTAAGTTTTGAAATGATTGATTACAGTTTAAGTAAAGGTTCTCTACATCATCTTAGTTGAAAACTCTTGTGGAGGAATGCATCGTCAGGATTTTGAAGTACTTCGTTATTAGATTGAAATCAATGTTTACTTAATTCGTTATTACATTGCTTAAAGAATCATGTGAAAATTATTTTAATAACAATCCAAATGAAATTGGGTTTAGATAAATTGAAAAATCCAAATCAATAAACTCGATTTTAATCCTATATGAAAGTAGCCAATTAACCTTTCATACTTTATCTACTTAGAACAAACTAAAACAATTCTAATAATTAAAACCAAACCATAAATCTTAGACTTAAATTAAAGGTTACTAATGTGAATTATACACTAGTCATAAATTTAATTTTACTAACAACTAACTAATTAAACTAACTAACGAAATCTAACATTAATCCAACCATATACAAAATGAGTGTCTAATCTTTCAGTAGAACTTAACTTTACAATTTAAATAAAATTAAAGCTATCTAAATAAATCATGACATTAAACTAAAATTACAAAAGAAATATAATTATAAAATGTAAACAATAACTTAACAATTTACATGACAAGAATAAAACAATTAAATTAAAACAAACCAACTAACTTATCTTAATCTAAACTAACATCTAATACTAAATACATTTAAAACATTTAATAAAACACAATTTTAAATAACCAATAAACTAACTAACATAAATAAGTAAACTTATCTTATTTTTAACATTAAAAAAAAAACACAAATTACATTTAATAAAAAACTACTAACATACTAACTAAACCTAACTCAACACTCTAAACCCTACTCCAAACTAACCCTCTACCCTAAACCCCACATGCCAACCCTCCCACTTGGGCAGCGCTTCCCAAGGAAGAGCTTCCCAAGCGCTGTCCTTGGGACAACGCTCTGCCCAATGAGATGAGCACAGACCCAAGGAGGAAGGGAGATGCCAAACAACAAGGTCAAATGCATTGATTTAATTTAAACAACTTGCCATAAGCAAACCAACCAACGTGAGTGATCAGTAAGGGATAAAGGAGATGGGTGAAACATTTATGGGGACAGGTGATGTCATCGATGGACATGATGACCCTTTCAATCCCATCGCCTAGGGAGAGTGGGATGGGAGGTAAGTATTAAATTTAAAAGTTAATTTGGTAAGAGTAGGATATTTAGGTAGATGATTATATATATGTTTTTTTTGAATTTCTTTTGAATTTTGAACATATATATATATATATATATATATATATATATATATTTTTTTTTTTTTGTTTTATTTTGAATTTTAAAAATAAGAATATTCTGGGGAATATTCTCTGTTGCAAGGAGGCATTTAAATTTCCTCCCTGACAAAAGGCAGAGAGTTTTACTCTCTTGCAACACATTTTTTTTTTGATGAGAATTTCTAAGTATAGATTTCAAGCCATGTATTTTTTTTTTAAGGGTGTATATTTTTTTTTTTGAAAGGCTTTAAACATTGATACAAAAGTTTAAGGTTTATTAACACCATATTTAATATGAACTCCTATTTAACTTGCATTGCAATAAAACAACCATAGACGTTAATTCCTTTCCTGAACATAGTTATCATTTGAACATATAAGGAACATATAAAGAACTTGAAAATTTGCTCAATCCAACTAAATCTACATCCATGATATAATTTTCATTTCTAACATAGAAATAAACTTGAAATTTGCCTAATTAAATCAACACCATTTCCATCTTATTTTGATGTGCATCCATCCAAAATAAAGTTTACAAAATTACATCACATGACAAGCAATTATACTCAACACCAATTTTATTGGCAAACCTGATTCAAGGCTCAGCCGGGAAAGAATTAGGAAGAAAACTCGGCTTCGTTTCCAATTACAACAAGGTTTAAAATACAATTTACAATAGGATCTCAATCCCAAATTTCAACAATTAAATCAAATTTTCTTCATGACCCTATTCAAGGGATTTATAATATTTTTTGCAACTCATTTCTAGAACCATGGAGGGAACAGAATCTGATCAGGTGACCAAAAGCATGAACAAGAACAATTCAAAACATGCATATTTATACAAGGTTTTCACAACAAGATCTACAATAAATTAACACTAGAGAAAGGTGGATTCTTCCAACTAGGAGAAGTCGAGCACAACACCAAATCAGATGCCCAATCGAGGCTATTAACCAAGAACTTTCGTTCTTCCATTTAAAAATGCCATACTCATATGAAATTTGTGCTGACGGGTAGGGGCCCATAACACCCTACCCTTTCTCCCTCTTCTCATCTTGAGAAGAGACTCTGCACTGGTTGGAGTCGAACTAAACAGACCTTTCCCAAAATTGGTCACTTCTGCCCTCTCCAAGGGTGAGTAATACCAAAACACCCATGCAAGAAAAATCTCAAAATTGCAAACATAAATAAGAAAAGAAAACATCCACAATAACAAGGTTTTCAAATCTTCCCAACATACCCACAAACATACAAACATTTAAACAACAACAAAGTAGCAAAAGTATGAAACAAACATGAAAACTAAATAAGGAAGATGAGAATTTCCTACCTTCACAAAAAGGTAATGGTAAAGAACAAGTTTGAGTAGAGTTTCCACTTCCTTCCTTCAATCTTCAAAACTCCTCTCTAAATGTAGAGATTGGGTAACAACCTCCACAAGACCAAGAAGGGCCTCTAAATAGGCCTCCAACTCAACCACCCAAGGGCTCAATAACTACCCCACCCACTTGCAATTCTAGAAACTCCTAACTCAACCTAGACTATGATTAAACCCTAAGTGGAGATGAGGTGAAGTAACTCAAGATAACCATGGTCAATTTTTGCACAAAGGCAAAAAGAGACTTTTTGAGTGACCTCAAAAGTCAATAAAAGGGGCTTAGGGGTTGGAAAAGACCCCTAACCCATATCCATACCCTTTGGGTATAATTATATCAAGTTTTAAGCCTTAGGAAAGAGGTTTAGAGCCAAATAAAATCTAGGAATAAAATAGGACCATCTAACTACTCTAACTTTGCAAATTAAACACTAATCTGGATTAAGGGATGACTAACCTCGATTCAGAACCCAATAGCAAACTGACACCAACTAAACCAAGTTGGGTCCAAAGGTTAAACAACTAACCCTAAACAACACACTAAAGCACATAAACATTTTATGAGTGTCAAGCGACACTGAAAGAACAAAATTATGAACATTAACATTCATTGAACAAAGAAGATACATACATATATCTCACAAGACAATACGTGAATTACGAACAACAAGGTCTCCAAAATTAGCACAAGGAGATCAGTTTTGTTCCTCCGTAGGGTTTCTCGGCTAAATATCTGCACACTCGTTGCACACATCAGTAGTCCCATAAAATCACATGTACATAATGTATACGTATCAAAAATTTACATAAATTAAAACATACATCAATAAGGGTTTCTTCATCCTGCTTAATTTTTAATCATTTAAAATCTCTTAAATCAAAATCTCAATCTTACATTTACTAATTTCATCAACATACATATACATGAAACATTAAATGACAATCATCAAATATATCTAAAAGTAACATCACACAACATGAAATAATAAAGTATGTTCTAAGCATCAGATAATGTCTTGACATCTAGAGTTGTGAATATCAAAATAATAGTAATGTATCACTATGCTATGATGGGTTAGGGCGAGGCCTCACATCCTCCCCCACTAGGCATGAACTTCCTCCTGGAGTTCATCAAAAAGATATGGGTACTAATATCGCATCTGCGCTGCATCCTCCCATGAAGCTGTGATCTCATCGTAACAATCCCATTGGACCCTAACCTAGTCTAGCTCTCGGCCTCGAAGTGCTAGGGTCTGTCGGGCAATAATGTGGATAGGCTCCAGTGCTAGCTGTCCATCCGACTCCACCTGTAAATCATCCCAATCTATAATATGAGACTCATCATAAATGTATCCTCTAAGTACTGATATATGAAACACATCGTGGATGCGTGACAGGCTAGGTGGCAAAGCTAAATGGTATGCAACAGGTCGTATCCTCTCAAGGATCTTGAATGGCTCAACAAAACGGGGTGCCAACTTAGAGCCCTTTTCGAATCAAATCAAACTCTTATGTGGTCACACCCTTAAGAACACTCTATCACCTACCGGATACTCTCGATCTATCCTCTTCGCATCAGCATACTTTTTCTGCCTATCCTGTGCCTCTCTCAGGCGCTGTCTAATCAGGGTCACCTACTGCTCCATCTCCTTTACTAACTGGGGACCAATAGATACTCGATCCTCAATCCTATCCCAACTCAAAGGTGTCCTACACGGTCTCCCGTAGAAGGCCTCATAAGGCGGCATGCCTATAGAAGAATGATGCCCATTGTTATAGGCAAACTCAACAAGATGTAGGTATTCCTCCCATTTGAACTACTGATCCATCACATACATACGTAGCATGTCATCCAAAACCTGATTCACTCGCTCGATCTGGAAATTGGTCTGAGGATGGTACGCTGTACTAAAATTGAGCCTAGTTCCCAAAGCCGACTGCAACTCTCTCCAAAATGAAGAAGTGAACAATGAGTTTCTATCGAAGATGATCTTACGGAGAACACCATGAAGTCTAACAATTTCCCCCAAGAACACCTGGGCTATATCTCATCCTGTGAATGTAGTACGCATGGGTGAGAAATGGGCAACCTTGGTCAATGTGTCAGCTATCACCAAAATGGCATCATGGCGATGAGATGACATAGGAAGACCAACAATAAAATACATAGATATAGTGTCCCATGTCCACACTACAATCTCATGCAGCTGGAGAAGCCCACTAGGGTGACGATGCTCTGCCTTCACCCTCTGACACTCAAGGCATCTCACAACTATGCTAGCAATCTGCACTCTCATTCCTAGCCAATGATACAACTCCCTCAAATCTGCATATAACTTCTTAATACCAAGGTGCACTGCATAAGGTGCTCTATGAGCCTCTAGTAAAATGAGCTTGCTCAAACCCCCAATGGAAGGTACATACATACGTCCCCTATGATGCAAAAGTCCAGAGGACTCCAAGGAATACTCTACAAACTTCCCTTCCAAGGGTCTCTAAGAAAGTACTAACTGACTAACTTCTGCATAAAGCTCATCAGTTGGTAAGTGTTGTAAGATCCACTCTCTCAAGTCAGTGCAAGTAGTCACAGATAAAAGCTCATGGTGCCTTCTGCTTAAGTCATCTGCAACCACATTCTCCTTTCACTTGATGTAATGAACATCAAAATCATACTCACATAGGAACTCCATCCACCTTCTTTACCTAGCATTAAGGTTCGGCTGAGAAAATATGTACTGCAAGCTCTGGTGATCGGAATGAAGCTCGAATCTATGACCCAGAAGGAAATGTCACCATCTCACCAAGGCATGAACCACTACCACTAGTTCTAGGTCATGAGTAGGATAATTGAGTTCATGAGTCTTCAACTTCCTAGACTCAAAGGAAATAGGTCGTCCTTCTTGCATAAGGACTGCCCCTAAACCATCTAAAGATGCATCGGTGCACACCACAAAATCTGCAACAGGATTTGGTACTGCAAGAATCGGTGCACTCGTGAGGGCTCTCTTGAACTCTTGAAAAGCTCTATCACACTTTTCTATCCACTCATACTTCTTCCCTTTTTTATGAAGATATGTGATGGGGTGTGCCAATCTAGAGAATCCTGAAATGAAGCATCGGTAATATCCTGCTAGCCCCATAAAGCTCCTCACTTCAGTAACACTGGTGGCTGTTGGCCAATCCATGATAGCCCTAATCTTTGATGGGTTTACTAAGACACCATCACCTGATATTACATGACCCAAATAATGTATCTCGAGTCTGAAGAATGCACACTTCGACAAGCTGCCAAACAACTGATTCTCTCTCAGCCTCTGCAATACCTGTCTCAGGTGCTCTTCATGCTCTCTCTCTCATTATGAGAATAAATTAGAATGTCATCAAGAAACACAACCACAAACTTATCCAAAAAGGTACAAAATACTCCATTCATGAGGCTCATGAATACAACTAGAGCATTCATAAGGCCAAAAGGTACCACAGTGAACTCGTAGTGGCCATACCTAGTACAAAAAGCTATTTTGGGGATATCACTATCCACAATCCTCAACTAATGGTAACCCGACTTTAGGTCAATCTTTGAAAATACTCAAGCACCCTACAACTGATCAAAGAGGTCATTGATTCTAGGAAGAGGATATCGGTTCTTCATGGTCACTTTGTTCAATTGCCGATAATCGATACACAACCTAAGTGATCCATCCTTCTTCTTGACGAAGATCACTAGTGCACCCCAAGGTGACACACTAGGCTAAATATGCCCCTTCTCTAAGAGTTCCTCCAACTAAGCTTTTAGCTCACTAAGCTCATGAGTAGTCATCTTGTAAGGTGCTCTCGAAACTAGCTCAGCTCCTACCACTAGGTCTATATGAAAATCCATTGCTCGAGGTGGAGGCATACCAGGAAGCTTTGAAGGAAACACATCTGCAAACTCCTGAAGGATTGGAAAATCATTAAGGGATGGCTCTCTCTCTGAATCTTCCTCTCTGTCACTAATAGTGATAGCAAACAACTGACAACCATTTCGCATGCACCGTCTCAACTGCATAGCAGAAATCATACGAAGGGACACTGGCCTCTTCACTTTGAAGATCTCCCTAGAGATACCATCATCATCCACACATTCCACCCTCTTCTGTCGACAATCCATCTTGGCAATGTGGGCATAAAGCCAATCCATGCCAAGAACAACATCATAAGAACCTAGAGGGGTAATGCATAGATTATTCCTAGTGGACATGTCTCCAATCTGCATCTGACAACTCCGCACCAAGGAACTAACACTCTATCTCTTGAGGCTAACTCTACCTCCCAACTAACATCCTGTCTAACTACCACTAGCCCGTAATGCTCCAGCACAAATGAAGATATAAAAGACTCAGTAGCCTCAAAATCAAATAAAAATGCAATCATACGGCCCTATATAATACCTGTAGCCTCGATAACTGTGGCTTGATGCTCAGCCTGGCAGTTGTCAACCACTGCAAAAACTCTATGGGATCTACCCATGTCACCAACTGTTGGCTCTGAAAAAGCCTTACTCTGACCACTGGATGCCTGTCCCTGCGGACACTCCCTAGCTATATGACCCATGCCACCACAAGTGTAGCATGGTCCGCGAATATAAGATCATGCACCCTGTGACCTAGATTGTTGTGGGCCTCTTGAACTACTAGATCTATTGTATCCACCCCTAGAAGACTGCTGAGTCTTCACTGACTGTGACTGTGGGGCCTGTACTTTTTGATCCTGCCTAGGTCCCTATGACTACCACTACTTGGGCTTGGAGCCTTGATAACCTTGAGAAGGTTTCTGCTACTACTGCTTCTGGGGTTTTGGCTACTGAGACTGCTGGCCCTTAGAGGACCCTATTGTATAGTTCTGATTCCCTTTCCAAGGGGGTTTCTGCTGGGAGGAGTTTCGGTTCTGAAACTGATCCCGTGACTCCTGCCTACCTCGAGTATCCTCAGCAACTAGTGCTATCTCCACTGCATGTCTAAAGGTGGTAGGGAAGGCCATCCAAACTGGTCCCTGAAGAGAGAAATTCAGGCCCATGATAAAGCAATGCACCCATAGTTTCTCGTCCTTCATGTATTCCACATAAGGAAGGAGCTCAAGAAACTTGCTCTCGTACTGTGCCACTATAATGACTCTCTGATAAAGAGAATGGAACTCCTTAATCTATTTTTGTCAAAAATGCTCTGACAAGTACCTCTCTCAAAATATTTCTAAGAAAGATTCCCATGTGAGGGTGTCCATCCTCACTCCACCTATCATCTCCTCCTAATGCCACCAGTTGGAGGCATCCCCTCTCAACTGATGAACTGCTACGTGTGCTTTTAGATTACTCCCATAAGGGCATAACCCAAAGCATCACTGTAAGCTCTGGAACCATGTCTCTGCTACTATTCCCTCAATGGAACTGGTAAATAATGGTGGTCCAAGTCGAACCAATTCCCTGATATCATCTCCTACATGTCTAGGAGGTCTGTCAAATGGGGATCCAGTCTGGTGTATGGACTCTTCCTCATGTTCACCCTAACCCTCTAACTGCCTCAGTGGGGGACTCCTATTCTTCTCTCTGACTCTAGGCCTGCCTCCTCCGAGCCCCTCTGCTTCAACTACTGGAATCTGCTAAACTAGCTAAACTACAGGTACTACTCTCTGCTGAACTACACCGATCAAAGTCTGAAGTGCATCTATAATGTCCTTGTTCGAGTTTGGTGATGGTGGAGGTGGTAGTGGTGGAGGTGGTCCATCCTCCTGTCTCGCTCTACCACCCCTAGCCCTATGACCTCTGCCTCATCGGCTACGAGTAACAGGCGACATCTACACAATTAAAAATTTGAGTTAAGTTTAGGAAGCACAAGGGTTTAAGGTTACTAGTGTTGAAAACTAGGCTCTGATAGTATGTGAATATGAGAAAATGTGAGTATGAATTCTAGCAACAATTTGATACAAATTCTCATTCAACCTTTCAAAATGAAGAGATGACGGTCTCTTATATAGACATTCCTCGAATTCATCAACGGTTGAGATCGATTTATATCAACGGTTAGGATTAAAGGTGAAGTTCAGTCATAAAGGGAGATTTCCAAATTAAAGGGAGTTAACAGATTTAATTTGAGTAAAATAAGGAGTTAACTGATTCAATTTGAGTAGAAAAAGGAGTTAACAGATTTAACTCATTTTTGATCAATAGTGAACTGGAAATTTCCCTTTTTGAACTGAAGAGAGATTTTTTTGATATATTTAATTTAATAAAATAGATATGCTCTCATAATTACTTTTTTTATTTAATTAAATAATCTTTAATTAATTAGAGACTCTTTTCTTATTTAATTAAATAACTTCATTTAATTAATTAGGAATGACTTCTCATTTAATTAAATAACTTTGTTTAATTAAATAACTTTGTTCAATTAATTAGAAGTAAGTACTCCATTTAATTAAATAATTTCATTTAATTATTTCAAAAGTCTTTTTGAAACTAGTCAACTCAAGTCAACCGTGGTTAAATCTGGTCAACTTTTGGTCAAACTTGATCTTTACATATGTGAATATGAGCAAATGTGAGCATGAATTATAGCAACAATTTGATGCAAATTCTCATTCAACCTTTCAAAATGAAGAGATGAGGGTCTCTTAAATAGACTTTCCTGAAATTCATCAATGGTTGAGATCGATTTCAATCAACGGTCAGAATTAAAGGTGAAGTTCAGTCATAAAGGGAGATTTCCAAATTAAAGGGAGTTAAGAGATTTAATTTGAGTAAAATAAAGAGTTAACTAATTTAATTTGAGTAGAAAAAGAAGTTAACTGATTTAACTCATTTTTTATCAATAGTGAACTGAAAATTTCCCTTTTTGAGCTGAAGAGAGATTTTGTTGAGATATTTAATTTAATAAATTGAGATATGCTCTCATAATTACTTTTTCTATTTAATTAAATAATCTTTAATTAATTAGAGACACTTTTCTTATTTAATTAAATAACTTCATTTAATTAATTAGGAATGACTTCTCATTTAATTAAATAACTTTGTTTAATTAATTAGAAGCAAGTACTCCATTTAATTAAATAATTTCGTTTAATTATTTCAAAATTCTTTTCGAAACTAGTCAACTCAAGTCAACTGTGGTTAAATCTGGAAAACTTTTGGTCAAACTTGATCTTTGCGTATGTGAATATGAGCAAATGTGAGTATGAATTCCAGCAACAATTCAATGCAAATTCTCATTCAACCTTTCAAAATGAAGAGATGAGGGTCTCTTAAATAGACTTTCCTGAAATTCATCAACGGTTGAGATCGATTTCAATCAACGGTCAGGATTAAAGGTAGAGTTTAGTCATAAAGGGAGATTTCCAAATTAAAATGAGTTAATAGATTTAATTTGAGTAAAATAAGGAGTTAACTGATTCAATTTGAGGAGAAAAAGGAGTTAACTTATTTAAGTCATTTTTGATCAATAGTGAACTGAAAATTTCCCTTTTTGAACTGAAGAGAGATTTTGTTGAGATATTTAATTTAATAAAATGAGATATGCTCTCATAATTACTTTTTCTATTTAATTAAATAATCTTTAATTAATTAGAGACACTTTTCTTATTTAATTAATTAGGAATGGCTTCTCATTTAATTAAATAACTTTGTTTAATTAATTAGAAGTAAGTACTCCATTTAATTAAATAATTTTGTTTATTTATTTCAAAATTCTTTTTGAAACTAGTTAACTCAAGTCAACAGTGTTTAAATCTGATCAACTTTTGGTCAAACTTGATCGTTGCGTATGTGAATATGAGCGAATGTGAGTACAAATTCCAGCAACAGTTGAGATCGATTTTAATCAACGGTCAGGATTAAAGGTGAAGTTCAGTCATAAAGAGAGATTTCCAAATTAAAGGGAGTTAATAGATTTAATTTGAGTAAAATAAGAAGTTAACTGATTCAATTTGAGTAGAAAGAGGAGTTAACTGATTTAACTCATTTCTGATCAATAGTGAACTGAAAATTTGCCTTTTTGAACTGAAGAGAGATTTTGTTGAGATATTTAATTTAATAAAATGAGATATGCTCTCATAATTACTTTTTCTTTTTAATTAAATAATCTTTAATTAATTAGAGAGACTTTTCTTATTTAATTAAATAACGTCATTTAATTAATTAGGAATGGCTTCTCATTTAATTAAATCACTTTGTTTAATTAATTAGAAGCAAGTACTCTATTTAATTAAATATTTTCATTTAATGATTTCAAAAAAAATTTCAAAACGAGTCAACTCAAGTCAATTGTGGTTAAATCTTGTCAAATTTTTGTCAAACTTGATCTTTGCGAATGTCAATATGAGCAAATGTGAGTATGAATTCCAGCAATAATTCGATGCAAATGTTAGGATAAACCACGGACAGAAATAAAAACTACATGCAAATATAACCAATAACAAAAAAAATAGAACACACAGAAATGAACACAAGGCACCAAGATTTAACGTGGTTCACCCAATCCCTGGGCTACGTCCACCAAACAGCAAGTCCGATCTTATTACAATCCAGTGATTACAACCTGATTACAATCTAACAATCTCCCACTTGGGGACTGATCAGGCTCCACACTAAACAACAATCTCCCACTTGGAGACTGATCCTGTAGCAATACAACTACCGCATGGGGCTCCCACTGGATCAAACCACCCTGGACTCTGCTGTTCTTTTATTCACATTTAGTCTAAAAGACCAACTGAAGCTGAAGAGGAGTTCAGCTTCTCCCTTGTGACAACCTTTGTCAACATATCTGCTGGATTTTCATTGGTATGTATCTTCTCCAGCTTTAACTGTCCATCCTCCAAAACTGACCGAATGAAATGGTACCGCAACTGTATTTGTTTGGTCTTAGAATGCAGAGCTCAATTCTTAGCAAGATGAATGGCACTCTGACTATCTGTGAACAAATAATTATCCTTCTGAGGATGTCCCAATTCTTCCAAGAAGAACTGAAGCCATATCATCTCTTTGGTTGCCTCTGTAGCAGCAACATACTCTGCCTCTGTAGTGGAGAGAGCATTAATCTTCTGTAGCCTAGAAACCCAGCTCACAGTTGCCCCACCAATAGTAAAGACATAACCTGTAGTACTCCGCCTGGTATCAATATCCCCAGCCAAATCTGAGTCAACATAGCCCTGTAAATCAGTAGTAGAGCCCCCAAAGTGTAAACACTTATTGGATGTTCCTCTCAAATATCTGAGAATCCACTTGACAGCATTCCAATGCTCAAAACCTGGATGACTCATATACCTGCTAACGACTCCCACTGCATGTGCAATATCTGGCCTAGTGCATACCATAGCATACATCAAACTTCCTACAGCTGAAGCATAGGGTACCTTGGACATCTTATCCTCCTCTTCCTGTGTCTTGGGACACATCTCCTTAGTCAATTTCAAATGACCAGGTAAAGGTGTGCTGACAGCTTTAGCATTCTCCATAGAGAAACGTTGCAACACCTTCTCAACATAATCAGCTTGAGATAGCGTCAATGTTCTATTCTTCCTATCTCTGCAAATCTTCATACCAAGGATTTGTTTTGCTGCCCCCAAATCCTTCATAGCAAATGCATGTGCTAATTGACGTTTCAGCCCCTTAATATGATCCATGTTAGACCCAGCTATAAGCATATCATCAACATATAGACATAAAATAATATAGCTATCATCATCCAACCTCTTAAAATAAACACAGTAATCTGAATGACACCTGTTATATCCATGCTCATGCATAAAACTGTCAAATTTCAGATACCATTGCCGAGGTGCTTGTTTCAGGCCATATAAACTTTTCTTCAATTTGCACACTAAGTTCTCCTTACCTTTGACCTCAAAACCCTGTGGCTGAGCCATATATATTTCTTCATCCAAATCACCATGAAGAAAGGCTATTTGAACATCCATCTGCTCTAAATGCAAATCTTCAGTAGCCACAAGACTTAAAACAGTACGAATAGAAGTCATTTTAACAACAGGAGAAAATATTTCATCAAAATCAATTCCTTTTTTCTGTGCAAATCCTTTTACAACTAACCTGGCCTTAAATCTTTTCTTACCTCCTTCCTCTTCTTTCAACCTGTAAACCCATTTATTCTGTAAAGCCTTTTTACCTGCAGGCAACTTGCACAAATCCCATGTCTTATTTTTCAGCAAAGAGTCCATTTCATCTTTCATTGCAGACTCCCACTGAATCTTAGTATCCACCTGCACATCTTCATCATAACTTTCAGGTTCACCAGCATCAGTAAGTAAAATAGAATACAAAGAGGCAGAAAACCTTTGTGGAGGTCTAATTGGCCTTGTTGACCATCTAACATTCACTGGTGTATGTGGTATTTGTTGTTGCGGTTGTTGCACATCATGAGGAATGGCTGGAACATCAACTTTTGGAGTATCATCCAGCACTACATAATCATCTTCTTTCTTCTCATGTTGCTGCAACAGATCTTTGTACAACACTTTTTCATTGAATATGACATCCCGGCTTCTTATAATTTTATGATTTTCAAAATCCCAAAGCCTATAACCAAATTCATTAATGCCATATCCAACAAAGACACATTTTTTTGATTTAGCTTCTAGCTTGGTTCTATTTTTAGAGTTTATATGAGCAAAAGCTTCACAACCGAAGGTCTTGAGAAAAGAATAACTCACCTTCTTACCAGTCCATGCTTCCTCTGGAATACCATAGCCCAAAGGAGTAGAGGGACCTCTATTAATCAAATATACTGCAGTATTGACAGCCTCCACCCACATGTGTAAGGGCAACCCAGCATGCAACCTCATGCTCCTTGCGCGCTCCATTATAGTCCTGTTCATGCGTTCAGCCACTCCATTTTCTTGTGGAGTCCTTGGAACAGTTTTTTGTCTACGAATACCATTAGTGGAGCAATAATCTTCAAATTCATGACTGCAATACTCACCACCATTATCAGATCTGAGACATTTTAGTTTCTTACCAGTCTCATTTTCAACCAAGCATTTCCATTTCTTAAAAGTTTGAAATACATCAGATTTCTGTCTAAGGAAATAAACCCATACTTTTCTAGTTGCATCATCAATAAATGTAACATAATAATGAGAGCCACCAAGGGAAGATACCTGAGCCGGTCCCCATACATCTGTATGCACAAGCTCTAATTTCTCCTTTTTGTTTTCCTTCCCTGTCTTTACAAAACTCACTCTCTTTTGTTTTCCATACACACAACTTTCACAGAAATCCATATTCACACATTTTAGACCTGGTAAAACTTTCCTTGAATGAAGTACTTTCATACCTTTCTCACTCATGTGCCCAAGTCTATTGTGCCACAGCGCTGTATCAAAATCCACAGCAGCTATTTTTTCTCCCTGCTCATCTGCAGTAATTGTTCCTGAATATTCATTTTTCTCTGAAACAATCAAAGTAGAAGGAACAATATGACCTGTACAAAGATATAAGGTGCCTACTTTCACACCTCTTGCTACTACAAGGGAACCTTTTGAAACCTTCCAATTTTTATCATTAAAAGTAACTACACAACCCTCATCACCGAGTTGCCCTGCTGAAATTAAATTTCTACTTAGTTTTGGAACATGTCTTACCTCATGTAGTAGCCAATGATTCCCATTCTGCAACTTAATCTTAATTTTTCCCTTTCCAACAATCTGACAGGGTTCATTATCCCCCAAATAAACAAGCCCAAAATCCCCTTGGACATAATCAATGAAATAACCTCTATGAGGTGTAGCATGAAAAGAAGCACCAGAATCTAAAACCCATGAATCATCAACACTCTCTAAAGACAGAAGCAAAGCATCCTCTTCGGATTTATTACTTACCACATTTGCCTCTTTGTCTCCATCTGATTTATCTCCTTCATTTTTCTTTCGAGTCCAACAATCTTTCTTTTTGTGCCCTGGTTTCCCATAGTACCAGCAATCATTTGGTCCTCTTGATTGAGACCTCCTCCCCTTTGACTTTCCTCTTGATTTCCCATGATTTCCAGAGTTACTTCCTCTTTCAGTCGTTCTGCCCCTGCTTTGTGCATTTAAAGCACTTCCTGATGTAGATCCACCTGAGAATTTTCTACGAGTTTCCTCACTTAAAATAACACCGATCACATCATCATATTTTAGGGTACTAGATCCAGGAACAGAATTACTCACCGCCATTACCAAGCCATTCCAGCTTTCAGGCAAAGAACAAAAAATCAAGAGAGCCCTAATTTCTTCATCAAAATTGATACCCACAGAAGATAATTGACTAGTAATAGTATTAAACTCATTTAAATGATCTGCAACAGATCCACCTTCTGCCATTTTCATATTAAATAAACGCTTCATGAGAAATACCTTATTTGAAGCGGAGGGCTTTTCATACAGTGTCGCTAGGGTTTTCATCAAATCTTCTGTCATCTTTGCTTTTGTAATATTAAATGCCACCGATGGTGCCAAGCATAACCGAATGCTTCCAAGTGCCTTTCTGTCCAAAAGATCCCATTCAGCCTCTGACATAGTTCCCTGATTCTTGGCTTTTCCTTCCAACGGCTTCCACAAATCCTTCTGATATAAATAGTCTTCCATTTGCATCTTCCATAACTAGAAGTTCTGCCCATTAAACCTATCAACCCGCAGCTTACCATCATCTGCCATTGCTCCCACTCAACCGTGAGACTCCCACTTAACCGTGAGACTTTCCTGCAGAGGATAACTGAGAAACAACTAGGCTCTGATACCACTTGTTAGGATAAACCACGGACAGAAATAAAAACTACATGCAAATATAACCAATAACAAAAATAATAGAACACACAGAAATGAACACAAGGCACCAAGATTTAACATGGTTCACCCAATCCCTGGGCTACGTCCACCAAATAGCAAGTCCGATCTTATTACAATCCAGTGATTACAACTTGATTACAATCCGTAATCCCTTACAGCTCAATACCGCCGCAAGAACCAATTTCGTATCACCACATATCAAAAATACCCAACCCTAAGCCCTTTTTATACAAGTATTAAACCGCTTTAGGGTTATAACATGTCGGCCATATGTCGGCCATAATATGTCGGCTACCATGTACTATTTATGAAGTATTTACAGTACTTTCCTGATCAGTCACCACAATCTAACAGCAAATTCTCATTCAACCTTTCGAAATGAAGAGATGAGGGTCTCTTAAATAGACTTTCCTTGAATTCATCAACTGTTGAGATCGATTTCAATCAACGGTCATGATGAAAGGTGAAGTTCAATCATAAAGGGAGATTTCCAAATTAAAGGGATTAACAAATTTAATTGAGTAAAATAAGGAGTTAACTATTTCAATTTGACTAGAAAAAGGAGTTAACTGATTTAACTCATTTTTTTATCAATAGTGAACTGGAAATTTCCCTTTTTGAACTGAAGAGAGATTTTGTTGAGATATTTAATTTAATAAAATGAGATATGCTCTCATAATCACTTTTTCTATTTAATTAAATAATGTTTAATTAATTAAAGACACTTTTCTTATTTAATTAAATAACTTCATTTAGTTAATAAGGAATGGCTTCTCATTTAATTAAATAACTTTCTTTAATTAATTAGAAGTAAGTACTCCATTTAATTAAATAATTTCGTTTAATTATTTCAAAATTCATTTCGAAACTAGTCAACACAAGTCAACCGTGGTTAAATCTAGTCAGTTTTGGTCAAACTTGATCTTTGCGTCCGTGAATATAAGCAAATGTGAGTATGCATTCCAGCAAAAATTCGATGCAAATTCTCATTCAACCTTTCAAAATGAAGAGATGAGGGTCTCTTAAATAGACTTTCTTAAATTCATCAACAGTTGAGTCGATTTCAATCAATGGTCAGGATTAAAGGTGAAGTTAAGTTATAAAGGGAGATTTTCAAATTAAAAGGAGTTAATAGATTTAATTTGAGTAAAATAAGGAGTTAACTGATTCAGTTTGAGTACAAAAAGGAGTTAACTAATTTAACTTATTTTTTATCAATAGCGAACTAAAAATTTCCCTTTTTGAACTGAAGAGAGATTTTGTTGAGATATTTAATTTAATAAAATGAGATATGCTCTCATAATTACTTTTCCTATTTAATTAAATAATCTTTAATTAATTAGAGACACTTTTCTTATTTAATTAAATAAATTCATTTAATTTATTAAGAATGGCTTCTCATTTAATTAAAGAACCTTATTTAATTATATAGAATCAAGTAATCCATTTAATTACAAAATTTTGTTTAATTATTTTAAAATTCTTTTCCAAACTAGTCAACTCAAGTCAACCGTGGTTAAATCTGGTCAACTTTTGGTCAAACTTGATCTTTGCGTATGTGAATATGAGCAAATGTGAGTATGAATTCCAGCAACAATTCGATGCAAATTCTCATTCAACTTTTTAAAATGAAGAGATGAGGGTCTCTTAAATAGACTTTCCTAGAATTCATCAACAGTTGAGATCGATTTCAATCAATGGTCAGGATTAAAGGTGAAGTTCAATCATAAAGGAAGATTTCCAAATTAAAGGGAGTTAACAGATTTAATTTGAGTAAAATAAGGAGTTAACTGATTCAATTTGAGTAGAAAAAACTGTTAACTAATTTAACTCATTTTTTATTAATAGTGAACTGGAAATTTCTCTTTTTGAACTGAAGAGAGATTTTGTTGAGATATTTAATTTAATAAAATGAGATATGCTCTCATAATTACTTTTTCTATTTAATTAAATAATCTTTAATTAATTAGAGACACTTTTCTTATTTAATTAAATAACTTCATTTAATTAATTAAGAATGGCTTCTCATTTAATTAAATAACTTTGATTAATTAAGTAGAAGTAAGTACACTATTTAATTAAATAATTTCGTTGAATTATTTCAAAATTCTTTTTGAATCGAGTCAACAAAAGTCAACCATGGTTAAATTTGGTCAAATTTTGGTCAAACTTGATCTTTGCGTCTATGAATATGAGCAAATGTGAGTATAAATTTCAGCAACAATTCCATGCAAATTCTCATTCAACCTTTCAAAATGAAGAGATGAGGGTCTTTTAAATAGACTTTTCTGGAATTCATCAATGGTTGAGATCGATTTCAATCAACAGTCAGGATTAAAGGTGAAGATCAGTCATAAAGGAAGATTTCCAAATTAAAGGCAGTTAATAGATTTAATTTGAGTAAAATAAGGAGTTAACTGATTCAATTTGAGTAGAAAAAGGAGTTAACTGATTTAACTAATTTCTAATCAATAGTGAACTAAAAATTTCCCTTTTTGAACTGAAGAGAGATTTATTTGAGATATTTAATTTTATAATATGAGATATGCTCTCATAATTACTTTTTCTATTTAATTAAATAATCTTTAATTAATTAGAGACACTTTTCTTATTTAATTAAATAACTTCATTTAATTTTTTAGGAATGGCTTCTCATTTAATTAAAGAACTTTCTTTTAATTAATTAAAAGCAAGTAGTCCATTTAATTAAATAATTTCATTTAATTAATTCAAAAAAAATTTCGAACGTAGTCAACTCAAGTCAACCGTGGTTAAATCTGATCAACTTTTGGTCAAACTTGATCTTTGCATATGTGAATATTAGCAAATGTGAGTATGATTTCCAGCAACAATTCGATGCAAATTCTTATTCAACCTTTCAAAATGAAGAGATGAGGGTCTCTTAAATAGACTTTCCTAGAATTCATTAACGGTTGAGATCGATTTCAATCAACGGTCAGGATTAAAGGTGAAGTTCAGTAATAAAGGGAGATTTCAAAATTAAAGGGAGTTAGTAGATTTATTTTGAGTAAAATAAGAAGTTAATTGATTCAATTTGAGTCGAAAAAGAAGTTAATTGATTTAATTCATCTTTGATCAATAGTGAACTGGAAATTTCCCTTTTTGAACTGAAGAGAAATTTTGTTGGGATATTTAATTTAATAAAAAGAGATATGATCTCATAATTACTTTTTCTATTTAATTAAATAATCTTTAATTAATTAGAGACACTTTTCTTATTTAATTAAACAAACTTCATTTAATTAATTAGGAATGGCTTCTCATTTAATTAAATCACTTTGTTTAATTAATTAGAAGCAAGTACTCGATTTAATTAAATATTTTCCTTTAATTATTTCAAAATAAATTTTGAAACTAGTCAACTCAAGTCAATCGTGGTTAAATCTAGTCAACTTTTGGTCAAACTTGATCTTTGCGTATGTCAATATGAGCAAATATGAGTATGAATTCCAGCGACAATTCGACGCAAATTCTCATTCAACATTTCAAAATGAAGAGATGATGGTCTCTTAAATAGACTGTCCTGGAATTCATCAATTGTTGAGATCGATTTCAATCAACGGTCAGGATTAAAGGTGAAGTTTAGTCATGAAGGGAGATTTCCAAATTAGAGGGATTAACAGATTTAATTTGAGTAAAATAAGTAGTTAACTGATTCAATTTGAGTCGAAAAAGGAGTTAACTGATTTAACTCATTTTTTATCAATAGTGAACTGAAAATTTCTCTTTTTGAACTGAAGAGAGATTTTGTTGAGATATTTAATTTAATAAAACGAGATATGCTCTCATAATTACTTTTTCTATTTAATTAAATAATCTTTAATTAATTAGAGACACTTTTCTTATTTAATTAAATAACTTCATTTAATTAATTAGGACTGGCTTCTCATTTAATTAAATAACTTTGTTTAATTAATTAGAAGCAAGTAATCCATTTAATTAAATAATTTTATTTAATTATTTCAAAATTATTTTCGAAATTAGTCAACTCAAGTCAACTGTGGTTATATCTAGTCAACTTTTGGTCAAACTTGATTATTGAGTATGTGAATATGAGCAAATGTGAGTATGAATTCCAGCAACAATTCGATGCAAATTCTCATTCAACTTTTCAAAATGAAGAGATTTGGGTCTCTTAAATAGACTTTCTTGGAATTGATCAACGGTTGAGATCGATTTCAATCCACGGTCAGGATTAAAAGGTGAAGTTCAGTCATAAAGGGAGATCTCCAAATTAAACGGAGTGAACATATTTAATTTGAGTAAAATAAAGGGTTGACTGATTTAATTTGAGTAGAAAAAGGAATTAATTGATTTAACTCATTTTTGATCAATAGTGAACTGGAAATTTCCATTTTTTAACTGAAGAGAGATTTTGTTGAGATATTTAATTTAATAAAATGAGATATGCTCTCATAATTACTTTTTCTATTTAATTAAATAATCTTTAATTAATTAGAGACACTTTTCTTATTTAATTAAATAACTTCATTTAATTAATTAGGAATGGCTTCTCATTTAATTAAATAACTTTGATTAATTAATTAGAAGTAAGTACTCCATTTAATTAAATAATTTTGTTTAATTATTTCAAAATTATTTTCGAAACTAGTCAACTCAAGTCAATCGTGGTTAAATCTGGTCAAGTTTTGGTCAAACTTGATCTTTGTGTATGTGAATATGAGTAAATATGAGTATGAATTCCAACAACAATTCGATGCAAATTCTCATTCAGCCTTTCAAAATGAAGAGATGAGGGTCTCTTATATAGACTTTCCTGGAATTCATCAACGGTTGAGATCGATTTCAGTCAACGGTCAGGATTAAAGGTGAAGTTCAGTCATAAAGGTAGATTTCCAAATTAAAGGGAGTTAACAGATTTAATTTGAGTAAAATAAAGAGTTAACTTATCCAATTTGAGTAGAAAAAGGAGTTAACTCATTTAACTCATTTTTGAACAAGAGTGAACTGGAAATTTCCCTTTTTGAACTAAAGAGAGATTTTGTTGAGATATTTAATTTAATAAAATGAGATATGCTCTCATAATTACTTTTTCTATTTAATTAAATAATATTTAATTAATTAGAGACACTTTTCTTATTTAAATAAATAACTTCATTTAATTAATTAGGAATGGCTTCTCATTTAATTAAATAAATTTGTTTAGTTAATTAGAAGCAAGTACTCCATTTAATTATTTCAAAATTCTTTTCGAAACTAGTCAACTCAAGGCAACCATAGTTAAATCTGGTCAACTTTTGGTCAAACTTGATCTTTGCATATGTGAATATGAGCAAATGTGAGTATGAATTCCAGCAACAATTCGATGCAAATTCCCATTCAACCTTTCAAAATGAAGAGATGAGGGTCTCTTAAATAGACTTTCTTGGAATTCATCAATGGTTAAGATCGATTTCAATCAACAGTTAGGATTAAAGGTAAAGTTTAGTCATAAAGGGAGATTTCCAAATTAAATGGAGTTAACAGATTTAATTTGAGTAAAATAAGGAGTTAACTGATTCAATTTGAGTAGAAAAAGGAGTTAACTGATTTAACTCATTTTTTATCAATAGTGAACTTGAAATTTCCCTTTTTGAACTGAAGAGAGATTTTGGTGAGATATTTAATTTAATAAAATGAGATATGCGCTCATCATTACTTTTTCTATTCAGTTAAATAATCTTTTAATTAATTAGAGACAATTTTCTTATTTAATTAAATAACTTCATTTAATTTATTATGAATGGCTTGTCATTTAATTAATGAAATTTGTTAAATTAATTAGAAGAAAGTACTCCATTTAATTAAATAATTTCATTTTAATTATTTCAAAATTCTTTTCGAAACTAGTCAACTCAAGTCAACCGTGGTTAAATCTAGTCAACTTTTGGTCAAACTTGATCTTTGCGTATGTGAATATGAGCAAATGTGAGTATGAATTCCAGCAACAATTCGATGCAAATTCTAACTCAACCTTTCAAAATGAATAGATGAGGGTCTCTTAAATAGACTTTCTTGGAATTCATCAACGGTTGAGATCGATTTCAATCAACGGTAAATATTAAAGGTGAAGTTTAGTCATAAAGGGAGATTTCCAAATTAAAGTGAGTTAACATATTTAATTTGAGTAAAATAAGGAGTTAATTAATTCAATTTGAGTCGAAAAAGAAGTTAACTGATTTAACTCATTTTTGATCAATAGTGAACTGGAAATTTCCCTTTTTGAACTGAAGAGAGATTTTGTTGGGATATTTAATTTAATAAAATTAGATATGCTCTCATAATTACTTTTTCTATTTAATTAAATAATCTTTAATTAATTAGAGACACTTTTCTTATTTAATTAAATAACTTCATTTAATTAATTAGGAATGGCTTCTTATTTAATTAAATGACTTTGTTTAATTAATTAGAAGTAAGTACTCCATTTAATTAAATAATTTCGTTTAATTATTTCAAAAAAAATTCGAAACTAGTCAACTCAAGTCAACCGTAGTTAAACCTGGTCAACTTTTGGTCAAACTTGATCTTTGCGTATGTGATTACAAGCAAATGTGAGTATGAATTCTAGCAGCAATTCGATGCAAATTCTCATTCAACCTTTCAAAATGATGAGATGAGGGTCTCTTAAATAGACTTTCCTTGAATTCATCAACGGTTGAGATCGATTTCAATCAATGGTCAGGATTAAACGTGAAGTTCATTCATAAAGGGAGATTTCCAAATTAAAGGGAGTTAACAGATTTAATTTGAGTAAAATAAGGAATTAACTGATTCAATTTGAGTAGAAAAAGGGGTTAATTGATTTAACTCATTTTTTGATCAACAGTGAACTGAAAATTTCCCTTTTTGAACTGAAGAGAGATTTTGTTGAGATATTTAATTTAATAAAATGAGATATGCTCTCATAATTACTTTTTCTATTTAATTAAATAATCTTTAATTAATTAGAGACACTTTTCTTATTTAATTAAATAACTTCATTTAATTAATTAGGAATGGCTTCTCATTTAATTAAATCATTTTATTTAATTAATTAGAAGTAAGTACTTCATTTAATTAAATAATTTCGTTTAATTATTTCAAAATTTGTTTCGAAACTAGTCAACTCAAGTCAAGTGTGGTTAAATCTGGTCAACTTTGTGTCAAACTTGATCTTTGCGTATGTGAATATGAGCAAATGTGAGTATGAATTTTAGCAAAAATTTGATGCAAATTCTCATTCAACCTTTCAAAACGAAGAGATGAGGGTCTCTTAAATAGACTTTCTTGTAATTCATCAACGGTTGAGATCGATTTCAATCAACGGTCAGGATTAAAGGTGAAGTTCAGTCATAAAGGGAGATTTTCAAATTAAAAGGAGTTCACAGATTTAGTTTGAGTAAAATAAGAAGTTAACTGATTCAATTTGAGTAGCAAAAGGAGTTAACTGATTTAACTCATTTTTGATCAATAGTGAACTGAAAATTTTTCTTTTTGAACTGAAGAGAGATTTTGTTGAGATATTTAATTTAATAAAATGAGATATGCTCTCATAATTACTTTTTATATTTAATTAAATAATCTTTAATTAATTAGAGACACTTTTCTTATTTAATTAAATAACTTCATTTAATTAATTAGGAATGGCTTCTCATTTAATTAAATGACTTTGTTTAATTAATTAGAAGTAAGTACTCCATTTAATTAAATAATTTTGTTTAATTATTTCAAAATGTTTTTTGAAACTAGTCAACTCAAGTCAACCGTGGTTAAATCTGCTCAACTTTTGGTCAAGCTTGAGTTTTGCATATGTGAATATTGTTGGCATAAAGGTATTTGCTTTTAGTGACAACACTCATGATACAGTTCAAATCGAGCATCGAAGACACAGTTCGAACCGAGCATCGAAGACACAGTGCGAACCGAGTGAAGAAGGACTCAGTGTTAATCGAGCTCAGTCGGTTAACAAAGAAATTAGTTTTTACCGAGTGACACTATATCTACTGAGTCACCAATGGTTACCGAGTTCCAGACAACATTGTATGACTAGTATGAACTGAGCCCCTACCTCTATCGAGTGCATGCTGATGCCGTGTAACGTAGTGGATGTCGTGTATCAGAAGGTCATCAAGTCTGTCTGAAGAACCCAAGTTTATTTTACTATTTGGCCGACTCAGTTATATTTTGTTTACTTGTGTTCAACTGACCTTGCATCTATACTTACTGAAATGGTATATATATGTGTATAATACAGAGTTGTAATTATTGTAATGGATAAGAGACATGTATGAATATGTACATATTGTGATACAAGAGACAGATGCGAATTCAGCAGCAGAGCAGTATATTAGCAAGGTTCACAAGGTGCAGTAAAGATTTCATCAATCACAAGAGGTGATTATTGCAAAGGATCTAATCAAGGTATATGTAGATCTAATTGGTTCATCCTAACAGGTGAATCATCTAAAAATCCTCTAACAAGGTATACTTAACAGTCTTTGTATAAATCTCCTAACAGAGTGCATACTTGTAAAGTATGTTTTAAATTCTTGAACAAGGTGGATCTAGCAATCCTCTTTGCTCCTAACAAGGCAGATCACCAGAAGTGATCATTGTATGCCTTAACTGACTAACTTCCTACTGCAGAAAAGAACCTTTGTGGGTTTCATCCCCACCCCAGTTTTACTTTCTATTTTGGAAGGTTTCTGGGTCACCAAAATCTCTGTGCATATGTGTTATGAATATTTATTTATCTCTTGCATGCTTCAGATTAGGTGAATGAATGATTTTCCAATTTATGCTGAATTAACTTAAAAGTTGTATTGTTGTTGATTCACCCCTCCCCTCTCAGTAACTTGTTATATCTTGAATATTTCCAACAATTGGTATCGGAGCTATTTGGTTCTCAGGACAAAGCTTGACAGCTTAAGAAAAGATCAAAGTCAATGGAGATATTTAGACTGGAGAAAGTTATAGAAAATGAAAAGTTAGATCTAGAAATGGCCATGGTTCAACTCAAAGAAGCAAAGGAACATCTTTCTCAATCCCTAAAAAGAAGAAAGGAACTTGCAAGACAAATGAATGACCATCTTTATGTTGAAGAAAGGATTGAAGATTTTTTACCATCAAGTAATTCAGAAGAAGCTGACAAAGCAATCAAAGAATTTCTAGAAAAGAATGGATCTCTGCAAGAAGAGGTAAGAAAGCTTAAAAGGGAGCAAGAAATAAAGTCAATCAGGCTATGTGAAGTTTTGGAACAAAGAAACAAAGCACAAGAAGAATTAGAAGATAGAAGTCATGAAATTCATAATCAATCCCATCAGCATGAAGATCTTATAGACCAACTCTCTAATGCAAATGAAGAAATCAGGATTCTCAGAGCACAAAATGAAAGAATAAAGAATGATTTAAACACTGAAAAGAAAATCAATAAAAGTCTACAGAGTGACTTAAGAACTGAGAGACAAATCAATGAAAGCTTGGAAAATGACCTAATCTCTAAAAGGCAAGTCAATGAAAGAATGATGAAATCCCAAACAGATATAAATTGATTAAATCAACAAAATGAGGAAAACCTTCATAGACAAAAGGGTAAAGCTGGTCTTGGATACAAGGAAGAAGGTGAATCCTCCGAACAAGGTGAACAAAGGAATAAAAGACCCACTTGTAATCACTATGGTAGGTTAGGACATACATCAAACAAATGCTGGAGCAATGGGAAAGCAAAATTTAGTGGCAATGCTTCAATTGCAATCAGCATGGTCATAAGGCAAATGAGTGTAAATAAAAACCAAAATTTGAGGGCAACTGTCACAAATGCAAAAAGCATGGTCACAAAGCATGTCAATGCAAAACCAAATCATTCAATTCGGCTAAACAGATTGTCAAAGCCATATTTGGATGGGACTACAACACCTGGTGCAGATGTCACTATTATGGAGAATATGGACATTCTGGCATAAATTCTGCTAGACATCACCTAAGGAAAAAGGACACTACAGTAAGATGCTATACATGTACAGAAATTGGTCATATAGCTAAAAATTGCATGAATATCAAAAGAATTGAAGATGAGAAGAAAATCAAAGTCGACAACATTCAGAAGCAAATGAAGCAACAGTGGATTCCAAAATCTACCAAGCAAAATAAATCAAGTAATGGAAATGTCACTCAAGAAATGGGTGATTCCACCATTTCCAATTAATATTCATAAAAGAAAGATTGGAACTGCATCCTCCAAGATTTATCCTAAGAAGCTCCAAAGGAAGAAGGATGATCAAATCAGTATTTTAGATACACTTTGACTTCAGGACGGTTCAAGACTTTACCGAGTTCGGTCGGGTGTAACAAAGCTTCATTAACCGAGTAGCAGCTACCGAGTTAGGTCCATAAGAGACTTTACCGAGTTCGGTCGGGCGCAACAAAGTTTCATTGACCGAGTTGTGTCAACCGAGCAAGGTCGGTTCGTGACCTAACCGAGTTAGGTTGGTACTTCAATGTTTTCATTTGATCGTCAAGTTGATAATATCTACCGAGCTAGTGGATGACAACCTGTCATTTCATCTACCATCGTACCAAAACATTTATGGAAAATTTTTTGTCAAAAGGGGCAAAATTTGATCTCATTTTTCACTATGAACGAAGAGCTAAGTTATCTTCTACGATTCCAGAGCGAGCTTAAAGCATTTTCGAGCGAATTTTTTCAAAAGGGCAAAGAATCTGTTCAGAATTTTTCTACACCTATCGAGTAGCAATGGCATCTGGAAGTGGCAGCTCCAAGACAAAGAAAGGTTCATAAATGTTGGTTAGAGGAGAGGAATGGAAGACCCCAAACTTCAAATTGGCACCGACAATTGCAGAATCATTGGACCCTAACGGTGCTCAGTCACAAATCCCTCCAAAGGTACTTCTTATTAATGACATTCGCTCTCATTTCAAGTGTTCCATTCAAGAACTTGGAAACCTAGAAATTGACAATTCCCTAGGTGAAATGAGAGTAGATGGAACCTTGAAATCCGAACATAAAAATCTTGAAACAAAAGGGTTAATCCATATTTCGCATTTGCCAAGGAAATTTCAAGTAAAATGGGTTAGGTATGTACTCAGTTGGGTTCACAATGGCCAATTGTGGTTAGAGAAACCAGTACCTATCACTAAGAAAATGATTAACAAAATTACTAGACTCCCCATGTTGAGAAAAGCCAAGACTACCAAAACCCTAGGTCGGGAAGAATTGCAGAGACTAACCCAAGCAGAATGGGATGTGAGAGGACTTAAGCTCAATACAGTAATTGACGTTGAATTGAGATTTGGCATTCATGTCATTGCTCATAAAATCTATAGTTCAAGCCATCCAAACAGTGTATCATGTGAAGCTGTGGATTTGGCATATAAAATAGTAAAGAAGAATGTAGAGTTTGATTTATCGGAATTGCTTTTGTCCCAATTCAATAAAAATATGGAAAGCATAAGGACTTCCAAGAACAACTCCTGTAAATTTGGTTCACTTTTGATTTGTTTGTTTTTCTATGTTCTAAAGTCCTTTCCATCTAAAGGATCAATAGTATGGGAAAAGGATATCCGATTTCTTTATCAAATTAATGAATTCATCGCCGTATTAGGTGAAAATTTTGACAGTGTTTTGGATAGTTATTTTGAAGAATTTAAGGAAAGAATGAACAATAGGTTCCGAATTCCTCCAAGACTTGTTGAAGAGTACAAGGAAGATGTATGTTTCATGGTATACTGTGACAAGGTATACATACAGGCAGTCGGGCCTCAGGTAGCATGGGTGAAACCTCTTCCCTCTGAGGTAAATATTGATGAAACCAGGGACATCATAGAAGCACTGGTAAATGAACCTATAGACCCAAGGAAACCAGTTTTTGGAACATATGATGAAGCTAAAGCCAGAATTGAGCTTCAAGTTGAAATCCCTCAGGCCATTAGCAAAGGAAAGAGGAGCATAGCCAAACTAAAAATAGATGTTGGCCCTCTCATGATAACAGAAGGGAGAGGAGAAGATGAAGAAGAGGAGGAAATCTAGTCTGAAAAAGAAGAAAAGCCTCAACGAAAGAAAGGTAAGGTGACTATCACCAAACCTACAAAGCAAACTACTGTAGTGTTCTCTAGGAGAACAAGACAGGGAAAGAAGGAACATGTACTTGTTAAGCCTCCACTCACCCTTGAGGCAAGACTGAAGCAATTAGATGCAGGAGCTAGCTTCACAAACTTTAAAGCATTGAAGTTTGAAACCAGAACATAACAGGAGAAAATGAAGATTGAGGAACTGGTACTGAACAAAATGGGTAAATGGAAATAATCCCCAGACCAGATAGCCTCTCAGATCCCCAAAGAGCTATTGGAGAGGTTGCAACCAAGATGGGAAGCTGCAACCAAGACTGTCAAAGACATTTATCAGCAGACCCTGAGGAATCTCCTTCCAAGTCTCACTAATGCTGAAGTGAAGAAATCACTGAAAGACCACGAAGGTAACATGATGATTAGATTCCACACTTGTTTGATACTTGTCAAAGACATTGAGCATGTAGTAAATGATGCAAAAAACATGTGAAAAAATATCTATCATCTACATAAACCTAGTGATGATATTGTTGAAATCAAGGACAATGACAACAGTGATGATAATGATGATGATGATGGTGATGACATTGAAGACATTCTAGAAGACCTGCAATCATTAATGTTAGAAGTTGAGGAAGAAGCTGAAAGAGAAATGAAGGAAGAAGAAAAATAAGCTAAGAAGGAAGAAGATCCACTAATAATTGTAGCCAAAGTCATTGCATCTCTTCCTCACTCTCCACCTAAAATAGGTACATCAACTATGGAGATAGTTTCTACTAGTGAGATTGTGAGCTCAATAGCCTCATCAATTGATCAATCTTCACCTGTCTCCTCTCAGCTCCGGGTACCTATAGGTACTACAATTTTGACTTCTCCTGCTCCAATTTTGGCAATTGTTAGTTCTCCCACTCCATCCTGTACAACAATTTTGGGAGCAACACCAATTTTTGATACTATTAGCACTTCTCTCAGTCTTTCTCTAGTTAGTCCTATTCCAGTTTTGTTAGCTAGTCCAACATCATCAACTATTGTTTCAATTTCAAAGGGCAAAGGTGCAGTCACTCAGAAAAACCAAAGAGATACATGTTTTCCAGTAAGGCAGTGGATGAGGAAATAGATCTGGATAAGGACATTGTCATTCCTAAGATAGATCTAGATACTACATCAGTTGATGAAATGAGAATGCTCAGTCAGCTATTAGAGCAGAAAGCTAGGCAAAAATAGCTGAGGCATGAGAGAGACCAGGAATATAACATTATTGAGAATGCTAAGAATATCATAACAGATGCTATAGGTGTTGAAGTAGATTCTACTCAACACATTTTGATTCAGTTAGAAGAGGTTGTATATAAATTTAATGAGGACAGCTCCGGCCAAGAGAAATTTATTGAAAAGGCAGAGAAGAAATTTGACAATAAGGTGCTTGAGCACATTGCTCAACATATTGCAGTAAAAAAGGTAGAATTGTCTACAATTTTGAGTAATTTTGAACATTCTTTTAATAATGTAACTTCACTTTTTGGAAAAATCTGTGATGTTACTGAGTTTACTAAGGAAATAAGAGAAAAGTTGAATAAAATTGATGCGGATATGAAGGTCAGTGCCCAAATGCTGCAATCTGACCATAGTGCAAGTTCATCCCATCATTTGAGAATAAGGTTTTTGTCAGAGAAACAGGCAGAATTGCTGAGAGAGGAAGCAAGGATCAGCTCTACTCTGATTGACATCCAGAATATGATCCTTCCTGTCATGGACACAATGCAAAAGCATATTGCTCATTCTAAAACATTGATCCATGACAACAACTTCTCTATTGCAGATCACATGATTGAACTCTCTGTAGAAGTTCAAATTGCCCTCTCCACCAACAAAATTTTGCAAGAAAATTGGGATAAGACTTTGGCTCTTATTCTCAAGGTACATTAAAAATTTATCTCTCATTTTGGAATCTTCGTGTAACTATATACTGTTTGGAATTATTGTCAAAAAGGGGGAGATAGACTTCAAGAGCTAACTATGCAAAAGATATATGTATTGACTTATAAATACTGTACATATTGTATGGGAGAGATATATGTAAATAAAAGGATATGTGTTGCAAGATTTGCAAAAAGCTCAATTTTGAACTGTATGTCATTTTTATTTTGCACATAAACTTTGATTCATAATTGTTTTTGTCACTAATGCCAAAGGGGGAGATTGTTGGCATAAAAGTATTTGCCATTAGTGACAACACTCATTATACAGTTCAAACCAAGCGTCGAAGACATAGTTCAAACCGAGCGTCGAAGACACAGTTCAAACAAAGCAGCAAAGACACAGTTCAAAATGAGTAAAGTTGCACTTAGTGTTAACCAAGTGGAGTGTTAACCGAGTAAAGATCGAAGCAGTGTTAACCGAGTAAAGATGGATGCAGTGTTAACTGAGTGAAGATGTACTTAGTGTTAACCGAGTAAAGATGGACTTAGTATTGATCGAGTGAAGAAGGACTCAGTGTTAACCGAGCTCAATCGGTTAACAAAGAAATTAGTTTTTACTGAGTGACACTATATCTACCGAGTCACCAATGGTTACGTAGTGGATGCTATGTATAAGAAGGTCATCAAGTCTGTCGGAAGAAACCAAGTTTATTTTACTATTTGGCCGACTCAGTTATATTTTGCTTACTTGTGTTCAGCCGACCTTGCATCTATAATTACTGAAATGGTATATATATGTGTATAATATAGAGTTGTATTTATTGTAATGGATAAGTGACATGTATGAATATGTACATATTGTGATACAAGAGACAGATGCAAATTCAGCAGCAGAGCAGTTTATTAGCAAGGTTCACAAGGTGCAGTAAAGATTTCATCAATCACAAGAGGTGATTATTGCAAAGGATCTAATCAAGGTATATGTAGATCTAATTGGTTTATCCTAACAGGTGAATCATCTAAAAATCCTCTAACAAGGTAGACTTAACAGTCTTTGTATAAATCTCCTAACAGAGTGCATACTTGTAAAGTATGTCTTAAATCATTTAACAAGGTGGATCTAGCAATCCTTTTTGCTCCTAATAGGGCAGATCACCAGAAGTGATTATTGTATGCCTTAACCGGCTAACTTCCTACTACAGAAAAGAAGCTTTGTGGGTTTCATCCCCACCCCAGTTTTGCTTTCTATTTTGGAAGGTTTCTGGGTCACCAAAATCTCTATGCATATGTGTTATGAATACTTATTTATCTCTTGCATGCATCAGATTACGTTAATGAATGATTTTCCAGTTTATGTTGAATTAATTTAAAAGTTGTATTGCTACTGATTCACCCCTCCCCTCTCAGTAACTAGTTATATCTTGAATATTTTCAACAGAATATCAGCAAATGTGAGTATGAATTCCAGCAACAATTCGATGCAAATTCTCATTCAACCTTTGAAAACAAAGAGATGAGCGTCTCTTAAATAGACTTTCCTGGAATTCATCAACAATTGAGATCGATTTCAATCAACGGTCAGGATTAAAGGTGAAGTTCAGTCATAAAGAGAGATTTCCAAATTAAAGGGAGTTCACAGATTTAATTTGAATAAAATAAGGAGTTAACTAATTCAATTTGAGTAGAAAAAGGAGTTAACTCATTTAACTCATTTTTGATCAATAGTGAACTTGAAATTTCCCTTTTCGAACTAAAGAGAGATTTTCTTGAGATATTTAATTTAATAAAATGACATATGCTCTCATAATTACTTTTTCTATTTAATTAAATAATCTTTAATTAATTAGAGACACTTTTCTTATTTAATTAAATAACTTCATTTAATTAATTAGGAATGGCTTCTCATTAAATTAAATAACTTTGTTTAATTAATTAGAAGTAAGTACTCCATTTAATTAAATAAATTTCTTTAATTATTTCAAAATTCTTTTCAAAACTAGTCAACTCAAGTCAACCGTGGTTAAATCTGGTCAACATTTGGTCAAACTTGATCTTTGCGTATGTGAATATAAGCAAATGTGAGTATGAATTCCAGCAACAAGTCGATGCAAATTCTCATTCAACCTTTCAAAACGAAGAGATGCGGGTCTCTTAAATAGACTTTCCAAAAATTCATCAACGATTGAGATTGATTTCAATCAACGGTCAAGATTAAAGGTGAAGTTCAGTCATAAAGGGAGATTTCCAAATTAAAGGGAGTTAACGGATCTAATTTGAGTAAAATAAAGATTTAACTGATTCAATTTGAGTAGAAAAAGGAGTTAACTGATTTAACTCATTTTTTATCAATAGTGAATTGGAAATTTTCCTTTTTGAACAGAAGAGAGATTTTGTTGAGATATTTAATTTAATAAAATGAGATATGCTCTCGTAATTACTTTTTCTATTTAATTAAATAATCTTTAATTAATTAGAGACACTTTTCTTATTTAATTAAATAACTTCATTTAATTAATTAGGAATGGCTTCTCATTTAATTAAATAACTTTTTTTAATTAATTAGATGTAAGTACTCCATTTAATTAAATAATTTTGTTTAATTACTTCAAAATTCTTTTCGAAACTAGTCAACTCAAGTCAACCGTGGTTATATCTGGTCAACTTTTGGTCAAACTTGATCTTTGCGTATATGAATATGAACAAATGTGAGTATGAATTCTAGCAAGAATTTGACGCAAATTCTCATTCAAACCATTCAAAATGAAGAGATGAGGGTCTCTTAAATAGACTTTCCTAGAATTAATCAACGGTTGAGATCAATTTCAATCAATGGTCAGGATTAAAGGTGGACTTCAGTCATAAAGGGAGATTTTCAAATTAAAGGGAGTTAAAAAATTTAATTTGAGTAAAATAAGGAGTTATTTGATTCAATTTGAGTAGAAAAAGGAGTTAATTGATTTAACTTATTTTTTATGAATAGTGAACTGAAAATTTCCCTTTTTGAAATGAAGAGAGATTTTGTTGAGATATTTAATTTAATAAAATGAGATATGCTCTCGTAATTACTTTTTCTATTTAATTAAATAATCTTTAATTAATTAGAGAGGCTTTTCTTATTTAATTAAATAAATTCATTTAATTAATTAGGAATTGCTTCTCATTTAATTAAATAACTTTGTTTAGTTAATTAGAAGTAAGTACTCCATTTAATTAAATAATTTCGTTTAATTATTTCAAAAAAAATTTGAAACTAGTCAACTCAAGTCAGTCGTCATTAAATCTGGTCAACTTTTGGTCAAACTTAATCTTTGCGTATGTGAATATGAGCAAATGTGAGTATGAATTCTAGCAACAATTCGATGCAAATTCTCATTCAACCTTTCAAAATGAAGAGATCAGGGTCTCTTAAATAGACTTTCTTGGAATTCATCAACGGTTGAGATTGATTTCAATCAATGGTCAGGATTAAAGGTGAAGTTTAGTCATAAAGGGAGATTTCCAAATTAAAGGGAGTTAACGGATTTAATTTGAGAAAAATAAAGAGTTAACTGATTCAATTTGAGTAGAAAAAGGAGTTAACTCATTTAACTCATTTTTAATCAATAGTGAACTAAAAATTTCTCTTTTTGAACTAAAGAGAGATTTTGTTGAGATATTTAATTTAATAAAATGAGATATACTCTCATAATTAATTTTTCTATTTAATTAAATAATCTTTAATTAATTAGAGACACTTTTCTTATTTAATTAAATAACTTCATTTAATTAATTAGGAATGGCTTCTCATTTAATTAAATAAATTTGTTTAATTAATTAGAAGTAAGTAGTCTATTTAACTAAATAATTTCTTTAATTATTTCAAAATTCTTTTTAAAAATAGTCAACTCAAGTCAACCGTGGTTAAATCTGGTCAACTTTTGGTCAAACTTGATCTTTGCGTATGTGAATATGAGCAAATGTGAGTATGAATTCCAGCAACAATTCGATGCAAATTCTCATTCAACCTTTCAAAATGAAGAGATAAGGGTCTATTAAATAGACTTTCTTGGAATTCATCAACGGTTGAGATCGATTTCAATCAACGATCAGGATTAAAGGTGAAGTTCAATCATAAAGGGAGATTTCCAAATTAAAGGGAGTTAATAGATTTAATTTGAGTAAAATAAAGAGTTAACTGATTCAATTTGAGTAAAAAAAGGAGTTAACTAATTTAACTCATTTTTGATCAATAGTGAACTAGAAATTTCCCTTTTTGAACTGAAGAGAGATTTTATTGAGATATTTAATTTGATAAATTGACATATGCTCTTATAATTAATTTTTCTATTTAAGTAAATAATCTTTAATTAATTAGAGACACTTTTCTTATTTAATTAAATAACTTCATTTAATTAATTAGGAATGGCTTCTCATTTAATTAAATAACTTTGTTTAATTAATTAGAAGTAAGTACTCCATTTAATTAAATAATTTCGTTTAATTATTTCAAAATTCTTTTCGAAACTTGTAAACTCAAGTCAACCGTGATTAAATCTGGTCAACTTTTGGTCAAACTTGATCTTTGCGTATGTGAATATGAGCAAATGTGAGTATGAATTCCAGCAACAATTCGATGCAAATTCTCATTCAACCTTTCAAAATGAAGAGATGAGGGTCTCTTTAATAGACTTTCCTGGAATTCATCAACTATTGAGGTTGATTCCAATCAACGGTCAGGATTAAAGGTGAAGTTCAGTCATAAAGGGAGATTTCCAAATTAAAGGGAGTTAACGGATTTAATTTGAGTAAAATAACGAGATAACTGATTCAATTTGAGTAGCAAAAGGAGTTAACTGGTTTAACTCATTTTTGATGAATAGTGAACTGAAAATTTCCCTTTTTGAACTCAAGAGAGATTTTGTTGAGATATTTAATTTATAAGAATGAGATATGCTCACATAATTACTTTTTCTATTTTATTAAATAATCTTTAATTAATTAGAGACACTTTTCTGATTAATTAAATAACTTCATTTAATTAATTAGAAGTTGCTTCTCATTTAATTAAATAAATTTGTTTAATTAATTAGATGTAAGTACTCCATTTCATTAAATAATTTCATTTAATTATTTGAAAATTCTTTTCAAAACTAGTCAAGTCAAGTCAACCGTGGTTAAATCTGGTCAACTTTTGGTCAAACTTGATCTTTGCATATGTGAATATGAGCAAATGTGAGTATGAATTCTAGCAAAAATTCGATGCAATTTCTCATTCAACCTCTCAAAATGAAGAGATGAGGGTCTCTTAAATAGACTTTCTTGGAATTCATCAACGGTTGAGATCGATTTCCATCAACGGTCAGGATTAAAGGTGAAGTTCAGTCATAAAGGAAGATTTTCAAAATAAAGGGAGTTAACTGATTTAATTTGTGTAAAATAAGGAGTTAACTAATTCAATTTGAGTAGAAAAATGAGTTAACTCATTTAACTCATTTTTGATCAATAGTGAACTGGAAATTTCCCTTTTTGAACTAAAGAGAGATTTTGTTGAGATATTTAATTTAATAAAATGAGATATACTCTCATAATTAATTTTTTTATTTAATTAAATAATGTTTAATTAATTAGAGACACTTTTCTTATTTAATTAAATAACTTCATTTAATTAATTAGGAATGGCTTCTCATTTAATTAAATAACTTTGTTTAATTAATTAGAAGTAAGTAGCCCATTTAATTAAATAATTTTCTTTAATTATTTCAAAATTCTTTTCGAAACTAGTCAACTCAAGTCAACCGTGGTTAAATTTGGTCAAGTTTTGGTGAAACTTGATCTTTGCAAATGTGAATATGAAAAAATGTGAGTATAAATTACAGCAACAATTCGATGCAAATTCTCATTCAACCTTTCAAAATGAAGAGATAAGGGTGTATTAAATAGACTTTCTTAAAATTCATCAATGGTTGAGATCGATTTCAATCAACGGTCAGGATTAAAGTTGAAGTTCAATCATAAAGAGAGATTTCCAAATTAAAGGGAGTTAACGGATTTAATTTGAGTAAAATAAGGAGTTAACTAATTCAATTTGAGTAGAAAAAGGAGTTAACTGATTTAACTCATTTTTGATCAATAGTGAACTGGAAATTTCCCTTTTTGAAGTGAAGAGAGATTTTATTGAGATATTTAATTTAATAAAATGAGATATGCTCCCATAATTACTTTTTCTATTTAATTAAATAATCTTTAATTAATTAGAGACACTTTTCTTATTTAATTAAATAACTTCATTTAATTAATTAGGAATGGCTTCTCATTTAATTAAATAACTTTATTTAATTAATCAGAAGTAAGTACTCCATTTAATTAAATAATTTCATTTAATTATTTTAAAATTCTTTTCAAAACTAGTCAAGTCAAGTCAACCGTGGTTAAATCTGGTCAAGTTTTGGTCAAACTTGATCTTTGTGTATGTGAATATGACAAATGTGAGTATGAATTTCAGCAACAATTCGATGCAAATTCTCTTTCAACCTTTCAAAAGGAAGAGATGAGGGTCTCTTAAATAGACTTTCCTAAAATTCATCAACGATTGAGATCGATTTCAATCAATGGTCAGGATTAAAGGTGAAGTTCAGTCATAAAGGGAGATTTCCAAATTAAAGGGAGTTAACATATTTAATTTGAGTAAAACAAGGAGTTAACTGGTTCAATTTGAGTAGAAAAAGGAGTTAACTGATTTAAGTCATTTTTCATCAATAGTGAACTGAAAATTTTGCTTTTTGAACTGAAGAGAGATTTTGTTGAGATATTTAATTTAATAAAATGAGATATGCTCTCATAATTACTTTTTTTATTTAATTAAGTAATCTTTAATTAATTAGAGACACTTTTCTTATTTAATTAAATAACTTCATTTAATTAATTAGGAATGGCTTCTCATTTAATTAAATAACTTTGTTTAATTAATTAGAAGTACTGCATTTAATGAAATAATTTCTTTTAATTATTTCAAAATTCTTTTCGAAACTAGTCAACTCAAGTCAACCATGGTTAAATCTGGTCAACTTTTGGTCAAACTTCATCTTTGCGTATGTGAATATGAGCAAATGTGAGTATGAATTCCAACAATAATTCGATGCAAATTCTCATTCAACCTTTCAAAATGAAGAGATGAGGGTCTCTTAAATAGACTTTCTTGGAATTCATCAACGGTTGAGATCGATTTCAATCAGCAGTCAGGATTAAAGGTGAATTTCAGTCATAAATGGAGATTTTCAAATTAGAGGGAGTTAACAGATTTAATTTGAGCAAAATAAGGAGGTAATTGATTCAATTTGAGTAGAAAAAGGAGTTAACAGATTTAACTCATTTTTGATAAATAGTGAACTAGAAATTTCCCTTTTTGAACTGAAGAGTGATTTTGTTGAGATATTTAATTTAATAAAATGAGATATGCTCTCATAATTACTTTTTCTATTTAATTAAGTAATCTTTAATTAATTAGAGACACTTTTCTTATTTAATTAAATAACTTCATTTAATTAATTAGGAATGACTTCTCATTTAATTAAATAACTTTGTTTAATTAATTAGAAGTGTGAGGCCTTGCCCCTACCCATCGTAGCATAGTGATACATTACCATTATTTTGATATTCGTGACTCGAGATGTCGAGACATTATTTGATGCTTAGAACATACTTTATTATTTTATGTTGTGTGATGTTACTTTCAGATATATTTGATCATTGTCATTTAACGTTTCATGTATATGTATGTTGATGAAACCAATAAATGTAGGATTGAGACTTTGATTTAAGAGATTTTATATGATTAAGAATTAAGCAAGATGAAGAAACCCTTATTGATGTATGTTTTAATTTATATGAATTTCTGATACGTATACATATATGTACATGTGATTTTACGGGACTACTAATGTGTGCAATGAGTGTGCAGATGTTTAGCTGAGAAACCCTACGGAGGAACAGAACTGATCTCTTTGTGCTAATTTTGGAAATTTTGTTGTTCATAATTCATGTGTTGTATTGTGAGATAAATGTATGTATCTTCTTTGTTCAGTAAATATTAATGTTTGTAATTATGTTCTTTTAGTGTCGCTTGACACTCGTAAACTGGTTATGTTCTTTAGCATGTTGCTAAGGGTTAATTGTTTAACCTTTGGACCAAGTTGGTTTAAGTTAGTGTCAGTTTTCTATTAAGTTCTTAATTGAGGTTAGTCATCCCTAATCTGGATTAGTGCTTAATCCGCAGTGTTAGAATAGTTAGATGGTCCTATTTGATTCCTAGATTTTTGGTTCACTCTAAACCTCTTTCCTAAGGCTTAAAACATGATATTATTATACCCAAAGGGTATGGGTATGGGTTAGGGGTCTTTTCCAACCCCTAAGCCCCTTTTTTTGACTTTTGAGGTCACTCAAAAAGTCTCTTTTTGCCTTTGTGCAAAAATTGACCATGGTTATCTTGAGTTACCTCACCTCACCTCCACTTAGGGTATAACCATAGTGTAGGTTGAGTTAGGAGTTTCTAGAATTGCTAGTGGGTGGAAGTAGTTATTGCTCCTTTTGGGTGGGTTAGTTGGAGGCTTATTTAGAGGCCCTTCTTGGACTTGTGGAGGTGGTTACCCAATCTCTATATTTAGAGAGGATTTTTGAAGATTGAAGGAAGGAATTGGAAACTCTACTCAAACTTGTTCTTTGTCATTACCTCTTTGTGAAGGTAGGAAATTCTCATCTCCCTTATTCAATTTTCATGGTTGTTTCATGCTCATGCTACCTTGTTGTTGTTTCAATGTTTGTATGTTTGTGAGTATGTTGGGAAATTTGAAAACCATGTTATTTTTGTTGTTTTCCTTTCATGTTTATGTTTGCAATTTTTAAGATTTTCCTTGCATGGGTGTTTTTGTATTACTCACCCTTGGAGAGGGTAGAAGTGACCAATTTTGAGAAAGGTCTATTTAGTTGGACTCCAACCAGTGTAGAGTCTCTTCTCAGGATGAGAAGAGGGAGAAAGGGTAGGATCTTATGGGCCCCTACCCGTCAGCACAAACCTGGTATGAGTATGGCATGTTTAAATGACAAAACAAAAGTTCTTGGTTAATAGCCCCGATTGGGCATCTGATTTGGTGTTGTGCTTGACTTCTCTTAGTTGGAAGAATCTACCTTTTTCGAGTGTTGATTCATTGTGGATCTCATTGTGAATAAAACTTGTATGAATATGCATGTTTTTAATTGTTCTTGGTTATGTTTTTTTTTGTCACCTGATCAGATTCTATTCCCTCCATGGTTCTAGAAATGAGTTGCAGAAAACATTATAAATCCCTTGATTTGGGTCATGAAGAAAATTTGATTTAATTTTTGAAATTTGGGATTGAGATCCTATTGTAAATTGTATTTTAAACCTTGTTGTATTTTGCAACGAAGCCAAGTTTTCTTCCCGTTCTTTCCCGACTGAGCCTTTGAATCAGGTGTGCAAATGAAATTGGTGTTTTGAGCATGTTTGGTCATCATGTGATTTAATTGTGTATTAAATTTAATATGGATGCACATCAAAATAAGATGGAAATGGTGCTGATTTAATTAGGCAAATTTCAAGTTTACTTCTATGTTGGAAATGAAAATTATATCATGGATGTAGATTTAGTTGGATTGAGTAAATTTTCAAGTTCTTTATATGTTCCTTATATGTTCAAATGATAACTATGTTCAGGAAAGGAATTAACGTCTATGGTTGTTGTATTGCAATGCAAGTTACATAGGAGTTCATATTAAATAGGGTTTTAATATACCTTAAGCTATTGTATCCATGTTTTATTCTATTCAAAACTATAAAAAATATATATATAAATACATTGCCATATATATCTTTACTTAGAAAATTTTCAAATAAAAAAAGATGTTCCAAGAGAGCAAAAACTCTCTGGTTTTTATATGGGAAGCAAATTTAAATCATCCTCTTGAAACAAAGAATCTTTAAAAGATTCTTTAAAATATCTTTAATATCTAAAATATGTTCTATTTTATTTCAAAAAAAAATAAAAGACTAAAGATATATATTTATATAAATAAAATAAAACAATATCTATTCTTACCTATATTACTTTTTGTCTTCAATGCTTTCCCTTATCCCCTTGAGGTTTGACAAGACTTATATTTTAAAATATAAAAAAATCAACTTTATGCATTTAACCCTCTCTTTTGGCGTCAGTTCTTTGAAGGAGGTTGTAAAGATTTTTAAACAAATTCAATTTCTTTATTGTGGCAAGTGACGTCACTTGTACCCCTTCATAGCTTATGCAGCCTTAGAAAATCCTTGATTTGGACAGGCTTGGGTTGGTAGCTGTGAAAAGAGAGATGTCAGTAGTTTTACCTTATCCTTTATCACTATTTTGTTTCTTTGGTCAGCGCATGAGAACATGGGAAATGCAATGCATGGTAAAGTGGGTAAGTTAGTTTGAAGTATGGCCAATAAAACTTTTCTCTTTCCTTAGCCTACATTTTGTTTTGGCCAGCAAACATATTTACTTGCCTTGGCCCACGTGTGGCCAGGTCTTGCGTGAGATTGAGGTTGGGAGAGTGTGAGGAGAAAGGCTTAGGCATGGGTAGAATAAGAGGGGCATGGGTTTTTTTAGGGATACGTGGGGTAGTTTAGGTTTGTTATTGAATAGTTTAGTTTGTTTTTATTTATTTAATTATTTATTGTCATTATTTGTGATTAGTTTAAGATAGTTTTAAATATAAGTTAGTTTTTGATTTATAGTATTAGGAGTTAATTTTAGTTAGATTATATATTTATGTTAAATTTTTGTAACATTAGTTTTAATTTCATAAAAGTTTTTAGTTGGTAGATATTGGTTTGCTAGTTTAGTTTTAATTAACTTAGTTGGTTACTTATTTTAGAAAATTTTAATTTCATGATTAATTAGAATTGAGTTAGTCATTAGTTGTTTAAATTTTAAAATTGGTAAAAGTTTGATAGTTAATTTTTATTATGTTAAAGTAGTCGAAATATCTAAAGGTAATAAATTATATGTATATAATATGTCTTAATTCTAGTTAATTGTTTTTCTTAGTGACTTTTCAATATTGATTAAAATGTAAATCGATAATTGTCTATGAGAATTGTAATTGAACTTGATCTAGTTGAACTTGATAAAATTTCTTTCTTATAATGTTAACTTTATATGAGATAAAAGATCCTATGTAATAAATGTTAAATCTATCTTAATTATAATGTTATAAAGTTTAAATTTATTGTTTTAAGATTAATATGGAACTAAGGAAACGTCGATATTATTGTTATATCGAGAGCTTCAATTTAAAGAATGTATTCCTCCAAAAGAATTTATAAACTTACGATGTAATAAAGTGAATCTTTTCTTGTAATGTGATCACAAACTTATCAGCTCGAGCATTATAATAATTATTAAAAAAAAAAAAAATATGTGTGTGTTTTAGCCCTCATAGTTTGGGCACGACAAGAAGTAAGTACTCCATTTCATTAAATAATTTCGTTTAATTATTTCAAAATTCTTTTCGAAACTAGTCAACTCAAGTCAACCGTGGTTAAATATGGTCAACTTTTGGTCAAACTTGATCTTTGCGTATGTGAATATGAGCAAATGTGAGTATGAATTCCAGCAACAATTCGATGCAAATTCTCATTCAACCTTTCAAAATGAAGAGATGAGGGTCTCTTAAATAGAGTTTCTTGAAATTCATCAATGGTTGAGATTGATTTCAATCAGCGATCAGGATTAAAGGTGAAGTTCAGTCATAAAGGGAGATTTCCAAATTAAAGGGGCTTAACAGATTTAATTTGAGTAAAATAAGGAGTTAACTAATTCAATTTAAGCAAAAAAAGGAGTTAACTGATTTAACTCATTTTTTATCAATAGTGAATTGGAAATTTCACTTTTTGAACTGAAGAGAGATTTTGTTGAGATATTTAATGTAATAAAATGAGATATGCTCTCATAATTACTTTTTCTATTTAATTCAGTAATCTTTAATTAATTAGAGACATTTTCTTAATTAATTAAATAACTTCATTTAATTAATTAGGAATGGCTTCTCATTTAATTAAATAACTTTGTCTAATTAATTAGAAGTAAGTACTCCATTTAATTAAATAATTTTGTTTAATTATTTCAAAATTCTTTTCGAAACTAGTTAACTCAAGTCAACTGTGGTTAAATCTGGTCAACTTTTGGTCAAACTTGATCTTTGCGTATGTGAATATGAGCAAATGTGGGTATGAATTCTAGCATCAATTCGATGCAAATTCTCATTCAACCTTTCAAAATGAAGACATAAGGGTCTCTTAAATAGACTTTTCTGAAATTCATCAACGGTTGAGATCGATTTCAATCAACGGTCAGGATTAAAGGTGAAGTTAAGTCATAAAGGGAGATTTCCAAACTAAAGGGAGTTAATAGATTTAATTTGAGTAAAATAAGAAGTTAACTGATTCAATTTGATTAGAAAAAGGAGTTAACTGATTTACCTCATTTTTGATCAATAGTGAACTGGAAATTTCCCTTTTTGAACTAAAGAGAGATTTTGTTGAGATATTTAATTTAATAAAATGAGATATGCTCTCATAATTACTTTTTCTATTTAATTAAATAATTTTTAATTAATTAGAGACACTTTTCTTATTTAATTAAATAACTTCATTTAATTAATTAGGAATGGCTTCTCATTTAATTAAATAACTTTATTTAATTAATTAGAAGTAAGTACTCCATTTAATTAAATAATTTCATTTAATTATTTCAAAATTCTTTTCGAAACTACTGAACTCAAGCCAACAGTGGTTAAATCTAGTAAACTTTTGGTCAAACTTGATCTTTGCGTATGTGAATAAGAGCAAATGTGAGTATGAAATCCAATAACAATTTGACGCAAATTCTCATTCAACTTTTCAAAATGAAGAGATGAGGGTCTCTTAAAAAGACTTTCTTGGAATTCATCAACAGTTGAGATTGATTTCAATCAATGGTCAGGATTAAAGGTAAAGTTCAGTCATAAAGGGAGATTTCAAAATGAAAGGGAGTTAACATATTTAATTTGAGTAAAATAAGGAGTTAACTGATTCAATTTGTGTAGAAAAAGGAGTTAACTGATTTAACTCATTTTTTATCAATAGTGAACTTCAAATTTTCCTTTTTGAACTGAAGAGAGATTTTGTTGAGATATTTAATTTAATAAAATGAGATATGCTCTCATAATTACTTTTTCTATTTAATTAAGTAATCTTTAATTAATTAGAGACACTTTTCTTATTTAATTAAATAACTTCATTTAATTAATTAGGAATGGCTTCTCATTTAATTAAATAAATTTGTTTAATTAATTAGAAGTAAGTACTCCATTTAATTAAATAATTTCATTTAATTATTTCAAAAATAATTTCGAAACTAGTCAACTCAAGTCAACCGTGGTTAAATCTGGTCAACTTTTGGTCAAACTTGATCTTTGCGATTGTGAATATGAACAAATGTGAGTATGAATTCTAACAACAATTTGATGCAAATTCTCATTCAACCTTTCAAAATGAAGAGATGAGAGTCTCTTAAATAGACTTTCCTGAAATTCATCAACGGTTGAGATCGATTTCAATCAACGGTTAGGATTAAAGGTGAAGTTCAGTCATAAAGGGAGATTTCCAAATTAAAAGGAGTTAACACATTTAATTTGAGTAAAATAAGGAGCTAACTGATTCAATTTGAGTAGAAAAAGAAGTTAACTGATTTAACTCATTTTTTATCAATAGTGAACGGGAAATTTCCCTTTTTGACCTGAAGAGAGATTTTTTTGAGATATTTAATTTAATAAAATGAGATATGCTCTCATAATTACTTTTTCTATTTAATTAAGTAATCTTTAATTAATTAGAGACACGTTTCTTATTTAATTAAATAACTTCATTTAATTAATTAGGAATGGCTTCTCATTTTATTAAATAACTTTGTTCAATTAATTAGAAGTAAGTACTCCATTTGATTAAATAATTTCATTTAATTATTTCAAAATTTCTTTTGAAACTAGTCAACTCAAGTCAACCATGGTTAAATCTGGTCAGCTTTTGGTCAAACTTGATCTTTGCGTATGTGAATATTAGCAAATGCGAGTATGAATTCCATCAACAATTCGATGCAAATTCTCATTCAACCTTTCAAAATGAATAGATGAGGGTCTCTTAAATAGAATTTCTTGAAATTCATCAATGGTTGAGATCGATTTCAATCAACAGTTAGGATTAAAGATGAAGTTTAGTCATAAAGGGAGATTTCCAAATTAAAAGGAGTTCACAAATTTAATTTGAGTAAAATAAGGAGTTAGCTGATTCAGTTTGAGTAGAAGGATTTAACTAATTTAACTCATTTTTGATCAATAGTGAACTGGAAATTTCTCTTTTTGAACTGAAGAGAGATTTTGTTGAGATATTTAATTTAATAAAATGAGATATGCTCTCATAATTACTTTTTCTATTTAATTAAGTAATCTTTAATTAATTAGAGACACTTTTCTTATTCAATTAAATAACTTCATTTAATTAATTAGGAATGGCTTCTCATTTAATTAAATAACTTTGTTTAATTAATTAGAAGTAAGTACTCCATTTAATTAAATAATTTCTTTTAATTATTTCAAAGCTCTTTTCGAAACTAGTCAACTCAAGTCAACCGTGGTTAAATCTGATCAACTTTTGGTCAAACTTGATCGTTGCGTATGTGAATATGAGCAAATGTGAGCATGAATTCTAGCAACAATTCGATGCAAATTCTCATTCAACCTTTCAAAATGAATAGATGAGGGTCTCTTAAATAGACTTTTGTGGAATTCATCAACGGTTGAGATCGATTTCACTCAACGGTCTGGATTAAAGGTGAAGTTCAACCATAAAGAGAGATTTCCAAATTAAAGGGAGTTAACAGATTTAATTTGAGTAAAATGAGGATTTAACTGACTCAGTTTGAGTAGAAAAAGGAGTTAACTGGTTTAACTCATTTTTTATCTATAGTGAACTAAAAATTTCCCTTTTTGAACTGAAGAGAGATTTTGTTGAGATATTTAATTTAATAAAATGAGATATGCTCCCATAATTACTTTTTCTATTTAATTAAGTAATCTTTAATTAATTAGAGATACTTTTCTTATTTAATTAAATAAATTCATTTAATTAATTAGGAATGGCTTCTCATTTAATTAAATAACTTTGTTTAATTAATTAGAAGTAAGTACTCCATTTAATTAAATAATTTTGTTTAATTATTTTAAAATTCTTTTCAAAACTAGTCAACTCATGTCAACCGTGGTTAAATCTGATCAGCTTTTGGTCAATCTTGATCTTTGCGTATGTGAATATGAGCAAATGTGATTATGAATTCTAGCAACAATTCGATGAAAATTCTCATTCAACCTTTCAAAATGAAGAGATGAGGGTCTCTTAAATAGACTTTCCTAGAATTCATCAACAGTTGAGATCGATTTCAATCAGCGATCAGGATTAAAGGTGAAGTTTAGTCATAAAGGGAGAATTCCAAATTAAAGGGAGTTAACAGATTTAATTTGAATAAAATAAGGAGTTAACTGATTCAATTTGAGTAGAAAAAGGAGTTAACTGATTTATCTCATTTTTGATCAATAGTGAACTGGAAATTTCCCATTTTGAACTGAAGAGAGATTTCGTTGAGATATTTAATTTAATAAAATGAGATATGCTCTCATAATTACTTTTTCTATTTAATTAAGTAATCTTTAATTAATTAGAGACACTTTTCTTATTTAATTAAATAACTTCATTTAATTAATTAGGAATGGCTTCTCATTTAATTAAATAACTTTTTAAAATTAATTAGAAGTAAGTATTCCATTTAATTAAATATTTTTGTTTAATTATTTCAAAATTCTTTTCAAAACTAGTCAACTCAAGTCAACCGTGGTTAAATCTGGTCAACTTTTGGTCAAACTTGATCTTTGCGTATGTGAATATGAGCGAATGTGAGTATGAATTCCAACAACAATTCGATGCAAATTCTCATTCAACCTTTCAAAATGAAGAGATGAGGGTCTCTTAAATAGACTTTCCTGGAATTCATCAACGGTTGAGATCGATTTCAATCAGCGGTTAGGATTAAAGGTGAAGTTTAGTCATAAAGGGAGATTTCCAAATTAAAGGGAGTTAACAGATTTAATTTGAGTAAAATAAGGAGTTAACTAATTCTTTAATGCCCCACCAATGGATCCAAAGAATTAACCTAGAATTTCACTAAGTTTAGAAATAATTTTTTATTTATTTTTCATGATAGTAAACATCACGAACTTATGCACATTAACGAAAGCAATAGTAATGTCCGTCTGAAAGTAAACATAACATAAATAATAGATTACATTCTTAAAGATCTGTTACATACATGAATCCATCTAGTACATCATCCACATGAAATTATAATGATACATCCAATATACAAATGTCCTTTCTGAATTACATTCCAGAATGCACAATCATCCACTATACATGTCACAGGGTATGATAGGCACAAAGAATATACATATGTAGAATAAGGTACATCATCCTATTCTAATCCGTGATACATCAAGTAAAGACAATCACATGATACACCATCATAGAAGATATAAACATCCATCATAAAGATCAAACATATTAAACTAAGTGCATGGTTCCTCCCAACCGTTAATAGCATCATTAGACCATCATGGATCCTAGACATCCCTCTGTGTGTAACATTCCAAATCACCAAAGAGATCATCGGTATTACATAGTAGGAATGTCACTCCTAATATATACAATATCATATGTAGAAAGTAATCTAACATGCAAATAAAAGTATAAGATAAGATCATCTAACATATGCTAATCATCAATGAAAAAGGATACATATCCACCATCATGAATGACGCATCAACCATGATGTCTCAATGAATCTAAAAATGATAAGAGTGGAAAATACACTACCACCCGACCGTGTGGTACCAAAGTTGTCCACTCCCACCATGCTGAGGAGATAATCTCAAGTCCCAAACAGGCTATCAAAATCACATAGCACACATCTCCATAAGTCTAGGAATCCTAAAAGTATACTAACTCAAAGGTTCCAATCAAAAAACTGACATCTAATCCCAGAGGCACACAATGACATATAGGAACCTAGTATGCAAGTAGAAAAGTGTCATCGCATTTATCACGTACAAGTTACCCTGGTAGTTAGCTAAACTCCAGGGGTCCATACTGATTTCATGTGGCCACTAGTATCCTCTCATACTGACGACACATACTACGGAATGCAAGGTCGCAACGATGCATCTCACTACTGCCATCCTAGCCTGTACAAGCACTCAAGGCATGGGCGAGAACAAAAAACTTATCTTTTTAGGTTCATTCAGTTAGTATTAGGTGTGAATGTTATCACTTATTAATCCAACTTACAATGAGTTACCTTGGCAGCCTCTTAGGGCCCCGACCCCCATTGCAAGCAAGTTTCCATCACTACATGCAGATATCCTACCCTAATGCTCATGGACTCATAAATCTCAAAATCACAAAAGATAATCCATAATAAAATCATCAAATATGCATAAAAGCATCAAATCTCCATGAGCAAACATCCATAGAAAATCATGAACACAACAGCTCTCTATTGGCAATTGAAGTATCACTGATAATCAAATATCCAATGGTTCTCAATAACCAAAATATATATCTCAATCATACTGATCGGAGACTCCAAAAATGGTTGAGTCAAACATGTCACAACATGACATCATCAAGAATAAATCCACATCTCAATCTCATCATGGCGACTAGAAAATATTCAAGGATAACTGATCAATGACCAAAATAATGGTTAGGTCAAGAGTCTCATACACAAGAATCTCAACTATAACAATCAGTAATCACATCCAATACATAGAGCATTCCATCACAAACTATGGTTGGGTTTATAAAGATCGAGATTAAAACATCATCATAACATCACAATCACATAACCCCCAAGCCTTTGGTAGACGTCCTATACTGGTCAACACTAGTCAACCTAGAACCCAAAACAATAGCATAAAGATTACACAATGTAAACACATGTTTTGGTTTTGCTAAGTTTTCAAATTTGAATTTAAAAGTCCTAGTTTAAATTTTTCCAAATTATATTAAGTGGAGAAATTTCACGTTTTTCCTAACCCATGTATTTGTTTGATAGATAAAAGTTTCTCCCCAAAACTATTAGACTCAATTTTCTAATTGATCTAATAATATTTTGTTTATATAACATTGTTTGAAATTTGACACTCTCAATGAATCAAAACTTCAATTATATATTCTAATTACTAATCTTAATTAAATTGAGTTTAATTAAATTAATTATTAATATCTCTTCATAATTGACAAGCTCAATATCAATATTTTAAATCATTAAAAGATTGATCCATTAATTTAGAACTCTATAATATTCATTTATAATTAATTATATATACATATATACTTATATACACATATATATGCACATACATAAATATATATATATATAATAAGATTTAATAATTAATGATATTGCAACAAAATTGAGATTCATATCCAAATCTCATATGAAATAATGTTGCAAATAAAACTTTATATAATTTAAAACAAAACTCAAATCGCAATGCGATTTTAAAATTGCATGGCCCAATACATCCGCACCGCAGGTACACTGCGGTCTCGCAGGCCTGTGGTGGGTGGGGTATATAATACCCGCCCAACATCATATCTATATTTTTTTAAACACGATCTTCAATAATTTTTTTAATAAAAATGTTCCCATGCGATATGAAATACTATTAACATGAAACTCTATCGCGTTTTGACATTCGATTATTATATAAATAAATAAATATATATGTATATAGATACATATGTATGTATATATATGGGTATATATATGTATATATATATGTGTGTGTGTGTGTGTGTGTGTGTGTATACACGCAGAGTTAATCACCATCACAACACATCCATATATATATATATATATATATATATATATATGTATATAATGATATATATGTATATGTGTATGCAGATTCAAGAATATACATAGTTTACTTAGAAATTCTAATTTTCAAAATTTTCCTTTAAATCTTTGATCTTCAAATTTATCCGATAAATAATCTAATGGGTTTGGTTATGAATTTAAACCCTAGCCCCATTTTCTTTCAGATCTATGCATATAAAAATATGAAATTCCTCAGAAGACATATGGAAGACACGAAGAAGACAGGGAATGCATGATGTGGAAATAACATAAGTAAAATCACAAGAATCTACCCGAATTCTGATGCTAATTCGCTCTTCCTTAGAAAACTCGCAGAGCAAGCTCCCTCCTTCAGAATTCTCGAATCCTCCAATGCCCCAATTGCACTCCAAACACTATGTCTAAGCTTCTATGAATACCTCAATATAAAGAGCTTTCAGGAAACATCTAGAATGTTTCTAGAAATAGCTGGAAGGTGTCACCAATTAAGCATGGGTCTTTTCCAACCTTTTTGATGAGCCATAGGGTTGTAGACACCATGTGCTTAATTGATGCACTAACCCCCATGTTGATACATGAGAAATAAAAAAGTGTGTTAATTCTCATGAAAGCTTATAACTCCAATTTACTTTTTATATAATTTCTATTTAAATGTTTATAACTTTTATTTTAATTTTTGTAACTTTTATTATTTTATTTATTTATTACTTTATTATTATTTTATTATTATTATTAATTTTTAATTTTTAATTTTCTTTAATTTAATTCATTTTCCTCAATAATTCACATTTAATTAATTACAATCAAAATATCAAATAACATGATATTTTATATTAATTTTCTCCAAAATAATTAATTCATTAGATAAATCTATTTATTAAGACTTAATTAATAGAAAATTCACCATAGACCTCCAAGATAAAATATGAAAACCCATCATAGAACAAATCATACAAAATCAGTCTAAAGGGTTTAAAATCACGAAATATGTCATCCGACACATTCGGTGGGTACTCAACTCTGATACTTGTCCTAACTCACTAGTACAAATGGTTTAAGGGTTTGGGATTTGGACTTGAGAATTTATCTCCCTTCTCTTATCATTGAGATAGTATAATAGGGTACGCTCATCCTAGCAATTCAGAGAAGTTGATACTCGGAACCTGCAACCTGCAGAAAAACCATGCATGTACATACAATATATATAATGCTAAGCTAAACAGACAATGGCAAGAAGTGGTGCATCGTGTAGATCCTGACTAAGTAGGTGACTACGACTCCCTTCCTTAACCACATCAGAAATGCCATACAATAAGAAAACACGCACACCATACACATGCAAGTATGGGGTAAGTATCCATAATAAAACACATGAGATAATATACCATCTAACTAATCATCATTAATAACAGAAAATAGTATAGTGATCATCATACATACTTGAAATGTAAAGTCTAAATGATCTCATCATATATCAACTCAATCCATATCATAATATCTGATAGTGTCAAAACAATACCACTAAACCATCAACATAAAACTAGTCCATCAAAGTCTGATAATAATAACAATGTCCAGAAAAGATGTGAACGAGGGTAGGCACTACATCCACCCCCCCTTGGGTTAGGCTTACTCCTAGAAGCCTACAAACAAGTAGGGATATAACTCCCTCAATCTAGCTGCATCCTCCCAATTAGCTAAAGAATCATCAGTAGGGTCCCATTGGACCCTTACTTGCTCGATGGTTTGACCCCTGAGGGTCAACCCCCGCTGCTCCAGAATACGAACCAGCTTCAAAGCCAGCTGCCCGTCCTCTACTTGCAATGCATTCCAATCAATAACATGCACAATATCAAGAATATACTACCTAAGCACTAAAACATGGAAAACATCATGAATGTGAGCTAGGCTGGGCCGTAGAGCAAGATGGTAAGCAACTAGGCCAATCCTCTCTAGAATCTCAAATGGTCCCACAAAGTGAGGTGCTAGCTTAGAACCCTTTCCATAATGTATCAGACTCTTTCACAGTTGCACTCTCAAGAAAACCTTATCTCCCATAGCATACTGCTTATCAATCCTATGAGCATCAGCATACTTCTTCTACCTATCCTGTGCCATAGTCAAGTGCTCATGGATATGCACTACCTGTTGCTCCATATCATGAAGCATCTGAGGACCCAATAGGATGCGATCCTTAAGACTACCCCAACTCAATGGTGTATGACAAGGATGCCCATATAATGCCTGAAATGGTGCCATACCAATAGAACTGTGATATCCATTGTTGTACGCAAACTCCACTAGGTAGAGATAATCCTCCCAATGTGTTTTCCTATCCATCACATACATCCATAACATATCCTCCAAAACTTGATTCACCCTCTCTATCTGACCATTAGTCTCTAGATGATATGCTAAACTGAAGTTTAATTGCGCTCCAAGCTCATGCTGCAGTGATGTCCAGAATGCAGATGTGAATACAGGATCCCTGTCAAAAATGATCTTTCTAGGAATACCATGTAATCTCACAATATCACGCATAAAGACATTAGCTACAGAAGCTACTGTGTAGGAAGACCTAATCGGTGAAAAATGTGCCACCTTAGTCAACCGATCAACAGTGACCATGATAGCATCATGACGCCGAATTGTCATAGGTAATCCTACAATAAAATCCATGGAGATGATATCCTACTTCCAAGAAGGAATGAGATTAGGTTGCAAAAGTCCAGCCGGGTGCTGATGTTCTGCCTTAACTCTCTAACACTCAAGACGTCTAGCCACAAAATCAGCAATATCTCACTTCATCCTAGACCAAAAGAACAAACGTCTCAAATTAGCATGCATCTTCTTGACACCTGGATGTGCTAAGTAAGGTGTACGACAGGCTTCTGCCAGTATCAAGGTGCAAAGCTCATCCTAAAATGGCACATAAATCCTCCCCAAATGTCTCAAAAGACCATTTGACTCTCAAACGTAGCCTGCAAACTTACCTTCAAAAAATCTTCCTAAATCAATCTCTCTGCACACTTCCTGATACCAGGAATCCATAGGAAGTTCTTGAAGAATTCGACTCCTCAAATCCACACTAAGAGTCATCGATGATAACACATGTCTCCTATGACTCAAAGCATCCGCCACCACATTCTCCTTACCCTGAATGTACTTAACCTCAAAATCATACTCGCATAGAGACTCCATCCATCGCATCTGGCAAGCATTCAAATTAGGTTGAGTAAAAATGTACTGAAGACTACGATGATCATTGTGTAGCTCAAATCTGTGCCCCAACAAGAAATGTCTCCATCTTGTCAAAGCATGAACTACTGCTACTAACACAAGGTCATGTGTAAGATAATTTAACTCATGATCCTTGAGCTTGCGTGATTCATATGCAATCACCTGTCCATTCTGCATCAACACTACCCCAATCCCTTCAAGAGAAGCATCTGTACATACCATGAAATCACCTTCTGGATCTAGTACAGCTAGAATTAGTGCAATAGTCAAAAGCTCCTTGAACTCATAATGCTCATAGTGAGTTTGAAAAGTAGTCTTGTGAATATCTGCTTCCTTAATACGAAGCTGGTGGTATCTTGACTTAAGGTCAATTTTGGACCATACTGTAGCTCCCTTGATCTGATCAAATAAGTCATCAATCCTAGGCAAAGGATACATGTTCTTAATAGTCACCTTATTCAATTGTCTATAGTCGATACAAAGGCGCAAAGAACCATCTTTCTTCTTCACAAAGAGCACTGGAGCTCCCCATGGTGATACACTAAGTCAAATGCTCCCTTTGGCCAGATGTTCCTCTAGCTGAAGACATAGCTCACCCAATTCCTAAGTAGTCATGCGATAAGGAGCTTTAGAGATAGGCTCCGCTCCAAGAATCAGATCAATACTAAAATCAATGTCCCTCTTAGGAGGCATGCCTGAATCTCACTTGGAAAAACATCCGCGTACTCCTGCAAAATTGGGTGATCCAAAGTCTTCCTCATGGGATCTTCTTCATCAAGATCGTTTACCATAACGACAAATATCTAACATCCCTTACAGAAACTTTGCTTCAATTGCATAGCAGAAATCATCCGCAAAGATATAGGTCTCGGTATCCCAACTATCAGCACATCATTCCCTTGGTCATCTTGGCACATAATAATCTTCTTCCTACAATCTATACTGGCTCTATGAGATCCAAGCCATTCGATGCCTAAAACCACATCATAGGAACCAAGGGGTATGACTCGAAGATCCACTACCGTATCGAAGCTTCCTAAACTCAGCCCACACTTATGAACTACAAATTCGAGGAAACCTTAATTCTTGAGGCTCTTTCTACTTTCCAACCATGATCTTGCTTCACCACATCTAGCTTACACTTAGAAACTATACATGGTGAAATAAATGAATCTGTAGCTCCTAAATCAAACAATACTGAAAGAGATATACCTTTAATAGTACCTATGGTCTAGACCACTATTCCCTGATGATCTGCCTGACGCTGATCAACTGCTGCAAAAACTCTATGAGCTCTACTTGCATCACCAACTATAGGCTCTGAAACTATAGGTCTAGGTCCTAAAAACTGAGGTTCTCATTGTGGACACTGAGCTACATAATGTCCAATCTGACCACATGAAAAACATTCTATATTTCTGCCAGAACCTCTTCCCATAGGTGGTACATTAGATTGCTGACGATTGTTCCTGCTCACAAAAGACTGGCTACTCTGAGCTGGTTGATTGGTCTAATTCTATTTATTGTGTTGAGCATTGTGATTTTTCTTGGTGTTAGAACCTTTGCCACCACCTTGAGCTTGAGAATTTGAGACCTTCTACTGCTATTTTTGTTGACACTGTTGTTGATATTGTTTCCCCTTAGAGAAAGAAAACTTCTTGTTACCACCTGAATTAAAGTTTCTTTTAGATCTTGATGCCACTAGCGCTCCTACAAAACCACCTTGACCAAGGTTGACACTTTTTTCAACAAGGATAGCTCGATGCACCACATCCTTGAGGGTTTTTGGTTCAAATACCTTAACTCCCCCAATAATATGGTTATTCAAACCCCTAATAAAATGTTGTGTCAATTGAGCTGAATTTTTACTGAACCCTGAGAAAGGCATAAGCTCATAAAACTTATGCTCATACTTGGTCACTGACAAAGTGTACTGTCTGAGATTATGAAATTCATTAGCCCTTTTTTGTTTCCATTCCTCTGGTAGGAATCATTCACGAAAACTCTCTAGGAATAATTCCCATGTAACACTGCTCATATCGATTCCCAACTTCTTCTCCTCTATCGTCCACCAAGTGGCCCCAAAATTCTCTAGATTAGTGATTGCAAACCTTGCCTTAACATTGTTGTTGAACTCCTACATGGAAAAAATCCTATCAAGAGAGATAAGCCACTGTTTGGCCACATAACCAGAACCTTGCCCATTAAAAGGCTTAACCTTGGATCTTGAAAGATCCTTCATCTGAGTGGACACAATGGACCTCTGACGTTCCTTCCCAGGCCTTCTAGATCTGGGTCTATGCTCTTGTTCTGTCTGATGCACTTTATGCTATTCTTGAACATGAGGTAGACATTCTAGAATAGTCTGCATCATCTGTCTCAAGCCAACCTCTTCAGACTCAGCTTGGACCTCTCTATGGAAATCTTCCTGCTGCCTACTAGAGTGCTCTTAATGAAAGCAATAGTAAACATCACATATAACTTATGCACATTAATGAAAGCAATAGTAATGTCCATCTGAAAGTAAACATAACATAAATAACAGATTACATTCATAAAGATCCCTTGCATACATGAATCCATCTAGTACATCATCCACATGAAATAATAATGATACATCCAATATACAAATGTCCTTTCTGAAATACATTCCAGAATGCAAAATCATCCACTGTACATGTCACAAGGTATGATAGGCACAAAAAATATACATATGTAGAATAAGTTACATCATCCTATTCTAATCCATGATACATCAAGTAAAGACAATCACATGCTACACCATCATAGAAGATATAAACATTCATCATAAAGATCAAACATAATAAACTAAGTGCACGTTCCTCCCAACCGTTAATAGCATCATTAGACCATCGTGGATCCTAGCCATCCCTCTATGCGTAACATTCCAAATCATCGAAGAGATCATCGGTATTACATTGTAGGAATGTCACTCCTAATATATACAACATCATATGTAGAAAGTAATCTAACATGAAAATAAAAGCATAAGATAAAATCAACTAACATATGCTAATCATCAATGAAAAAGGATACATATTCACCATCATGAAGGACACATCAACCACAATGTCTCAATGAATCTCAAAATGATAAGAGTGGAAAATACACTACCACCAGACCGCATGGTACCAAAGTGGTCCACTCCCACCGTGCTCAGGAGATAATCTCAAGTCCCAAACAGGCTATCAAAAACACATAGCACAAATCTCCATAAGTCCAGGAATCCTAAAAGTATACTAACTCAAAGGTTCTAATCACAAAAATGACATCTAATCCTAGAGGCACACAATGACATGTAGGAACTTACTATGCAAGCGAGAAAGTGTCATCACATTTATCATGTACAAGTTACCCTAGCAGTTAGCTAAACTCCATGGGTCCATACTGATTTCATGCGGCCACTAGTATCCTCTCATACTAACAAGGCATACTATGGAATGCAAGGTCGCAACCATGCATCTCACTACTCCCATCCTAGCCTATACAAGCACTCAAGGCATGGGCGAGAACAAAAAACTTATCTTTTTAGGTTTATTCAGTTAGTATTAGGTGTGAATGTTGGCGCTTATTAATCCAACTTACAATGAGTTACCTTGGCAGCCTCTTAGGGCCCCAGCCCCCATTGCAAGCCACTTTTCGTCACTACATGCAGATATCCTACCCTAATGCTCATGGACTCATAAATCTCAAAATCACAAAAGATAATCCATAATAAAATCATCAAATATGCATAAAAGCATCAAATCTCCATGAGCAAACATCCATAGAAAATCATGAACACAACAGTTCTCTATTGGCAACTAAAGTATCACTAATAATCAAATATCCAATGGTTCTCAATAACCAAAATATATATCTCAATCATACTGATCGAAGACTCCAAAAATGGTTGAGTCAAACATGTCACAACATGACATCATCAAGAATAAATCCACATCTCAGTCCCATCATGGCGACTAGAAAATAATCAAGGATAACTGATCGATGACCAAAATAATGGTTAGGTCATGAGTCTCATACACAAGAATCTCAACTATCACAATCAATAATGACATCCAATACGTAGAGCATTCCATCACAACCCATGGTTGGGTTTATAAAGATCAAGATTAAAACATCATCATGACATCACAATCACATAACCCCCAAGCCTCTAGTAGATGTCTTAAACTAGTCAACACTAGTCAACCCAAAATTCAAAACAATAGCATAAAGAATACACAATGTAAACACATGTTTTGGTTTTGCTAAGTTTTCAAATTTGAATTTAAAAGTCTCAGTTTACATTTTTCCAAATTATATTAAGTGGAGAAATTTCACGTTTTTCCTAACCCATGTATTTGTTTGATAGATAAAAGTTTCACCCCAAAACTATTAGACTCAATTTTCTAATTGATCTAATAATATTTGGTTTGTATAACATTTTTTGAAAATAAAAATTTATATAATTTAAAACCAAACTCAAACCGCAATGCGATTTTACAATCGCAGGACCCAATACATCTGCACTGCAGGTACACTACGATCTCGCAGGCCTGCGGTGGGTGGGGTGTATAATAACCGCCCAACATCATATATAGATTTTTTTAAACACTATTTTCAATAACATTTTTTATAAAAACGTTCCCATGCGATATGAAATACTATTAACATGAAACTCTATCGCGATTTGACATTCGATTATTATATAAATAAATAAATATATGTATATATATATATATATATATATATACATATGTATGTATATATATATATGGGTATATATGTATGTATTTCACCTTTAATATTGACTGTTGATTGAAATTGATCTCAATCGTTGATAAATTCTAGGAAAGTCTATTTAAGAGACCCTCATCTCTTCATTTTGAAAGGTTGAATGAGAATTTACATTGAATTGTTGAGAGAATTCATACTCACATTTGCTCATATTCACATATGCAAAGTTCAAGTTTGACCAAAAGTTGACTAGATTTAACCATGGTTGACTTGAGTTGACTAGTTTCGAAAAGAATTTTGAAATAATTAAACAAAATTATTTAATTAAATGGAGTACTTACTTCTAATTAATTAACCAAATTTATTTAATTAAATGAGAAGCCATTCCTAATTAAATAAATGAAGTTATTTAATTAAATAGGAAAAGTGTCTCTAATTAATTAAAGATTACTTAATTAAATAGAAAAAAGTAATTATGAGAGCATATCCCATTTTATTAAATTAAATATCTCAACAAAATCTCTTTTCAGTTCAAATAGGGAAATTTCCAGTTCACTATTGATAAAAAATGAGTTAAATCAGTTAACTCCTTTTTCTACTCAAATTGAATCTGTTAACTCCTTATTTTACTTAACTTAAATCTGTTAAATCCCTTTAATTTACAAATCTCCCTTTATGACTGAACTTCACCTTTAATCCTGACCGCTGATTCAAATCGATCTCAACCGTTGATGAATTATGGGAAAGTCTATTTAAGAGACCCTCATTTGTTCATTTTGAAAGGTTGAATGAGAATTTGCGTCGAATTGTTGCTAGAATTCATACTCACATTTGCTCATATTCACATATGCAAATATCAAGGTTGAGGAAAAGTTGACCAGATTTAACCACGGTTGACTTGAGTTGACTAGTTTCGAAAAGAATTTTGAAATAAGTAAACAAAATTATTTAATTAAATGGTGTACTTACTTCTAATTAATTAAACAAAGTTATTTAATTAGATGAGAAGCCATTCCTAATTAATTAAATGAAGTTATCTAATTATATAAGAAAAGTGTCTCTAGTTAATTAAAGATTACTTAATTAAATAGAAAAAGTATTTATGAGAGCATATCTCATTTTGTAAAATTAAATATCTCAACAAAATCTCTCTTCAGTTCAAAAAGGCAAATTTCCAGTTCACTATTGATCAAAAATGAGTTAAATCAGTTAACTCCTTTTTCTACTCAAATTGAATCAGTTAACTCCTTATTTTACTCAAATTAAATATGTCAACTCCCTTTAATTTAGAAATCTCCCTTTATGACTGAATGTCAACTTTAATCCTGACCACTGATTGAAATTGATCTCAACCGTTGATGAATTCTAGGAAAGTTTATTTAAGAGACCCGCATCTCTTCATTTTGAAAGGTTGGATGAGAATTTGCATCGAATTGTTGTTGGAATTCATACTCACATTTGCTCATATTCACATACGCAAAGATCAAGTTTGACCAAAAGTTGATCAGATTTAACCACGGTTGACTTGAGTTGACTGGTTTCGAAAAGAATTTTGAAATAATTAAACGAAATTATTTAATTAAATGGAGTACTTACTTCTAATTAATTAAACAAAGTTATTTAATTAAATGAGAACCCATTCCTAATTAATTAAATGAAGGTATTTAATTAAATAAGAAAATTGTCTTTAATTAATTAAAGATTATTTAATTAAATAGAAAAAAGTAATTATGAGAGCATATCTCATTTTATTAAATTAAATATCTCAATAAAATCTCTCTTCAGTTCAAAAAGGGAAATTTTCAGTTCACTATTGATAAAAAATGAGTTAAATCAGTTAACTCCTTTTTCTACTCAAATTGAATCAGTTAACTCCTTATTTTACTCAAATTAAATTTGTTAACTCCCTTTAATTTGGAAATCTCCCTTTATGACTAAACTTCACCTTTAATCTTGACCGCTGATTGAAATCGATCTCAACCGTAGATGAATTTCAAGAAAGTCTATTTAAGAGACCCTCATCTCTTCATTTTGAAAGGTTAAATGAGAATTTGAATCGAATTGTTGCAAGAATTCATACTCACATTTTCCCATATTCACATACGCAAAGATCAAGTTTGACCAAAAGTTGACCAAATTTAACCACAATTGACTTGAGTTGACTAGTTTTGAAAAGAATTTTGAAATAATTAAACAAAATTATTTAATTAAATGGAGTACTTACTTCTAATTAATTAACCAAAGTTATTTAATTAAATGAGCAGTCATTCCTAATTAATTAAATGAAGTTATTTAATTAAATAAGAAAAGTGTCTCTAAATAATTGAATATTACTAAATTAAATAGAAAAAGTAATTATCAGAGAATATCTCATTTTATTAAATTAAATATCTCAACAAAATCACTCTTCAGCTAAAAAAGGGAAATTTCCAGTTCACTATTGATAAAAAATGAGTTAAATGAGTTAACTCCTTTTTCTACTCAAATTGAATCAGTTAACTCCTTATTTTACTCAAATTAAATCTGTTAAGCCCCTTTAATTTGGAAATCTCCCTTTATGACTGAACTTCACCTTTAATCCTGACCGCTGATTGAAATCAATCTCAACCATTGATGAAATCCAGGAAAGTCTATTTAAGAGACCCTCATCTCTTCATTTTGAAAGGTTGAATCAGAATTTGCATCGAATTTTTGCTAGAATTCATACTCACATTTGCTCATATTCACATACTCGAAGGTCAAGTTTGACCAAAAGTTGACCAGATTTAACCACAGTTGACTTGAGTTGACTAGTTTTGAAAATTTTTTTGAAATAATTAAACGAAATTATTTAATTAAATGGAGTACTTACTTCTAATTAATTAAACAAAGTTATTTAATTAAATGAGAAGCCATTCCTAATTAATTAAATGAAGTTATTTAATTAAATAAGAAAACTATCTCTAATTAATTAAAGATTAATTAATTAAATAGAAAAAATATTAATGAGAGCATATCTTATTGTATTAAATTAAATATCTCAACCAAAATTTCTCTTCAGTTCAAAAAGGCAAATTTCCAGTTCACTATTGATAAAAAATGAGTTAAATTAGTTAACTCCTTTTTCTACTCAAATTGAATCAGTTAACTCCTTATTTTACTCAAATTAAATCTATCAACTCCCTTTAATTTGGAAATCTCCCTTTATGATTGAACGTCACCTTTAATCCTGACCGTTGATTGAAACCGATCTCAACCGTTGATGAATTCTAGGAAAGTTTATTTAAGAGACCCTGATCTCTTCATTTTGAAAGGTTGGATGAGAATTTGCATCAAATTGTTGCTTGAATTCATACTCACATTTGCTCATATTCACATACGCAAATATCAAGTTTTACCAAAAGTTGACCAGATTTAACCACGACTGACTTGAGTTGACTAGTTTGGAAAAAAAATTTGAAATAATTAAATGAAATTTTTTAATTAAATGAAGTATTTACTTCTAATTAATTAAAAAAACTTATTTAATTAAATGAGAAGCCATTCCTAATTAATTAAATGAAGTTATTTAATTAAATAAAAAAAGTGTCTTTAATTAATTAAAGATTATTTAATTAATTAGAAAAAGTAATTATGAGAGCATATCTCATTTTATTAAATTAAATATATCAACAAAATCTCTCTTCAGTACAAAAAGGGAAATTTTTAGTTCACTATAGATAAAAAATGAGTTAAATGAGTTAACTCCTTTTTCTACTCAAATTGAATCAGTTAACTCCTTATTTTACTCAAATTAAATCTGTTAACTCCCTTTAATTTTGAAATATCCCTTTATGACTGAACGCCACCTTTAATTTGACCGCTGATCTTAATCGATCTCAACAGTTGATGAATTCCAGGAAAGTCTATTTAAGAGACCCTCATCTCTTCATTTTGAAAGGTTCAATGAGAATTTGCATCGAATTGTTGTTAGAATTCATAGTCACATTTGCTTATATTCACATACGCAAAGATCAAGTTTGACCAAAAGTTGACCAGATTTAACCACGGTTGACTTGAATTGACTAGTTACGAAAAGAATTTTGAAATAATTAAATAAAATTATTTAATTAAATGGAGTACTTACTTCTAATTAATTAAACAAAGTTATTTAATTAAATGAGAAGCCATTCCTAATTAATTAAATGAAGTAATTTAATTAAATAAGAAAAGTGTCTCTCATTAATTAAAGATTACTTTATTAAATAGAAAAAGTAATTATGAGAGCATATCTCATTTTATTAAATTAAATATCTTAACAAAATCCCTCTTCAGTTCAAAAAGGGAAATTTCTAGTTCACTATTGATCAAAAATGAGTTAAATCAGTTAACTCTTTTTTCTACTAAAATTGAATCAATTAACTCCTTATTTTACTCAAATTAAATCTGTTAACTCCCTTTACTTTGAAAATCTCCCTTTATGACTGAACTTCACCTTTAATCCTGCCCGCTGATTGAAATCAATCTCAACCGTTGATGAATTCTGAGAAAGTCTATTAAAGAGACCCTCATTTCGTCATTTTGAAAGGTTGAATGAGAATTTGCATCGAATTGTTGTTGGAATTCATACTCACATTTGCTCATATTCACATATGTAAATATCAAGTTTGACCAAAAGTTGAACAAATTTAACCACGGTTGACTTGAGTTGACTAGTTTTGAAAAAAAATTTGAAATAATTAAACTAAATTAATTAATTAAATGGAGTACTTACTTCTAATTAATTGAACAAAGTTATTTAATTAAATGAGAAGCCATTCCTAATTAATTAAATGAAGTTATTTAATTAAATAAGAAAAGTCTCTCTAATTAATTAAAGGTTATTTAATTAAATAGAAAAAGTAATTATGAGAGCATATCTCATTTTATTAAATTAAATATCTCAAAAAAATTTCTCTTCAGTTCAAAAAGGGAAATTTCCAGTTCACTATTGATCAAAAATTAGTTAAATCAGTTAACTCCTTTTTCTACTCAAATTGAATCAGTTAACTCCTTATTTTACTCAAATTAAATCTTTTAACTCCCTTTAATTTGGAAATCTCCCTTTATGACAAAACTTTGCCTATGATCCTGACCGCTGATTGAAATCGATCTCAACTGTTGATGAATTCCAGGAAAGTCTATTTAAGAGACCCTCATCTTTTCATTTTGAAAGGTTGAATGAGAATTTGCATCGAATTGCTGCTGAAATTCATACTCACATTTGCTCATGTTCACATACGCAAAGATCAAGTTTGACCAAAAGTTTACCAGATTTAACCACAGTTGACTTCAGTTGACTAGTTTCGAAAAGAATTTTAAAATAATTAAGCAAAATTATTTAATTAAATGGAGTACTTACTTTTATTTAATTAAACAAAGTTATTTAATTAAATGAGAAGCCATTCCTAATTAATTAAATGAAGTTATTTAATTAAATAAGAAAAGTGTTTCTAATTAATAAAAGATTATTTAATTAAACAGAAAAAGTAATTATGAGAGTATATCTCATTTTTTTAAATTAAATATCTCAGTAAAATCTCTCTTTAGTTCAAAAAGGGAAATTTTTAGTTCACTATTAATCAAAAATGAGTTAAATGAGTTAACTCTTTTTTCTACTCAAATTGAATCATTTAACTCCTTATTTTACTCAAATTAAATCTGTTAACTTTCTTTAATTTGGAAATTTCCCTTTATGACTGAACTTCACTTTTAATCCTGACCGCTGATTGAAATCGATCTCAACCGTTGATGAATTCCAGGAAAGTCTACTTAAGAGACCCTCGTCTCTTCATTTTGAAAGGTTGAATGAGAATTTGCATCGAATTGTTACTGGAATTCATACTCACATTTGCTTATATTCATATACGCAAATATCAAGTTTGACCAGAAGTTAACCAGATTTAACCACGGTTGACTTGAGTTGACTAGTTTTAAAAAGAATTTTTAGATAATTAAACGAAATTATTTAATTAAATAGAGTACTTACTTCTAAATAATTAAACAAAGTTATTTAATTAAATGAGAAGCCATTCCTAATTAATTAAATGAAGTTATTTCATTAAATAAGAAAAGTGTCTCTAATTAATTAAAGATTATTTAATTAAATAGAAAAAGTAATTATGAGAGAATATCTCATTTTATTAAATTAAATATCTCAGTAAAATTTCTCTTCAGTTCAAAAAGGGAAATTTTCATTTCACTATTGATAAAAAATGAGTTAAATCAGTTAACTTCTTTTTCTATTCAAATTGAATCATTTAACTCCTTATTTTACTCAAATTAAATCTGTTAACTCCCTTTAATTTGGAAATCTCCCTTTATGACTGATCTTCACTATTAATCTTCACCGCTGATTGAAATCGATCTCAACCGTTGATGAATTCCAAGAAAATCTATTGAAGAGACCCTTGTCTCTTCATTTTGAAAGGTTGAATGAGAATTGGCATCGAATTGTTGCTAGAATTCATAGTCACATTTGCTTATATTCACATACGCAAAGATCAAGTTTGACCAAAAGTTGACTAGATTTAACCACGATTGACTTGAGTTGACTAATTTCGAAAAGAATTTTGAAATAATTAAATGAAATTATTTAGTTAAATAGAGTACTTACTTCTAATTAATTAAACAAAGTTATTTAACTAAATGAGAAGCCATTCCTAATTAATTAAATGAAGTTATTTAATTAAATAAGAAAAGTGTCTCTAATTAATTAAAGATTACTTACTTAAATAGGAAAAGAAATTATGAGAGGATATCTCATTTTATTAAATTAAATATCTCAACAAAATCTCTCTTTAGTTGAAAAAGAAATTTTTTTAGTTCACTATTGATAAAAAATGAGTTAAATCAGTTAACTCCTATTTCTACTCAAATTGAATTAGTTAACTCCTTATTTTACTCAAATTAAATCTGTTAACTTTCTTTAATTTTGAAATCTCCCTTTATGATTGAACTTCAACTTTAATCCTGACCGTTGATTGAAATCGATCTCAACCGTTGATGAATTCCAGGAAAGTCTATTTAAGAGACCCTCATCTCTTCATTTTGAAAGGTTGAATGAGAATTTGCATCAAATTGTTGCTGGAATTCATATTCACATTTGCTCATATTCACATATGTAAAGATCAAGTTTGACCAAAAATAGACCAGATTTAAGCACGGTTGACTTGAGTTTACTAGTTTTGAAAAGAATTTTGAAATAATTATATAATTTTGAAAAGAATTGACGGTTGACTCTATGGCTACTTCAAAGGAGAGAGCCATGTTTGTTATGCTGGATATGGCTAAGGCCTATGATAGAGTTAAATGGAGCTTTCTAAGGAATATTCTTCTGTCTTTTTGATTTAGCTCTGACTGGGTGAGTTGGATTATGAGTTGTGTTACTTCAGCCTCTTTTTTTGTTCTTATTAATGGTCAACCTTCTCAGCTATTTGGTGCTTATAGAGGCCTCCGCCAGGGTGACCCTGTCTCCCCATATCTATTCATCATCATGGCTGAAGGCTTGGGCAGATTTATTAAGCATCAGGTGTCCCAGAATTCTATTCAAGGTTGGCGGTGGGGTAATGGCTTACCTTCTCTTTCCCATCTTCAATTTGTTAATGATTCTGCTCTTGTTGGTCTTGCTAGAATCAAGGAAGCTAAAGCCTTTTGACATTCTTTGGATGTCTATTTGGCAGCTTCAGGCCAGAAAGTTAATGAGCACAAATCTTCCATTTACTTTTTTAACACTCCTGATTCTATTCAGCACAGGATTGTTGGTATCCTACAGTTTCAGATAGGATCACTTCCTTTGACTTATCTTGGCATCCCTATTGCTATTTCTAGGTAGCCACATCTCTTCTAGCAAAATTTGATTACCAAGCTTCAGGATAAGTTAAATCATTGGACTCATAGATGGCTTTCTACTGCTGCCCGCGTTACTCTTCTTCAAGTTGTTATCCAAGCTCTTCCTACTTATCGAAGCATGGTTCACGCTACACCTATTTACTTTCTCAAGGAGTTTGATGCTCTTTCTCAACAATTCCTTTGGAGTGGTAATTTATGTAGTACTAAATGAAGCTTGGTTAATTGGGCAACTATTTGCAGGCCTAAAAAGGAGGGTGGTCTTGGTTTTCAATCTGCTCTATTGAGTAGTCAAGCTTTGGTTGCTAAACTTTATTGGCGATGGTGCTCTGGACAACATCAACTTTGGGCTCATATTATCACTCATAAATATTTTCATGGTGCTAATCCTTGCTCTATTTCTGCACTTCCTCTTAAAAGTCGTGGCTCAATGGTTTGGCATACTTTGAAGACAGGTGCGATGTTGGTAAAGAGGGGTCTGTTTTGGATATGTAAAGGAGGTTCTCAGGCTTTTTTTTGGTTTGATGCTTGGGATGGATTCCCTTCCATTTTATCCATATACCCTCATCTTTAGCCTCTTTGTGACTCTTTTCTTTCTGCTGGATGGGATAAAGTGGCTCATTACAAGACTCCTTATCAATTGGGACCTATTGTTGGTTACAGATGGAAGCATTCTTCTGATTGGCCTCCTGGAGGTACAGACATGGATCGTCATGAGCTTTCTCAAATTTTGGCCTCTAGAGAGTGTTCTTCTTTGCTTGGTCCAGATGTTTTGGCTTGGGGCGGTACCTTGTCTGGTAAATATCATGTCTCTGCTTGGTATCAGGAGATAACTAGACAATTATTTGGGGATGTTGAGGTCCCTTGGTGGAAGCAAGTTTGGAATAAAGTTTCTTGGTCCAAGTGCAATTTTTTCATGTGGCTAGTGGCTCACAACCGTTGTCTAACTTGGGATAATCTTTGTAAATGTGGATTTCAGGGCCCCTCTTATTGTGTTTTGTGTGGTAATGGAGAGGAGTCTATCTCCCATCTGTTCTTCCATTGCTCCTATTCTACTCATATATGGCACCTTTGGTGGCGCGCTTGGGGTTTCTCTTGTCGGCATGCTTCCTCTTTGCCTGAGTTCTGGGCTCGCTTGGGTACTGCTCCCTCCAAGTCTTCTTTTCTCCATGTTGCTTGGATTGCTGGCCCATCTTTCATGCTTTGGCATATCTGGTTGGAGAGGAATCGTAGCATATTCCAAGATGTTCGGCTTGGTGTTTTGCATCTTTGGTGGAAAATATCACATTCTCTTCAGGAAACTATTCTTGTAAAGTGTGAGCTTGATGGGGGTATGGATCCGGTTGATCTTGCTATCTGTAATCACCTCAATTTTCATCTGTAGTATGGGGCTGCAGCTCATAGGTTTCCTTCTATGTCTAGGAAGCTTCACCATCAGAGGAAGGGTCGGGTTAATCGGGATGGGCACTGGAATCCTCCTCCTTATGGAGTTCTGAAAATTAACACTGATGGCTCTTCCCGTGGGAATCCTGGTCTAGTTGGTATTGGCAGAGTGGCTCGTTGTAGTTCTGGGGATGTTAAATTTTTCTTCTTAGTTCATAAGGGTGATTATACTAACAATCTCATGGAAGCTCAGCCTATTTTATATGCTGTGGAACAGTGTTGCTTGCAGGGATGGAGCAAGATTATCTATGAGTCTGATTCCTAGGTGGTGGTGAACATGCTTTCTTCGCAAGAGCTTGAGGATGTTAGTTGGCAGCTGGTCACTGTTGTTAAGTAGATTCTTTTCTTCTCTTCCTCTTTTCAGTTCATTAGGTTCACGTATATTCCTAATGAATGGAATAGAACTGCTGATTGTTTAGCCAAATCGGCATCTAGTCATGATCCGGGTTGGAATATTAGGGATAGGAGGCAACTATCCTTTGAGATGGTGCAAGAATTTGATGGTCTTGTTGCTCAGGATCGAGCTCCTTGTTGAGCTCTCCTTATTGTATTCCTTTCTGTCTTAATAAATTTTTACCCCTCTTTTTGCCAAATGAGAAGCCATTCCTAATTAATTAAATGAAGTTATTTAATTAAATAAGAAAAGTGTCTCTAATTCATTAAAAATTATTTAATTAAATAGAAAAAGTAACTATGAGAGCGTATCTCATTTTATTAAATTAAATATCTCAAAAAAATCACTCTTCAGTTCAAAAAGGGAAATTTTCAGTTCACTATTGATCAAAAATGAGTTAAATCATTTAACTCCTTTTTCTACTCAAATTGAATCAGTTAACTCCTTATTTTAGTCAAATTAAATCTGTTAACTCCCTTTAATTTGGAAATCTTCCTTTATGACAGAACTTCACCTTTAATCCTGACCGCTGATTGAAATTGATCTCAACCGTTGATGAATTGCAAGAAAGCCTATTTAAGAGACCCTCATCTCTTCATTTTGAAAGGTTGAATGAGAATTTGCATGGAATTGTTACTAGATTTGATACTCACGTTTGCACATATTCACATACGCAAAGATCAAGTTTGATGAAAAGTTGACCAGATTTAACCATGGTTGACTTGAGTTAACTAGTTTCAAATTTTTTTTGAAATAATTAACCAAAAATATTTAATTAAATGGAGTACTTACTTCTAATTAATTAAACAAAGTTATTTAATTAAATAAGAATCCATTCATAATTAATTAAATGAAGTTATTTAATTAAATAAGAAAAGTGTCTCTAATTAATTAAATATTATTTAATTAAATAGAAAAAGTAATTATGAGAGCATATCTCATTTTATTAAATTAAATATCTCAAAAAAATCTCTTTTCAGTTCCAAAAGGGAAATTTCCAGTTCACAATTGATCAAAAATGAGTTAAATCAATTAACTCCTTTCTCTACTCAAATTGAATCAGTTAACTCCTTATTTTACTCAAATTAAATCTCTTAACTCCCTTTAATTTAGAAATCTCCCTTTATGACTGAACTTCACCTTTAATCCTGACCGCTGATTGAAATCGATCTCAACCGTAGATGAATTTCAGGAAAGTCTATTTAAGAGACACTCATCTCTTCATTTTGAAAGGTTGAATGAGAATTTGCATCAAATTGTTGCTAGAATTCATACTCACATTTGGTCATATTCACATACGCAAACATCAAGTTTCACCAAAAGTTGACCAGAATTAACCACGATTGACTTGAGTTGATTAGTTTCGAAAAGAATTTTGAAAGAATTAAACGAAATTATTTAATTAAATGGAGTACTTACTTCTAATTAATTAAACAAAGTTATTTAATTAAATGAAAAGCCATTCTTAATTAATTACATGAAGTTATTTTATTAAATAAGAAAAGAGTCTCTAATTAATTAAAAATTATTTAATTAAATAGAAAAAGTAATTATGAGAGCATATCTCATTTTCTTAAATTAAATATCTCAAAAATATCTCTCTTCAGTTCAAAAAGAGAAATTTCTAGTTCACTATTGATAAAAAATGAGTTAAATCAGTTAACTCCTTTTTTTACTCAAATTGAATCAGTTAACTTCTTATTTTACTCAAATTAAATCTGTTAACTCCCTTTAATTTGGAAATCTCCCTTTATGACTAAACTTCACCTTTAATCCTGACCGCTGATTGAAATCGATCTCAACCGTTCATGAATTCCAAGAAAGTCTATTTAAGAGACCCTCATCTCTTCATTCTGAAAGGTTGAATGAGAATTTGCATCAAATTGTTGTTGGAATTCATACTGACATTTGCTCATATTCACATACACAAAGATCAAGTTTGACCAAAAGTTGGCCAAATTTAACAACGATTGACTTGAGTTGACTAGATTCGAGAAGAATTTTGAAATAATTAAATGAAATTATTTAATTAAATGGAGTACTTACTTCTAATTAATTGAACAAAGTTATTTAATTAAATGAGAAGCCATTCCTTATTAATTAAATGAAGTTATTTTATTAAATAAGAAAAATGTCTCTAAATAATTAAAGATTATTTAATTAAATAGAAAAAGAAATTATGAGAGCATATCTCATTTTATTAAATTAAATATCTCAACAATATCGCTCTTCGATTCAAAAAGAGAAATTTTCAGTTCATTATTGATCAAAAATGAGTTAAATCAGTTAACTCCTTTTTCTACTCAAATTGAATCGGTTAACTTCTTATTTTACTCAAATTAAATCTGTTAACTCCCTTCAATTTGGAAATCTCCCTTTATGACTGAACTTCATCTTTAATATTGACCGCTGATTGAAATTGATCTCAACTATTGATAAATTCCAGGAAAGTCTATTTAAGAGACACTCATCTTTTCATTTTGAAAGGTTGAATGAGAATTTGGATCGAACTATTGCTAGAATTCATACTCACATTTGCTCATATTCACATACGCAAAGATCAAGTTTGATCAAAAGTTGACCATATTTAACCACGGTTGACTTGAGTTGACTAGTTTCGAAAAGAATTTTAAAATAATTAAATGAAATTATTTAATTATATGGAGTACTTACTTTTAATTAATTAAACAAAGTTATTTAATTAAATGAGAAGCCATTCCTAATTAATTAAATGAAGTTATTTAATTAAATAAGAAAAGTGTCTCTAATTAGTTAAAGATTATTTAATTAAATAGAAAAAGTAATTATGAGAGCATATCTTATTTTATTAAATTAAATATCTCAACAAAATCTCTCGTCAGTTCAAAAAGGGAAATTTCCAGTTCACTATTGATCAAAAATGAGTTAAATCAGTTAACTCCTTTTCTACTCAAATTGAATCAGTTAAATCCTTATTTTACTCAGGTTAAATTTGTTAACTCCTTTTAATTTGGAAATCTCCCTTTATGACTGAACTTCACCTTTAATCCTGACCCTTGATTGAAATCGATCTCAATCATTGATGAATTCCAAGAAAGTCTATTTTAGAGACCCTCATCTCTTCATTTTGAAAGGTTGAATGAGAATTTGCATCAAATTGTTGCTGGAATTCATACTCACATTTGCTCATATTCACATACGCAAAGATCAAGTTTGACCAAAAGTTGACCAAATTTAACCACAGTTGACTTGAGTTGACTAGTTTCGAAAAGAATTTTGAAATAATTAAATGAAATTATTTAATTAAATGCAGTACTTACTTCTAATTAATTACACAAAGTTATTTAATTAAATGAGAAGCCATTCTTAATTTATTAAATGAAGTTATTTAATTAAATAAGAAAAGTATCTCTAATTAATTAAAGGTTATTTAATTAAATAGAAAAAGTAATTATGAGAACGTATCTCATTTTATTCAATTAAATATCTGAACAAAATCTCTCTTCAGTTCAAAAAGAGAAATTTTCAGTTCACTATTGATCAAAAATGAGTTAAATCAGTTAACTCCTTTCTCTACTAAAATTGAATCAGTTAACTCCTTGTTTTACTCAAACTAATTCTATTAACTCCCTTTAATTTGGAAATCTCCCTTTATGACTTAACTTCACCTTTAATATTGACCGCTGATTGAAATCGATCTCAACTGTTGATGAATTTCAGGAAAGTCTATTTAAGAGACCCTGATCTTTTCATTTTGAAAGGTTGAATGAGAATTTGGATCGAACTATTGTTGGAATTCATACTCACATTTGCTCATATTCACATACGCAAAGATCAAGTTTGACCAAAAGTTGACTAGATTTAACCACGATTGACTTGAGTTGACTAGTTTCGAAAAGAATTTTGAAATAATTAAATGAAATTATTTAATTAAATGGAGTACTTACTTCTAATTAATTAAACAAAGTTATTTAATTAAATGAGAAGCCATTCTTAATTAATTAAATGAAGTTATTTAATTAAATTAAAAAATTGTCTGTAATTAATTAAAGATTATTTAATTAAATATAAAAAGTAATTATGAGATCATATCTCATTTTATTAAATTAAATATCTCAACAATATCTCTCTTCAGTTCAAAAAGAGAAATTTCCAGTACACTATTGATCAAAAATGAGTTAAATCAGTTAACTCCTATTTCTACTCAAATTGAATCAGTTAGCTCCTTATTTTACTCAAATTAAATCTTTTAACTCCCTTTAATTTGAAAATCTTCCTTTATGATAGAACTTCACCTTTAATCCTGACTGCTGATTGAAATCGATCTCAACCGTTGATGAATTCCAAGAAGGTCTATTTAAGAGATCCTTATCTCTTTATTTTGAAAGGTTGAATTATAATTTGCATCGAATTGTTGCTGGAATTCATACTCACATTTATTCATATTCACATACGCAAACATCAAGTTTGACCAAAAGTTGACCAGATTTAATTACGGTTGACTTGAGTTGACTATTTCTAATTTTTTTTTGAAATAATTAAACGAAATTATTTAATTAAATGGAGTACTTACTTCTAATTAATTAAACAAAGTTATTTAATTAAATGAGAAGCCATTCCTAATTAATTAAATGAAGTTATTTAATTAAAGAAGATAAGTGTCTGGAATTAATTAAAGATTATTTAATTAAATAGAATTAGTTATTATGAGAGAATTTCTTATTTTATTAAATTAAATATCTCAACAAAATCTCTCTTCAATTCAAAAAGGGAAATTTCCATTTCACTATTGATAAAAAATGAGTTAAACGAGTTAACTCTTTTCTCTACTCAAATTGAATCAGTTAACTCCTTATTTTACTCAAATTAAATCTGTTAACTCCCTTTAATTTGGAAATATCCCTTTATGACTAAACTTCACCTTAAATCCTGATTGCTGATTGAAATTGATCTCAACCGTTGATGAATTCCGGGAAAGTCTATTTAAGAGACCCTCATCTCTTCATTTTGAAAAGTTGAATGAGAATTTGCATCGAATTGTTACAGGAATTCATACTCACATTTGCTCATATTCACATACGCAAAGATCAAGTTTGACCAAAAGTTGACTAGAGTTAACCAGGGTTGACTTGAGTTGACTAGTTTCAAATTTTTTTTTGAAATAATTAAACAAAATTATTTAATTAAATGGATTGCTTACTTCTAATTAATTAAACAAAGTTATTTAATTAAATGAGAAGCCATTCCTAATTAATTTAATGAAGTTATTTAATTAAATAAGAAAAGTGTCTCTAATTAATTAAAGGTTATTTAATTAAATAGAAAAAGTAATTATGAGACTCACTTTATTCAATTAAATATTTTAACAAAATCTCTCTTTAGTTCAAAAAGGGAAAATTTCAGTTCACTATTGATCAAAAATGAGTTAAATCAGTTAACTCCTTTCTCTACTCAAATTGAATTAATTAATTCCTTATTTTATTCAAATTAAATCTGTTAACTCCCTTTAATATGAAAATCTCCCTTTATGACTGAACTTCACCTTTAATCCTTACCGCTGATTGAAATCGATCTCAACCATTGATGAATTCTAGAAAAGTCTATTTAAGAGACCCTCATCTCTTCATTTTGAAAGGTTGAATGAGAATTTGCATCGAATTGTTGCTGGGATTCATACTCACATTTGCTCATATTCACATACGCAAAGATGAAGCTTGACCAAAGGTTGACCAGATTTAACCACGATTGACTTGAGTTGACTAGTTTCGAAAACAATTTTGAAATAATTAAATGAAATTATTTAATTAAATGAAGTACTTACTTCTAATTAATTAAGCAAAATTATTTAATTAAATGAGAAGCCATATCAAATTAATTAAATGAAGTTATTTAATTAAATAAGAAAACTATTTCTAATTAATTAAAGTTTATTTAATTAAATAGAAAAAGTAATTATGAGAGCATATCTCATTTTATTAAATTAAATAACTCAACAAAATCTTTTGTCAATTCAGAAAGGGAAATTTCCAGTTCACTATTTATCAAAAATGAGTTAAATCAGTTAACTCCATTCTCTAGTCAAATTAAATCTGTTAACTCCCTTTAATTTGGAAATCTCCCTTTATGACTAAACTTCACGTTTAATCCTAATTGCTGATTGAAATCGATCTCAACCATTGATGAATTCCAAGAAAGTCTATTTAAGAGACCCTCATCTCTTCATTTTGAAAGGTTGAATGAGAATTTGCATCGAATTGTTACTAGAATTCATACTCACATTTGCTAATATTCACATACACAAACATCAAGTTTGACCAAAAGTTGACTAGATTTAACCAGGGTTGACTTGAGTTGACTAGTTTTAATTTTTTTTTGAAATAATTAAACGAAATTATTTAATTAAATGGAGTACTTACTTCCAATTAATTAAATAAAGTTATTTCATTAAATGAGAAGTCATTCTTAATTAATTAAATGAAGTAGTTTAATTAAAGAAGACAAGTGTCTGAAATTAATTAAAGATTGTTTAATTAAATAGAAAAATTAATTATAAAAGAATATCTCATTTTATTAAATTAAATATCTCAAGAAAATCTCTCTTCAATTCAAAAAGGAAAATTTCCAGTTCACTGTTGTTCAAAAATGAGTTAAATCAATTAACTCCTTTCTCTACTCAAATTGAATCAGTTAACTCCTTATTTTACTCAAATTAAATCTGTTAACTCCCTTTCATTTGAAAATCTCTGTTTATGACAGAATTTCACTTTTAATCCTGACTGCTGATTGAAATCGATCTCAACCGTTGATGAATTCCAAGAAAGTCTATTTAAGAGATCCTCATCTCTTCATTTTGAAAGGTTGAATGAGAATTTACATCGAATTGTTGCTAGAATTCATACTCACATTTGCTCATATTCACATACGCAAAGATCAAGTTTGACCAAAAGTTGACCAGATTTAACCACGGTTGACTTGAGTTGACTAGTTTCAATTTTTTTAAAAAATAATTAAATGAAATTATTTAATTAAATGGAGTACTTACTTCTAATTAATTAAACAGAGTTATTTAATTAAATGAGAAGCCATTCCTAATTAATTAAATGAAGTTATTTAATTAAAGAAGACAAGTGTCTGAAATTAATTAAAGATTATTTAATTAAATAGAAAAAGTAATTATGAGAGAATATCTCATTTTATTAAATTAAATATCTCAACAAAATCTCTCTTCAATTCAAAAACGGAAATTTCCAGTTCACTGTTGTTCAAAAATGAGATAAATCAATTAACTCCTTTCTCTACTCAAATTGAATCAGTTAACTCCTTATTTTACTCAAATTAAATCTGTTAACTCCCTTTAATTTGGAAATCTCCCTTTATGACTAAACTTCACCTTTAATCCCGATTGATGATTGAAAGCGATCTCAACCCTTGATGAATTCCAAGAAAGTCTATTTAAGAGACCCTCATCTCTTCATTTTGAAAGGTTGAATGAGAATTTGCATCAAATTTTTGCTGGAATTTATACTCACATTTGCTCATATTCACATACGCAAACATCAAGTTTGAGCAAAAGTTGACTAGATTTAACTAGGGTTGACTTCAGTTGACTAGTTGCAAATTTATTTTTGAAATAATTAAATGAAATTATTTAATTAAATGGAGTACTTACTTCTAATTAATTCAAAAATTTATTTAATTAAATGAGAAGCCATTCCTAATTAATTAAATGAAGTTGTTTAATTAAATAAGAAAATTGTCTCTAATTAATTAAAGGTTATTTAATTAAATACAAACAGTAATTATGAGAGCATATCTCATTTTATTCAATTAAATATCTCAACAAAATCTATCTTCAGTTCAAAAAGGAAAATTTTCAGTTCACTATTGATAAAAAATGAGTTAAATGAGTTAACTCTTTTTTCTACTCAAATTGAATCAGTTAATTCCTTATTTTACTCAAATTAAATCTGTTAACTCCCTTTAATTTGGAAATCTCCCTTTATGACTGAACTTCACCTTTAATCCTGATCGGTGATTGAAATCGATCTCAACCGATTATGAATTTCAGAAAGGTCTATTTAAGAGACCCTCATCTCTTCATTTTGAAAGGTTGAATGAGAATTTGCATCGAATTGTTGCTGGAATTCATACTCACATTTGCTCATATTCACATACGCAAAGATCAAGTTTGACCAAAAGTTGACCAGATTTAACCACGGTTGACTTGAGTTGACTAGTTTCAATTTTTTTTAAAAATAATTAAATGAAATTATTTAATTAAATGGAGTACTTACTTCTAATTAATTAAACAGAGTTATTTAATTAAATGAGAAGCCATTCCTAATTAATTAAATGAAGTTATTTAATTAAAGAAGACAAGTGTCTGAAATTAATTAAAGATTATTTAATTAAATAGAAAAAGTAATTATGAGAGAATATCTCATTTTATTAAATTAAATATCTCAACAAAATCTCTCTTCAATTCAAAAAGGGAAATTTCCAGTTCACTGTTGTTCAAAAATGAATTAAATCAATTAACTCCTTTCTCTACTCAAATTGAATCAGTTAACTCCTTATTTTACTCAAATTAAATCTGTTAACTCCCTTTAATTTGAAAATCTTCCTTTATGACTAAACTTCACCTTTAATCCCGATTGATGATTGAAATCGATCTCAACCCTTGATGAATTCCAAGAAAGTCTATTTAAGAGACCCTCATCTCTTCATTTTGAAAGGTTGAATGAGAATTTGCATCAAATTTTTGCTGGAATTTATACTCACATTTGCTCATATTCACATACGCAAACATCAAGTTTGAGCAAAAGTTGACTAGATTTAACTAGGGTTGACTTCAGTTGACTAGTTGCAAAATTTTTTTTGAAATAATTAAATGAAATTATTTAATTAAATGGAGTACTTACTTCTAATTAATTCAAAAATTTATTTAATTAAATGAGAAGCCATTCCTAATTAATTAAATGAAGTTGTTTAATTAAATAAGAAAATTGTCTCTAATTAATTAAAGGTTATTTAATTAAATACAAACAGTAATTATGAAATCATATCTCATTTTATTCAATTAAATATCTCAACAAAATCTATCTTCAGTTCAAAAAGGAAAATTTTCAGTTCACTATTGATAAAAAATGAGTTAAATGAGTTAACTCTTTTTTCTACTCAAATTGAATCAGTTAATTCGTTATTTTACTCAAATTAAATCTGTTAACTCCCTTTAATTTGGAAACCTCCGTTTATGACTGAACTTCACCTTTAATCCTGATCGGTGATTGAAATCGATCTCAACCGATTATGAATTTCAGAAAGGTCTATTTAAGAGACCCTCATCTCTTCATTTTGAAAGGTTGAATGAGAATTTGCATCGAATTGTTGCTGGAATTCATACTCACATTTGCTCATATTCACATACGCAAAGATGAAGCTTGACCAAAAGTTGACCAGATTTAACCACGGTTGACATGAGTTGACTAGTTTCAAAAAAAAAAATTGAAATAATTAAATAAAATTATTTAATTAAATGAATTACTTACTTCTAATTAATTAAGAAAAATTATTTTATTAAATGAGAACCCATTCCAAATTTATTAAATGAAGTTATTTGATTAAATAGGAAAAGTGTCTCTAATTAATTAAAGATTATTTAATTAAATAGAAAAAGTAATTATGAGAGCATATCTCATTTTATTAAATTAAATATCTCAACAAAAACTTTCGTCAGTTCAAAAAGGGAAATTTTCAGTTCACAATTGATCAAAAATGAGTTAAATTAGTTAACTCCTTTCTCTACTCAAATTGAATCAGTTAACTCCTTATTTTACTCAAATTAAATCTGTTAACTCCCTTTAATTTAGAAATCTCCCTTTATGACTAAACTTCACGTTTAATCCTGATTGATGATTGAAATTGATCTCAACCGTTGATGAATTTCAGGAAAGTCTATTTAAGAGACCCTCATCTCTTCATTTTGAAAGGTTGAATGAGAATTTGCATCGAATTGTTGCTGGAATTCATAGTCACATTTGCTCATATTCACATACGCAAAGATCAAGTTTGACCAAAAGTTGACTAGATTTAACCAGCATTGACTTGAGTTGACTAAATTCAATTTTTTTTTGAAATAATTAAACAAAATTATTTAATTATATGGAGTACTTACTTCTAATTAATTAAACAAAGTTATTTAATTAAATGAGAAGCCATTCCTAATTAATTAAATGAACTTATTTAATTAAATAAGAAAAGTGTCTCTAATTAATTAAAGATTATTTAATTAAATAGATAAAGTAATTATGAGAGCATATCTCATTTTATAAAATTAAATACCTCAACAAAATCTCTCTTCAGTTCAAAAAGGGTAATTTCCAGTTCACTATTGATCAAAAATGAGTTAAATCAGTTAACTCCTTTTTCTACTCAAATTGAATCAGTTAACTCCTTATTTTACTCAAATTAAATCTGTTAACTCCCTTTAATTTGGAAATCTCCCTTTATGATTGAACTTCACCTTTAATCCTGACCGCTGATTGAAATCGATCTCAACCGTTGATGAATTTCAGAAAAGTCTAGTTAAGAGACCCTCATCTCTTCATTTTGAAATGTCGAATGAGAATTTGTATCGAATTGTTGCTGGAATTCATACTCACATTTTCTCATATTCGCATACGCAAAGATCAAGTTTGACCAAAAGTTGACCAAATTTAACCACGGGTGACTTGAGTTGACTAGTTTCTAAAACAATTTTGAAATAATTAAACAAAATTATTTAATTAAATAAAGTACTTACTTCTAATTAATTAAAAAAATTTATTTAATTAAATGAGAAGCCATTCCAAATTAATTAAACGAAGTTATTTAATTAAATAAGAAAAGTGTCTCTAATTAATTAAAGATTATTTAAATAAATAGAAAAAGTAATTATGAGAGCATATCTCATTTTATTAAATTAAATATCTCAAAAAAATATTTCTTCAGTTCAATTTTCAGTTCACTATTGATAAAAAATGAGTTAAATCAGTTAACTCCTTTTTCTACTCAAATTGAATCAGTTAATTCCTTATTTTACTCAAATTAAATCTGTTAACTCCCTTTAATTTGGAAATCTCCCTTTATGACTGAACTTCACCTTTAATCCTAACCGCTGATTGAAATCGATCTCAACCGATGATGAATTCTAGAAAAGTCTATTTAAGAGACCCTCATCTCTTCATTTTGAAAGGTTGAATTAGAATTTGCATCGAATTGTTGCTGGAATTCATACTCACATTTGCTCATATTCACATACACAAAGATGAAGCTTGACCAAAATTTGATCAGATTTAACCACGATTGACTTGAGTTGACTAGTTTCAAAAAAAAATTTGGAATAATTAAACAAAATTATTTAATTAAATGAAGTACTTACTTCTAATTAATTAAGAAAAATTATTTAATTAAATGAGAACCCATTCCAAATTAATTAAATGAAGTTATTTGATTAAATAAGAAAAGTGTCTCTAAATAATTAAAGATTATTTAATTAAATAGAGAAAGTAATTATGAGAGCATATCTCATTTTATTAAATTAAATATCTCAACAAAATCTTTCGTCAATTCAAAAAGAGAAATTTTTAGTTCACAATTGATCAAAAATGAGTTAAATTAGTTAACTCCTTTCTCTACTCAAATTGAATCAGTTAACTCCTTATTTTACTCAAATTAAATCTGTTAACTCCCTTTAATTTGGAAATCTCCATTTATGACTAAACTTCACATTTAATCCTAATTGATGTTTGAAATCAATCTCAATCGTTGATGAATTCCAGGAAAGTCTATTTAAGAGAACCTCATCTCTTCATTTTGAAAGGTTGAATGAGAATTTACATCGAATTGTTGCTGGAATTGATACTCACATTTGCTCATATTCACATACGCAAAGATCAAGTTTGACTAAAAGTTGACCAGATTTAACCATTGTTGACTTGAGTTGACTAGTTTCGAAAAGAATTTTAAAATAATTAAACGAAATTATTTATTTAAATGGAGTACTTACTTCTAATTAATTAAACAAAGTTATTTAATTAAATGAGAAGCCATTCCTAATTAATTAAATGAAGTTATTTAATTAAAGAAGAGAAGTGTCTGAAATTAATTAAAGATTGTTTAATTAAGTAGAAAAAGTAATTATGAGAACATATCTCATTTTATTAAATTAAATATCTCAACAAAATCTCTCTTCAATTCACAAAGGGAAATTTTCAGTTCACTATTGATAAAAAATGAGTTAAATGAGTTAACTCCTTTCTCTACTCAAATTGAATCAGTTAACTCCTTATTTTACTCAAATTAAATTATTCAACTCCCTTTAGTTTGGAAATCTCCCTTTATGACTGAACTTCACCTTTAATCCTGACTGTTGATTGAAATCGATCTCAACCGTTGATGAATTCCAGGAAAGTCTATTTAAGTGACCCTCATCTCTTCATTTTGAAAGGTTGAATGAGAATTTGCATCGAATTGTTGCTGGAATCGTTCCTCACATTTGCTCATATTCTAATCCGCAAAGATCAAGTTTGACCAAAAGTTGACCAGATTTAACTATGGTTGACTTGAGTTGACTAGTTAATTAAATGATGTTATTTAATTAAATAATAAAAGTGTCTCTAATTAATTAAAGATTATTTATTTAAATAGAAAAAGTAATTATGAGAGCATATCTCATTTTATTAAATTAAATATCTCAACAAAATCTCTCTTTAGTTCAAAAAAGGAAATTTCCAATTCACTCTTGATAAAAAATGAGTTAAATCAGTTAACTCCTTTCTCTACTCAAATTGAATCAGTTAACTCCTTATTTTACTCAAATTAAATCAGTTAACTCCTTTTAATTTGGAAATCTCCCTTTATGACTGAACTTCACCTTTAATCCTGACCACTGATTGAAATAGATCTCAACCGTTGATGAGTTTCAGAAAAATTTATTTAAGAGACCCACATCTCTTTGTTTTGAAAAGTTGAATGAGAATTTGCATCGAATTGTTGCTGGAATTGATACTCACATTTTCTCATATTTAAAGACGCAAAGATCAAGTTTGACCAAAAGTTGACCAGATATAACCACGGTTGACTTGAGTTCACTAGTTTCGAAAAGAATTTTGAAATAATTAAATGAAATTATTTAATTAAATGGAGTACTTAATTTTAATTAATTAAACAAAGTTAATTAATTAAATGACAAGCCATTCCTAATTAATTAAATGAAGTTATTTAATTAAAAAAAAATTTCTGTAATTAATTAAATTTTATTTAATTAAATAAAAAAAAGTAATTATGAAAGCATATCTCATTTTATTAAATTAAATATCTCAACAATATCTCTCTTCAGTTCAAAAAGAGAAATTTCCAGTTCACTATTGATAAAAAATGAGTTAAATCAGTTAACTCCTTTTTCTACTCAAATTGAATCTGTTAACTCCTTATTTTACTCAAATTAAATCTGTTAACTCCCTTTAATTTGAAAATCTCCCTTTATGGCAGAACTTCACCTTTAATCCTGACCGCTGATTGAAATCAATCTCAACCATTGATGAATTTTAGGAAAGTCTATTTAAGAGACCCTCATCTCTTCATTTTGAAACATTGACTGAGAATTTGCATCGAATTGTTGCTAGAATTCATACTCACATTTGCTCATATTCAGATATACAAAGATCAAGTTTGACCAAAAGTTGACCAGATTTAACCACGGTTGACTTGAGTTGAGTAGTTTAAAAAAAAATTTTGAAATAATTAAACGAAATTATTTAATTAAATGGAGTACTTACTTCTAATTAATTAAACAAAGTTATTTATTTAAATGAGAAGCCATTCCTAACTAATTAAATGAAGTTATTTAATTAAAGAAGAAAAGTGTCTCTAATTAATTAAATATTATTTAATTAAATAGATAAACTAATTATGAGAGCGTATCTCGTTTTATTAAATTAAATACCCCAACAAAATCTCTCTTTAGTTCAAAAAGGGAAATTTTCAGTTCACTATTGATAAAAAATGAGTTAAATCAGTTAACTCCTTTTTCTACTCAAATTGTATCAGTTAACTCCTTATTTTTCTCAAATTAAATCTTTTAACTCCCTTTAATTTGGAAATCTCCCTTTAGGACTGAACTTCACGTTTAATCTTGATCGTTGATTGAAATCGTTCTCAACCATTGATGAATTCCAAGAAAGTCTATTTAAGAGACCCTCATCTCTTCATTTTGAAAGGCTGAATGAGAATTTGCATCGAATTTTTGCTGGAATTGATACTTACATTTGCTCATATTCACATACGCAAAGATCAAGTTTGACCAAAAGTTGACCAGATTTAACCACTGTTGGCTTGAGTTGACTAGTTTCGAAAAGAATTTTAAAATAATTAAATGAAATTATTTAATTAAATGGAGTACTTACTTCTAATTAATTAGACAAAGTTATTTAATTAAATTAGAAGTCATTCCTAATTAATTAAATAAAGTTATTTAATTAAATAAGAAAAGTGTCTCTAATTAATTAAAGGTTATTTAATTAAATAGAAAAAGTAATTATGAGAGCATATCTCATTTTATTCAATTAAATTTCTCAACAAAATCTCTCTTTAGTTCAAAAAGGTAAATTTCTAGTTCACTATTGGTCAAAAATGAGTTAAATGAGTTAACTCCTTTCTCTACTCAAATTGAATCGGTTAACTCATTATTTTACTCAAATTAAATTTGTTGACTCCTTTTCATTTGGAAATCTCCCTTTAATTTGAAAATTTGCATTAAATTGTTGCTGGAATTCATACTCACATTTGCTCATATTCACAAACGCAAATTTCAAGTTTTACCAAAAGTTGACCATATTTAACCACAATTGACTTGAGTTGATTAGATTCGAAAAGAATTTTAAAATAATTAAACTAAATTATTTAATTAAATGGAGTACTTACTTCTAATTAATTAAACAAAGTTATTTAACTAAATGAGAAGCCATTCCTAATTAATTGAATGAAGTTATTTAATTAAATAAGAAAAGTGTCTCTAATTAATTAAAGATTATTTAATTAAATAGAAAAAGTAATTATGAGAGCATATCTCATTTTATCTAATTAAATATCTCAACAAAATCTCTCTTCAGTTCAAAAAGGGAAATTTTCAGTTCACTATTGATCAGAAATGAGTTAAATGAGTTAACTCCTTTCTCTACTCAAATTGAATCAGTTAAGTCCTTATTTTACTCAAATTAAATATCTTAACTCCCTTTAATTTGGAAATCTCACTTTATGACTGAACTTCACCTTTAATCCTGACCGCTGATTGAAATCGATCTCAATCGTTGATGAATTCAAAGAAAGTCTATTTAAGAGACCCTCATCTCTTCATTTTGAAAGGTTGAATGAGAATTTGCATGGAATTGTTTCTGAAATTGATCCTCACATTTGCTAATATTCAGATACGCAGAGATCAAGTTTCACCAAAAGTTGACCAGATTTAACCGTGGTTGACTTGAGTTGACTAGTTTCAAAAAAAAATTTGAAATAATTAAATGGAGTACGTAGTTCTAATTAATTAAACGAAGTTATTTAATTAAATGAGAAGCCATTCCTAATTAATTAAATGAAGTTATTTAATTAAATAAGAAAAGTGTCTCTAATTAATTAAAGATTATTTAATTAAATAGAAAAAGTAATTATGAGAGCATATCTCATTTTATTAAATTAAATATCTCAACAAAATCTCTCTTCAGTTCAATAAGGGAAATTTTCAGTTCACTATTGATCAAAAATGAGTTAAATCAGTTAACTCCTTTTTCTACTCAAATTGAATCAGTTAAATCCTTATTTTACTCAAATTAAATCAGTTAACTCCTTTTAATTTGGAAATCTACTTTTATAACTGAACTTCACCTTTAATCCTGACCACTGATTGAAATCGATCTCAACCGTTGATGAATTCTAGGAAAATTTATTTAATAGACTCACATCTCTTCATTTTGAAAATTTGAATGAGAATTTGCGTTGAATTGTTGCTGGAATTGATACTCACATTTGCTCATATTTAAAGACGCAAAGATCAAGTTTGACCAAAAGTTGACTAGATTTAACCACGGTTGACTTGAGTTGACTAGTTTTGAAAAGAATTTTGAAATAATTAAATGAAATTATTTAATTAAATGGATTACTTAATTGTAATTAATTAAACAAATTTATTTAATTAAATGACAAGCCATTCCTAATTAATTAAATGAAGTTATTTAATTTAAAAAAATTATCTATAATTAATTAAATCTAATTTAATTAAATAAAAAAAAGTAATTATGAGAGCATATCTCATTTTATTAAATTAAATATCTCAACAATATCTCTCTTCAGTTCAAAAAGAGAAATTTCCAATTCACTATTGATCAAAAACGAGTTAAATTAGTCAACTCCTTTTTCTACTCAAATTGAATCTGTTAACTCTTTATTTTACTCATATTCAATCTGTTAACTCCTTTTAATTTGAAAATCTCCCTTGATGACAGAACTTCACCTTTAATCCTGACCGTTGATTGAAATCAATCTCAACCGTTGATGAATTCTAGGAAAGTCTATTTAAAAGACCCTCATCTCTTCATTTTGAAACGTTGAGTGAGAATTTGCATCAAATTGTTGCTGGAATTCATACTCACATTTGCTCATATTCACATATACAAAGAATAAGTTTGACCAAAAGTTGACCATATTTAACCACAGTTGACTTGAGTTGAGTAGTTTCAAAATTTTTTTTGAAATTATTTAATTAAATGGAGTACTTACTTCTAATTAATTAAACAAAATTATTTATTTAAATGAGAAGCCATTCCTAACTAATTAAATGAAGTTCTTTAATTAAAGAAGAAAAGTGTCTCTAATTAATTAAATATTATTTAATTATATAGAAAAAGTAATTATGAGAGCATATCTCATTTTATTAAATTAAATATCTCACCAAAATCTCTCTTCAATTCAAAAAGGAAAATTTTCAGTTCACTATTGATCAAAAATGAGTTAAATCAGTTAACTCCTTTCTCTACTCAAATTGAATCAGTTAACTCCTTATTTTACTCAAATTAAATCTGTTAACTCTGTTTAATTTGGAAATCTCTCTTTATGACTGAACTTCACCTTTAATCCTAATCACTGATTAAAATCGATCTCAACTGTTGATGAATTCAAAGAAAATCTATTTAAGAGACCCTCATCTCTTCAGTTTGAAAGTTTGAATGAGAATTTGCATCGAATTTTTGTTGGAATTCATACTCACATTTGCTCATATTCACATACGCAAAGATCAAGTTTGACCAAAAGTTGACTAGATTTAACCAAGGTTGACTTGAGTTGACTAGTTTCAAATTTTTTTTTGAAATAATTAAAAGAAATTATTTAATTAAATGGAGTACTTACTTCTAATTAATTAAACAAAGATATTTAATTAAATGAGAAGCCATTCCTAATTAATGAAGTTATTTAATTAAATAAGAAAAGTGTCTCTGATTAATTAAAAATTATTTAATTAAATAGAAAAAGTAATTATGAGAGCATATCTCATTTTATTAAATTAAATATCTCAACAAAATCTCTCTTCAGTTCAAAAAGGGAAATTTCTAGTTCACTATTTATCAAAAATGAGTTAAATCAGTTAACTCCTTTTTCTACTCAAATTGAATCAGTTAACTCCTTATTTTAATCAAATTAAATGTGTTAGCTCCCTTTAATTTGGAAATCTCTCAATATGACTGAACTTCACCTTTAATCCTGACTGTTGATTAAAATTGATCTCAACCGTTGATGAATTCCAGGAAAGTCTATTTAAGAGACCCTCATCTCTTCGTTTTGAAAGGTTGAATGAGAATTTGCATCGAATTGTTGCTGGAATTCATACTCACATTTGCTCATATTGACATATGCAAAGATTAAGTTTGACCAAAACTTGACCAAATTTAACCACGGTTGACTTGAGTTGACTAGTATCAAAAAGAATTTTGAAATAATTAAACAAAATTATTTAATTAAATGGTGTACTTACTTCTAATTAATTAAACAAAGTTATTTAATTAAATGAGAAGCCATTCCTAATTAATTAAATGAAGTTATTTAATTTAAAAAAATTGTCTGTAATTAATTAAATTTTATTTAATTAAATAAAAAAAAGTAATTATGAGAGCATATCTCATTTTATTAAATTAAATATCTCAACAATATCTCTCTTCAGTTCAAAAAGAGAAATTTTCAGTTCACTATTGATCAAGAATGAGTTAAATTCGTCAACTCCTTTTTCTACTCAAATTGAATCTGTTAACTCTTTATTTTACTCAAATTAAATCTGTTAACTCCCTTTAATTTGAAAATCTCCCTTTATGACAGAACTTCACCTTTACTCTTGACCGGTGATTGAAATCGATCTCAACCGTTGATGAATTCCAAGAAAGTCTATTTAAGAGACCCTCATCTCTTTGATTTGAAAGGTTGAATTAGAATTTGCATCCAATTGTTGCTGGAATTCATACTCACATTTGCTCATATTCATATACGCAAAGATTATGTTGGACCAAAAGTTGACCAGATTTAACCACGGTTGACTTGAGTTGACTAGTTTCAAAAAAAATTGAAATAAGTAAATGAAATTATTTAATTAACTGGAGTACTTACTTCTAATTAATTAAACAAAGTTATTTAATTAAATGAGAAGCCATTCCTAATTAATTAAATGAAGTTATTTATTTAAATAAGAAAAATGTCTCTAATTAATTAAAGCTTATTTAATTAAATAGAAAAAGTAATTATGAGAGCATATCTCATTTTATTAAATTAAATATCTCAACAAAATCTCTCTTCAGTTCAAAAAGAAAAATTTCCAGTTCACTATTGATAAAAAATGAGGTAAATCAGTTAACTTCTTTTTCTACTCAAATTGAATCAATTAACTATTTATTTTACTCAAATTAAATCTGTTAACTCCCTTTAATTTGAAAATCTCTCTTTATGACTGAACTTAACCTTTAATCTGACCGTTGATTGAAATTGATCTCAACCGTTGATGAATTCCAGGAAAGTCTATTTAAGAGACCCTCATATCTTCGTTTTGAAAGGTTGAATGAGAATTTGTATCAAATTGTTGCTAGAATTCATACTCACATTTGCTCATATTCACATACGCAAAGATCAAGTTTGACTAAAAGTTGACCAGATTTTACCACGGTTGACTTGAGTTGACTAGTTTCAAAAATAATTTTGAAATAATTAAATGAAATTATTTAATTAAATGGAGTACTTAATTTTAATTAATAAAATAAAGTTATTTAATTAAATGAGAAGACATTCCTAATTAATTAAATGAAGTTATTTAATTGAATAAGAAAAGTGGCTCGAATTAATTAAAGATTATTTAATTAAATAGAAAAAGTAATTATGAGAGCATATCTCATTTTATTAAATTAAATATCTCAACAAAATCTCTCTTCAGTTCAAAAAGGGAAATTTCTAGTTCACTATTGATCAAAAATGAGTTAAATGAGTTAACTCCTTTTTGTACTCAAATTGAATCAGTTAACTCCTTATTTTACTCAAATTAAATCTGTTAACTCCCTTTAATTTGGAAATCTCCCTTTATGACTGAACTTTAGCTTTAATCCTAGCCTTTGATTGAAATCGATCTCAACTGTTGATGCATTCTAGGAAAGTCTATTTAAGAGACCCTCATCTCTTTGTTTTGAAAGGTTGAATGAGAATTTGCATCAAATTGTTGCTGGAATTCATACTCACATTTGCTCATATTCACATACGCAAAGATCAAGTTTAACCAAAAGTTGACCAGATTTAACCACGGTTGACTTGAGATGACTAGTTCCAAAAAGAATTTTGAAATAATTAAATGAAATTATTCAATTATATGGAGTACTTACTTCTAATTAATTAAACAAAGTTATTTAATTAAAGGAGAAGCCATTCCTAATTAATTAAATGAAGTTATTTAATTAAATAAGAAAAGTGTCTCTAATTAATTAAAGATTATTTAATTAAATAGATAAAGTAATTATGAGAGCATATCTCATTTTATAAAATTAAATACCTTAACAAAATCTCTCTTCAGTTCAAAAAGGGAAATTTCCAGTTCACTATTGATTAAAAATGAGTTAAATCAGTTAACTCCTTTTTCTACTCAAATAGAATCATTTAACTCCTTATTTTACTCAAATTAAATCTGTTAACTCCCTTTAATTTGGAAATCTCCCTTTATGACTGAACTTCACCTTTAATCCTGACTGTTGATTGAAATCGATCTCAACCATTGATGAATTCTAGGATAGTCTATTTAAGAGACCATCATCTCTTTGTTTTGAAAGGTTGAATGAGAATTTGCATCAAATTGTTGCTGTAATTCATACTCATATTTTCTCATATTCATATACGCAAAGATCAAGTTTGACCAAAAGTTTACCAGATTTAACCATGGTTGACTTGAGTTGACTAGTTTCGAAAAGAATTTTCTAATAACTAAACGAAATTATTTAATTAAATAGAGTACTTACTTCTAATTAATTAAACAAAGTTATTTAATTAAATGAGAAGTCATTCCTAATTAATTACATGAAGTTATTTAATTAAATAAGAAAAGTGGCTCTAATTAATTAAAGATTATTTAATTAAATAGAAAAAGTAATTATGAGAGCATATCTCATTTTATTAAATTAAATATCTCAGCAAAATCTCTCTTCAGTTCAAAAAGGGAAATTTCCAGTTCACTATTGATCAAAAATGAGTTAAATGAGTTAACTCCTTTTTCTACTCAAATTGAATCAGTTAACTCCTTATTTTACTCAAATTAAATCTATTAACTTCCTTTAATTTTGAAATCTCCCTTTATGACTGAACTTCAGCTTTAATCCTTACCGTTGATTGAAATCAATCTCAACCATTGATGAATTCTAGGAAAGTTTATTTAAGAAACCCTCATCTCTTTGTTTTGAAAGGTTGAATCAGAATTTGCATCGAATTGTTGCTGAAATTCATACTCACATTTGCTCATATTCACATACACAAAGATTAAGTTTGACCAAAAGTTGATCAGATTTATCCACGTTTGAATTGAGTTGACTAGTTTTGAAAATAATTTTGAAATAATTAAACGCATTTATTTAATTAAATGGAGTACTTACTTGTAATTAATTAAAAAAAGTTTGTAATGCCCCGCCAAGGGATCCAAAGAATTAACGTAGAGTTTCACTAAGTTTAGAAACAAATTTTTTTTTTCCTCATGAAAGTAAATATCACATAAAATTTATGCACAATAATAGAAGTAGTAGCATTGTCCATCTGAAAGTAAACATATCATAAATAACCGATTACATTCTTTAAGATCCCTTAACGTTGAATTACATACATGAATCCATTTAGTACAAATGCTCATGAAATGATAACTCCAATGTTTATACATTACATTTCAAATGCTCATTCATCCACTGTACATGTCACAGGGTATGATAGGTAAAAAGAATATACATTTGTAGAATAAGGTACGTCATCCTATTCTAATCCATGATACATCAAGTAAAGACAATCACATGATACACCATCATAAAAGATATAAACATTCATCATAAAGATCAAACATAATAAACTAAGTGCATAGTTCCTCCCAATCGTCAATAGCATCATTAGACCATCGTGGATCCTAGCCATCCCTCCGTGCGTAACATCTCAAATTACCGAAGAGATCATCGGTATCAACATAGTCAGAATGTCACTCCTAATAAATACAAAATCATATGTAGAAGTAATCTAACATGCAAATAAAAGCATAAGATAACATCATCTAACATATGCTAATCATCAATGAAAAAGGATACATATCCACCATCATGAAGGATGCATCAACCACGATGTCTCAATGAATCTCAAAATGATAAGAGTGGAAAATACACTACCACCCGACCGTGTGGTACCAAAGTGGTCCACTCCCACCGTGTTGAGGAGATAATCTCAAGTCCCAAAAAGGCTATCAAAATCACATAGCACATATCTCTGTAAGTCCAAGAATCCTAAAAGTATACTAACTCAAAGGTTCCAATCACAAAACTGACATCTAATCCCAGAGGCACACAATGACATGTAGGAACCTACTATGCAAGCAGGAAAGTGTCAACGCAATTATCATGTGCAAGTTACCCTAGCAGTTAACTAAACTCTACGGATCCATACTGATTTCATGCGGCCACTAGTATCCTCTCATACTGACGAGGCATACTACAGAATGCAAGGTCGCAACCATGCATCTCACTACTCCCATCCTAGCCTGTACAAGCGGTGAAGGCATGGGCGAGAACAAAACACTTATCTTTTTAGGTTCATTTTGTTAGTATTAGGTGAGAATGTTATCATTATTTAATCCAACTTACAATGAGTTACCCTGGCAGCCTCTTAGGGCCTTGACCCCCATTGCAAGCCACTTCCCATCACTACATGCAGATATCTTACCCTAATGCTCATGGACTCATAAATCTCAAAATCACAAAAGATAATCCATAATAAAATCATCAAATATCCATAAAAGCATCAAATCTCCATGAGCAAACATCCATAAAAAATCATGAACACAACAACTCTCTATTGGCAACTGAAGTTTCATTGATAATCAAATATCCAATGGTTCTCAATAACCAAAATATATATCTCAATCATATTGATCGAAGACTCCAAAAATGGTTGAGTCAAACATGTCACAACATGACATCATCAAGAATAAATCCACATCTCAATCCCATCATGACAACTAGAAAATAATCAAGGATAACTGATCGATGACCAAAATAATGGTTAGGTCAAGAGTCTCATACACAAGAATCTCAACTATAACAATCAGTAATCACATCCAATACATAGAGCATTCCGTCACATAACCATGGTTGGGTTTATAAAGATCGAGATTAAAACATCATCATGACATCACAATCACATAACCCCCAAGCCTCTGGTAGATGTCCTATACTGGTCAATACTAGTCAACCCAAAACCCAAAACAATAGCATAAAGATTACACAATGTAAACACATGTTTTTCTTTTGCTAAGTTTTCAAATTTGAATTTAAAAGTCTCTATTTACGTTTTTCCAAATTATATTAAGTGGAGAAATTTCACATTTTTTCTAACCCATGTATTTGTTTGATAGATAAAAGTTTCTCCCCAAAACTATTAGACTCAATTTTCTAATTGATCTAATAATATTTTGTTTATATAATATTGTTTAAAAATTGACACTCTCAATGAATCAAAACTTTGATTATATATTCTAATAACTAATCTTAATTAAACTGAGTTTAATTAAATTAATTATTAATATATCTTCATAATTGACAAGCTCAATATCAATATTTTAAATCATTAAAAGAGTGATCCATTAGTTTAGAACTTTATAATATTCATTTATAATTAATTATATATACATATATACTATATACATATATATATATATATATATATAAATACATAAATATATATATAATAACATATATATTGTCAACCTCTATCATAAATAACACAATCTTTAACATTGTAAAACGGAATTATAACAAAATTTGATTGATATAATTCATGCGCTACATATATAAACGGATGCATTCAATTTAATAACCTCTTTTTAAAAAACAAAAGCCACCACCATTGGCAATGGCCGTGCGACCCTGCCTGTCGTCGCAGGCCCTGTCGTAGTACCTGCAACTACAGGTACGGTGCGTAGGCTTCATATCATTTACATGGGGTACGGGGGGATACGCCCCTACCATATATATATATTTTTTTAATTGCAATTTTCAATAACGTTTGAAATAAATGTTTTGTCATTCGATTTAATAAAAAAAATTATACACGTTTTATAGAAAAATGAAATTTGATATTCGAACTTTCAATAAATATAATTATATATATATATATATATATATATATATGCATATATGTATATATGTATATATATATATATATATATATATATTTAAATGTATATATATATGTATATATATGCAAAAATTTTATAAACATATATATTTGGATATGCATTAAAAATGCAGACCTAAAATCATATATATATATTTTCCACAAAGAATATATATATATATATATATATATACGATTCTAAAATATTTACTCTTTAAATTTTATCAATAACTTTCTAATGGATTTGGCTATAATTTAAACCCTAGCCCCGTTTTCCTTTCAGATCTATGCATATAGAATTCTCAAATAAATTTAATTGCCCATATTGAGAAAGCATAAAAATATGAAATTTCTCAAAAGACATATGGAAGACATGAAGAAGATAGGGAATGTAAGATCCGGAAATAGCATAAGTAAAATCACAAGAATCTACCCGGATTCTGATGCTAATTCGCTCTTCCTCAGAAAACCTGCAGAGCAAGCTCCCCTGTTCAGAGTTCTCGAGTCCTCCAATGCTGCAATTGCTCTCCAATGCTATGTCTAAGCTTCTATGAATGCATGGGTCTTTTTCCAACCTAATGTAATGCCCGAATATAAAGAGCTTTCAGGAAACATTTAGAATGCTTCTAGAAACAGCTAGAAGGTGTCACCAACTAAACATGGGTCTTTTTCCAACTTTCAAGATGAGCCTTAGGGTTGTAGACACCATGTGCTTAATTAATGCACTAACCTCCGTGTTGTTGACACATGAGAAATAGAAAAGTGCATTAATTCCCATGCAAGCTTATAACTCCAATTCACTTTTTAATATAATTTCCATTTAAATATTTATAACTTTCATTTTAATTTTTGTAACTTTTATTATTTTATTTATTTATTACTTTATTATTATTATATTATTATTATTATTATTAATTTTTTAATTTCTAATTTTCTTTTATTTAATTCTTTTCTCTCAATTAATTCTCATTTAATTAATTATACTCAAAATATCAAAGATCACGATATTTTATTAATTTTCTCCAAAATAATTAATTTATTAATTAAATCTATTTATTAAGACTTAATTAATAGAAAATTCACCATATACCTCCAAGATAAAATATGAAAACCCATCATAGAGAAAATCACTCAAAATCAGTCTAAAGGGTTAAAAATTACGAATCATGTCATCTGACACATTCGGTGAGTAAAATATTCAGATACTTGTCCTACCTCATTGGGAAAATTGGTTTAAAGGTTTGGGATTTGGACTTGAGAATTTATCTCCCTTCTCTTATCATTGAGATAGTATAATAGGGTACGCTCATCTTGGCAATTCAGGAAAGTCGATACCCAGTACCTACAACCTGCAGAAAAAAAACTATGCATGTACATATAATATATATATAATTCTAAGCTAAACAAACAATGGCAAGAAGTGGTGCATCGTGTAGATCTCGACTAAGAAAGTGACTATGACTCCCTTCCTTAACCACATCAGAAATGCCATACAATATGAAAATACACACACCATACACATGCAAGTATGGGGTAAGTATCCATAATAAAACACATGAGATAATATACAATCTAACTAGTCATCATTAATAACTGACAACAATGTAATGATCATCATACATACATGAAATGTAAAGTCTAAATGATCTCACCATATATCAACTAAATCCATATCATAATATTTGATAGTGTCAAAACAATACCACTAAAGCATCAACATAAAACTAGTCCATCAAAGTCTGATAATAACAACAACAATAAGTCTAGAAAAGATGTGAACGAGGGTAGGCACTACATCCACCCCCCCTTGGGTTAGGCTTACTCCTGGAAGCCTACAAAAAAATAGGGATATAACTCCCTCAATCTAGCTGCATCCTCCCAAGTAGCTAAAGAATCATTAGTAGGGTCCCATTGGATCCTTACCTGCTCGATGGTTCGACCCCTGAGGGTCAACCCTCGCTGCTCTAGTATACGAACCGGATCCAAAGCCAGTTTCCCATCCTCTACCTACAACACATTCCAATCAAGAACATGCACAATATCAGGAATATACTGCCTAAGCACTGAAACATGGAAAACATCATGAATGTGAGCTAGGCTGGGCAGTAGAGCAAGATGGCAAGCAACCAGGCCAATCCTCTCTAGAATCTCGAATGGTCCCACAAAGCGAGGTGCTAGCTTAGAACCCTTTCCGTACCGGATTGGACTCTTTCGTGGTCGCACTCTCAAGAAAACCTTATCTCCCACAACAAATTGCTTATCAATCCTATGAGCATCGACATACTTATTCTGCCTATTTTGTGTTGTAGTCAAGTGCTCACGGATACGTGCTACCTATTGCTCCATATCACGAAGCATCTCAGGACCCAAAAGGATGCGATCCTCAAGACTGTCCCAACTCAATGGTGTACGACAAGGACACTCATATAATGCCTGAAATGGTGCCATACCAATAGAACTATGATACCCATTGTTGTAAGCAAACTCCACTAGGTAGAGATAATCCTCCTAATGTGTCTGCCTATCCATCACATACATCCGTAACATATCCTCCAAAACCTGATTCACCCTCTCTGTCTGACCATCAGTCTCTGCATGATATGCCAAACTAAAGTTTAACTATGCTTCAAGCTCATGCTGCAACGATGTCCAAAATGCAGATGTGAATACAGGATCCCTGTCAGAAATGATCTTTCTAGGAATACCATGTAATCTCACAATATCACGCATAAAGACATTAGCTACAGAAGCTACTGTGTAGTAAGACCTAATCAGTGAAAAATGTGCCACCTTAGTCAACCGATCAACAGTGACCATGATAGCATCATGGTGTCGAACTGTCATAGGTAATCCCACAATAAAATCCATGGACATGATATCCCACTTCCAAGAAGGAATGAGATTAGGCTGCAAAAGTCCAGCCGTGTGCTAATGTTCTACCTTAACTCTCTGACACTCAAGGCACCTAGCCACAAAATCAACAATATCTCACTTCATCCCAAACCAAAAAAAAAAATGTCTCAAATCAGAATGCATCTTCTTGACACCTATATGTGCTGAGTAAGGTGTATGATGGGCTTCTGCTAGAATCAAGGTGTGAAGCTCATCCAAAAATGGCACATAAATCCTCCCCAAATGTCTCAAAAGACCATCTGATTCTCGAACGTAACCTACAAATCTACCTTCCAAAGGCCTTCCTGAATCTATCTCTTTGCACACTTCTTGATACCAAGAATCTACAGGAAGTGCCTGAAGAATCTAACTCCTAAAGTCCACACTAAGAGTCATCGATGATACCACATGTCTCCTACGACTCAAAGCATCCACTACCACATTCTCCTTACCCTGAATGTACTTAACCTCAAAATCATACTCGCATAGAAACTCCATCTATCGCCTCTGGTGAGCATTCAAATTAGGCTGAGTAAAAATTTACTAAAGACTACGATGATCGCTGTGTAGCTCAAATCTATGCCCCAACAAGAAATGTCTCCACCTTGCAAAGCATGAATTACTGTTGCTAACTCAAGATCATGTGTAGGATAATTTAACTCATGATCCTTGATCTTGCGAGATTCATATGCAATCACTCGTCCATTCTGCATCAACACTGCCCCAATCCCTTCAAGAGAAGCATCTATACATACCATGAAATCACCTTCTAGATCTGGTACAGCTAGAATTGGTGCATTGGTCAAAAGCTCCTTGAGCTTTTGAAAAGCTTCCTCACATTTCTCTATCCACATGAACTTCTTTCCTTTCCTTTGAAGAGAAGTGATAGGATGTGCTATCCTAGAGAAGTTCTGGACAAATCTGTGATAATAACCAGCTAAACCCATGAAACTATGAATTTTTGACACATTAGTAGGTGTAGGCCATTCTATTATCGCCTGAATCTTTGTAGGATCCACTAAAATACCATCACCTAAAATAACATGCCCTAAATACAAAATCTCCAATTTGAAGAATTCACACTTAGCTGCATTGGCATAAAGCTGATTGTCTCTCAAACACTACAAAACCAACCACAGGTGTTCTTCATGCTCCTTCTAAGTCTTAGAATATATCAATATATCATCAAGAAACACGAGTACAAACCTGTCCAGATAAGATCAGAACACACCATTCATCAAACTCATGAAAATTGATGGAGCATTAGTCAATCCAAAAGGTACTACTATAAACTCATAATGCCCATAGCGAGTTCGAAAAGTGGTCTTGTGAATATCTGCTTCCTTAATATGAAGCCGGTGGTATCCTAACTTAAGGTCAATCTTGGAGAATACTGTAGCTCCCTTGATCTGATCGAATAAGTCATCAATCCTAGGCAAAGGATACCTATTCTTAATAGTCACCTTATTCAACTATCTATAGTCAATACAAAGGCCCAAAGAACCGTCTTTCTTCTTCACAAAGAGAACTGGAGCTCCCCATGGTGATACACTAGGTGAAATGCTCCCTTTGGCCAGAAGTTCCTCTAGCTGAAGACGTAGCTCACCCAATTCCTGAGTAGTCATGCAATAAGGAGCTTTAGAGATAGGCTCCGCTCTAAGAATTAGATTAATACTAAATTCAATGTCCCTCTTTGGAGGCATGCTTGGAATCTCACTTGGAAAAACATCCGCATACTCCTGCAAAATTGGGTGATCCAAAGTCTTCCTCACAGGATCTTCCTTATCAAGATCATTTACCATAATAGCAAATATCTGACATCCCTTACGAAAAATTTGCTTCAATTGCATAGCAGAAATCATCCGCACAGATATAGGCCTCGGTATCCCAACTATCTGCACATCATTCCCTTGGTCATCTTGGCACATAATAATCTTCTTCCTGCAATCTATACTGGCTTTATCAGATCCAAGCCAGTCGATGCCTAAAACCACATCATAGGAACCAAGGGGTATGACTCGAAGATCCACTGCTATATCAAAGCTTCCTAAGCTAAGCCCACACTTATGAACTACAGAGTTTGTGGAGACCTTAATGCCTGAGGCTAGTTCCACTTGCCAACTACGATCTTTCTTCACCGCATCCAGCTTACACTTAGAAACTATAGATGGTGAAATAAATGAATCTGTAGCTCCTGAGTCAAACAATACTGAAAGAGATATACCTCTAATAGCTCCTGTGGTCTCAACCACTGTTCCTTGATGATCTACCTGACGTTGATCAACTACTGCAAAAACTCTATGAGCTCTACCTACATCACCAACTGTAGGCTCTGAAACGGTAGGTCTAGGTCCTTAAAACTAAGGTGCTCACTGAGGACACTGAGCTGCATAATGTCCAATCTAACCACATGAAAAACATTTCATATTTCTGCCAAAACCTCTTCCCATAGGTGGTACATTAGATTGCTGGCGACTGTTCCTGCTCACAAAAGACTGGCTACTCTAAGCTGGCTGATTGGACTGATTCTATCTATTGCGTTGAGCATTGCAGTTGTTCTTGGTGTTAGAACCTTTGCCACTGCCTTGAGTTTGAGAATTTGATCCCTTCTATTGTTGTGTCTGCTAAGACTACTGCTGATACTGTTTCCCCTTAGAGAAAGAAAACTTCTTGTTACCACCTGAATTGTAGTTTCTTTTAGATCCTGATGCTGCTAGCGCTCCTACAAAACCACCTTGACCAAGGTTGACACTTTACTCAACAAGGATAGCTCAATGCACCAAATCTTTGAGGGTTTTTGGTTCAAATACCTTAACTCCCCCAATAATATGGTTATTCAAACCCCTAATAAAATTTTGTGTCAACTGAGCTGAATTTTCACTGAACCCTGAAAAAGGCATAAGCTCATAAAACTTACGCTCATACTCGGTCACTGACAAAGTGTACTATCTGAGATTATGAAATTCATTAGCCCTTTGTTGTTTCCATTCCTCTGGTAGGAATCGTTCATGAAAACTCTTTAGGAATAATTTACAAGTGACACTTGCTCATATCGATTCCCAACTTCTTCTCCTCTATCGTCCACCAAGAGGCCCCAAAATTCTTTAGATTAGTGATCGCAAACCTTGCCTTAACATTGCTGTCGAACTCCTACATGGCAAAAATCCTGTCGAGAGAAATAACCCACTGCTCGGCCACATAACCAGAACCTTTCCCATTGAAAGGCTTAACCTTGGATTTTGAAAGATCCTTCATCTGAGTGGACATAATGGACCTCTGATGTTCCTTTCGAGGACTTCTAGATCTGGGTCTATGCTCTTGTTCTTCTTGATGCACTTTAGGCTGTTCTTGAATAGGAGGTAGACATTCTAGAATAGTCCGCATTATCTGTCTCAAAACAACCTCTTCAGACTCAGCTTGGTCCTCTCTACGGCTCTCTTCCTGCTGCCTACTAGAGTGCTCTTCCCTGCTCTCTACACAAACCGATCACTCATGGGTAGACTCATGGGCACTGACAGCTCTGCCATGACCACGCCCTCTTCCACGACCTCTACCATGGCCTCTAACAGAAGACCTAGTCCTAGATACCATCCTACAATAGTACAAAGTACTATTAAAATCACATGTTGTCATAGACTATGTTCAGTTCTATGTTTAGGTTTAAGTAAAATTTCCAGTTTTGAAAACTAAGTGTTGAAGTATGAAAAATATACAAGTAATAGTTCAAGTTCTATTTTAGTTCACCTAGTTTCAAATTGAATAGATACACTTAACAGTTCAAAGTTCTAGTTATTCCAAAATATTCAGAGCTCCCAATGTAGAAACTCAGGCTTTGATACCAAATGTAATGCCCGAATATAAAGAGCTTTCAGGAAACATCTAGAATGCTTCTAGAAACAGCTAGAACTTGTCACCAACTAGGCATGGGTCTTTTTCCAACCTTTAAGATGAACCTTAGGGTTGTAGATACCATGTGCTTAATTAATGCACTAACTCCCATGTTGTTGACACATGAGAAATAGAAAATTGCGTTAATTCCCATACAAGCTTATAACTCCATTTCACTTTTTAATATAATTTCCATTTAAATATTTATAACTTTCATTTTAATTTTTGTAACTTTTATTATTTTATTAATTTATTACTTTATTATTATTATTATTAATTTTTAATTTCTAATTTTCTTTTATTTAATTCTTTTCTCTCAATTAATTCTCATTTGATTAATTATACTCAAAATATCAAAGATCATGATATTTTATTAATTTTCTTCAAAATAATTAATTTATTAATTAAATCTATTTATTAAGACTTAATTAATAGAAAATTCACCATAGACCTCCAAGATAAAATATGAAAACCCATCATAGAGAAAATCACTCAAAATCAGTCTAAAGGGTTAAAAATCATGAATCATGTCATCCAACACATTCGGTGGGTAAAATATTCAGATACTTGTCCTACCTCACTAGGACAATTGGTTTAAAGGTTTGGGATTTGGACTTGAGAATTTATCTCCCTTCTCTTATCATTGAGATAGTATAATAGGGTACGCTCATCTTGGCAATTCAGGGAAGTCGATACCCAGTACCTGCAACCTGCAGAAAAAAAACTATGCATGTACATACTATATATATATATATATATATAATGCTAAGCTAAATAGACAATGGCAGAAAGTGGTGCATCGTGTAGATCTTGACTAAGCAGGTGACTAAGACTCCCATCCTTAACCACATCAGAAATGCAATACAATATGAAAACACGCACACCATACACATGAAACTATGGGGTAAGTATCCATAACAAAACACATGACATAATATACCATCTAACTAGTCATCATTAATAATTGACAACAATGTAATGATCATCATACATACACAAAATGTAAAGTCTAAATGATCTCATCATATATCAACTGAATCCATATCATAATATCTGATGGTGTCAAAACAATACCACTAAACCATCAACATAAAACTAGTCCATCAAAGTCTGAAAATAACAACAACAATAAGTCTAGAAAAGATGTGAACAAGGGTAGGCAATACAAAGTTATTTAATTAAATGAGAAGCCATTCCTAATTAATTAAATGAAGTTATTAAATTAATTAAGAAAAGTGTCCCTAATTAATTAAAGATTATTTAATTAAATAGAAAAAGTAATTATGAGAGCATATCTCATTTTATTAAATTAAATATCTCAACAAAATCTCTCTTTAGTTCAAAAAGGGAAATTTTCAGTTCACTATTGATAAAAAATGAGTTAAATCAGTTAACTCCTTTTTTTACTCAAATTGAATTAGTTAACTCCTTATTTTACTCAAATTAAATCTGTTAACTCCCTTTTATTTGGAAATCTCCTTTTATGACTGAACTTCACCTTTAGTCCTGACCGTTGATTGAAATCGATCTCAACCGTTGAAGAATTCCAAGAAAGTCTATTTAAGAGACCCTCATCTCTTTGTTTTGAAAGGTTCATTGAGAATTTGCATTGAATTGTTGTTGAAATTCATACTCACATTTGCTCATATTCACATATGCAAAGATCAAGTTTGACCAAAAGTTGATCAGATTTAACCACGGTTGACTTGAGTTGACTAGTTTCGAAAAGAATTTTGAAATAATTAAATGAAATTATTTAATTAAATGGAGTACTTACTTCTAATTAATTAAACAAAGTTATTTAATTAAATGAGAAGCCATTCTTAATTAATTAAATTAAGTTATTTAATTAAATAAGAAAAGTGTCTCTAATTAATTAAAGATTATTTAATTAAATAGAAAAAGTAATTATGAGAGCATATCTCATTTTATTAAATTAAATATCTCAACAAAATCTCTCTTCAGTTCAAAAAGGGAAATTTTCAGTTCACTATTGATAAAAAATGAGTTATATCAGTTATGTAATGCCTCGCCAAGGGATCCAAAGAATTAACCTAGAATTTCACTAAATTTGGTAACATTTTAAAAAAAAAAAATTACATGAAAGTAAATACCACATATAACTTATTCACAATAATGGAAGCAATAGCAATGTCCATCTAAAAGTAAACATATCATGTACATAACCGATTTCATTCTTTAAGAATCTCTTAATGTTGAATTACATCTAAATTAACTAACATACATGAATCCATCTAGTACAACATCCACATGAGATAATAATGATGAGTCCAATGTTCATACATTACATTTCCAAATGCTCAATCATCCATTGTTCATGTCGCTAGGTATGAAGGCTTAAAAGAATATACATATGTGAAATATAGTACATCACTCTATTCTAATCCATGATATATCAAAGTAAAGATAATCACATGATACATCCATCATAAGATCAAACATAATAAACTAAGTGCATGGTTCCTTCCAACCGTTAATAGCATCATTAAACCATCGTGGGCCCTAGCCATCCCTCTGTGCGTAACATCCCAAATCACCAAAGAGATCATCGGTATTAACATAGTAGGAATATCACTCCTAATAAATACAACGTCCTATGTAGAAGTAATCTAACATGAAAATATAATCATAAGATAACATCATCTAACATATTCTAATCATCAATGAAAGGATACATATCCACCATCACGAAGGACGCTTCAGCCACGATGTCTCAATGAATCTCAAATGATAAGAGTGGCAAATACACTACCACCCGACCGCGTGTTACCTAAGTGGTCCACTCCCATCATGTTGAGGAGATAATCTCAAGTCCCAAACAGGCTATCAAAATCACATAGCACAAGTCTCTAAAGTCCAGGGATCCTAAAAGTATACTAACTCAAAGGTTCCAATCACAAAACATACATCTACTTCCTAGAGGCACACAATGACATGTAGGAACCTACTATGCAAGTAAGAAAGTGTCATCGCATTTATCTCGTACAAGTTACCCTGGCAGTTAGCTAAACTCCACGGGTCCATACAGATCTCATGCAGCCACTAGTATCCTCTCATACTAACAAGGCATACTATGGAATGCAAGGTCGCAACCATGCGTTCTCACTACTCCCATCCTAACCTATACAAGCACTCAAGGCATGGGCGAGAACCAAAACTCTTATCTTTTTAGGTTCATTCAGTTAGTATTAAGTGTGAATGTTATCACTTATTAATCCAACTTACAATGAGTTACCCTGGCAGCCTCTTAGGGCCTCGACCCCCATTGGAAGCCACTTCCCGACACTACATGCAGATATCCTACCCTAATGCTCATGGTATCATAAATCATCAAAATCACCAAAGAAAATCCATAATAAAATCATCAAATATCTACAATAAGAATCATCAAATATGCATAAAAGCATCAAATCTCCATGAGCAACATCCATAGAAAATCATGACCACAACAACTCTCTATTGGCAACTGAAGTATCACTGATAATTAAAGTATCCATTGGTTCTCAATAACCAAAATATGTCTCAATCATACTGATCAAAGACTCCAAAAATGGTTGAGTCAAACATGTCACAACATGACATCATTAAGAATAAATCCACATTTCAGTCCCATCATGGCAACTAGAATATAACCAAGGATAACTGATCGATGACCAAAAATAATGGTTAAGCCAAGGGTCTCAAACATAAGAATCTCAACTTTAACAATCAGCAATCACAACCAATACATAGAGAATTCCATCACATAATCATGGTTGGGTTTATAAAGATCGAGAATAAAACATCATCATGACATCACAATCACATAACCCCCAAGCCTCTGGTAGACATCCTATAACTGGTCAACACTAGTCAACCCAAAACCCAAAACATTAGCATAAGGAATACACAATGTAAACACATGTTTTGGTTTTGCTAAGTTTTCAAATTTGAATGTAAAAGTCTCAATTTATGTTTCCCAATTAATATCAAGTGGAGAAATATCACATTTTACCTAACCCATGTATTTGCTTGATAGATAACAAGTTCCTCCATTAGATTCAATTTTCTAATTGATCCAATAATAATTTATTTATAAAATTTTTTTTTGAAAAATAACATTTCCAATAATCAAAACTTTGATTGTATATTCTAATAATTAATCTTAATTAAAACTAATGTTTAATTAAATTAATTATTAATATCTCTTCATAACCTTAATAACAATACTCTAAATCGTTAAAAGAGTGATCCATTAATTTAGAACTTTATAATAATTATTTATAATTAATTATATATACATATATACTTATATACATATATATATATATATATATATACATACATAAATATATATATAATAATAATTAATAACAATGCAACTAAAATCAAAATTCATACCAAATCGTATATGAGATGATGTTGCAAGTCATTTAAACCAAACAAAAAATTGCAATGCGATTTATTAAATTGCGCGGCCATATAAGGTACCGCATCGCAGGTACATTGCGGATCTCAGGTGCCCTGCGGTCATAGGTACCCTGCGATCTCGCAGGCCTGTGATGGGCGGGGTATTAAATACCTCCCCGCCCAACATTTGCATATGTATAAAACATTTTCAAAATGCTTCCACTGCGTGATGCGATTCGGATTTTTGATTAAAATTTAACATTTTTTCAAAAACTTTTTTCGATTAATGATATTCGGTTTTTAAAAAAATACATATATATTATATACATACATATGTATGTATACATATATATAAAGGCTTATGCATATATGTGTGTGTGTGTGTGTGTGTGTGTGTGTGTGTGTGTGTGTGTGTATAAGCAGATTTACGAATACAATTTCCAATTTTCAGAATTTCTCTATGAAACTTGATTTTCAAAATTTCTAATAATTAACCTAATAGGTTTAACTATGAATTTTCAACCCTAGCCCCATGTCATTTTCAGATCTAAGCATATAGAATCCTCAAATAAATTTTAATTTCTCAAATTAAAAAATGCATAATGAAATATGAGATTCCTCAGAAGACATATGGAAGAGACGAAGAAGACAGGGAAAGCAAGATGTGGAAATAGCATAAGTGAAATCACAAGAATCTACACGGATTCTGATGCTATATCGCTCTTCCTCATAAAACCCACAGAACAAGCTCCCTCTTCAGAATTCTCGAGTCCTCCAATGCTCCAATTGTTCTCCATGCTATCCACGCTATCCACACTATCCACGCTATCTACGCTATGTATAAGCTTCTAGGAATGCCTGAATATAAAGAGCTCTCAAGAAACCTCTAGAATGCTTCTAGAAAGAGATGGAAGGTGTCACCAACTAAGCATGGGTCTTTTCCAACCTTTTTGATGAGCCATAGGGTTGTAGACACCATGTGCTTAATTGATGCACTAACCCCCGTGTTGTTGACACATGAGAAATAGAGAAATGCGTTAATTCCCATGCAAGCTTATAACTCCAATTTACTTTTTAAATAATTTCCATTTAAATATTTATAACTTCCATTTTAATTTTTATAACTTTTATTTTAATTTTTATAACTTTTATTATTATTATTATTTGTTTATTAATTTATTAGTATTTTATAATTATTATTTATTTTAATTTCTAATTTTCTTTTATTTAATTCTTTCCTCTCAATTGATTCTCCTTTAATTAATTATAATCAAAATATCAAAGATCATGATATTTAATTATCTCAAATAAATAATTTATTAATTAAATCTATTTGTTGAGACTTAATTAATAGAAAATTCACCATAGACCTCAAGGATAAAATATGAAAACCCATCATAGGACAATTCATACAAAATCAGTCTAAAGGATTAAAAATCACGAAATATGTCATCCAACACATTCAGTGGGTACTCAACTCTGATACTTGTCCTAACTCACTAGGACAAATGGTTTTAGGGTTTGGGATTTTGACTTGAGAATTTATCTCCCTTCTCTTATCATTGAGATAGTATAATAGGGTACACTCATCCTGGAAATTTAGGGAAGTCGATACCCGGTACCTCCAACCTACAAAAAAACCATGCATGTACATACAATATATATGGTGCTAAGCTAAACAGGCAATGACAGGAAGTGGTGCATCGTGTAAATCCTGACTAAGCAGGTGACTACGACTCCCTTCCTTAACCACATCAGAAATGCCATACAATAAGAAAACACGCACACTATACACATGCAAGTATGGGGTAAGTATCCATAATAAAACACATGAGATAATAAACCATCTAACTAATCAAAAACAATAACTAAAATCAATATAATGATCATCATACATACATGAAATGTAAAGTCTAAATGATCTCATCATATAACAACTGAATCCATAACATAATGTCTGATAGTGTCAAAACAATACCACTAATCCATTAACATAAATCTAGTCTATCATAGTCTGATAATAACAGGAATAATATGACCAGAAAAGATGTGTACGAGGGTAGGCACTACATCCACCCCCCCTTGGATTAGGCTTACTCCTGGAAGCCTACAAACAAGTACGGATATAACTCCCTCAATCTAGCTGCATCCTCCCAAGTAGCTGAAGAATCATCAGTAGGGTCCCATTGGACCCTTACCTGCTCGATGGTTCGACCCCTGAGGGTCAACACCCACTGCTCCAGAATACGAACCGGCTCCAAAGCTAGCTGCCCATCCTCTACCTGCAACGCATTCCAATTAAGAACATGCACAATATCAGGAATGTACTGCCTAAGCACTGAAACATGGAAAACATCATAAATGGGGGCTAGGCTGGGCAGTAGAGCAAGGCGATAAGCAACCGAGCCAATCCTCTCTAGAATCTCGATTGGTATCACAAAATGAGGTGCTAGCTTAGAAGCCTTTTCGTAATGGATCAGACTCTTTCATGGTTGCACTCTCAAGATAACCTTATCTCCCACTGCAAACTGCTTATCAGTCCTATGAGCATCAACATACTTCTTTTGCTTATCCTATGCCGTAGTCAAATGCTTACGGATACGCACTACCTGTTGCTCCATATCACGTAGTATCTCAGGACCCAACATGATGCGATCCTCAAGGTTGTCCCAACTCAAGGGTGTACGATAAGGATGACCATATAATGCCTGAAAAGGTGCCATGCCAATAGAACTATGATACCCATTGTTGTAAGCAAACACCACTATGTAGAGAGAGTCCTCCCAATATGTCTTCCTATCCGTCACATAAATCCGTAACATATCCTCCAAAACTTGGTTCACCCTCTCTATCTAACCATCAGTCTCTGGATGATATGCCGAACTGAAGTTTAACTGCGCTCCAAGCTCATGCTGCAACGATGTCCAAAATGCAGATGTGAATACAGGATCCTTGTCAAAAATGATCTTTCTAGGAATACCATGTAATCTCACAATGTCATGCATGAAGACATTAGCTATAGAAGCTGCTGTGTAGGAAGACCTGATGGGTGAAAAATGTGCCACCTTAGTCAACCAATCAACAGTGACCATGATAGCATCATGACAACGAACAGTCATAGGTAATCCTATAATGAAATCCATAGAGATGATATCCTGCTTCCAAGAAGGAATGAGACTTGGCTGCAAAAGTCTAGCCGGGTGCTAGTATTCTGCCTTGACTCTCTGACACTCAAGACAACTAGCCCAAAAATCAGCAATATCTCACTTCATTTTGGACCAAAAGAACAAATGTCTCAAATAAGCATGCATCTTCTTGACACCTGGATGTGCTGAGTACGGTGTACGATGGTCTTCTGCTAGAATCAAGGTGCGAAGCTCATCTAGTAATGGCACATAAATTCTCCCCAAATGTCTCAAAAGACCATCTGATTCTCGAACGTAACCTACAAACTTACCTTCCAAGGGTCTTCTTGAATCTATCTCTCTGCACACTTCCTGATACCAAGAATCTGTAGGAAGTGCCTGAAGAATCCAACTCCTCAAATCGACACTAAGAGTCATAGATGATACCACATGTCTCCTACGACTCAAAGCATCCACCACCACATTCTCCTTACCTTGAATGTACTTAACCTCAAAATCATACTCACATAGAAACTCCATCCATCGTCTCTGGCGAGCATTCAAATTAGGTTGAGTAAAAATATACTGAAGACTGCGATGATCGCTATGTAGCTCAAATCTGTGCCCCAACAAGAAATGTCTCCATCTTGTCAAAGCATGAACTACTGTTGCTAACTCAAGATCATGCGTAGGATAATTTAACTCATAATCCTTGAGCTTGCGTGATTCATACGCTATCACCCATCCATTCTGCATCAACACTGCCCCAATCCCTTCAAGAGAAGCATCTGTACACACCATGAAATCTCCCTCTGGATCAGGTACTGCTAAAATTGATGCACTAGTCAAAAGCTCCTTGAGCTTTTGAAATGCTTCCTAACATTTCTTTGTCCACACAAACTTCTTTCCTTTCCTCTGAAGAGAAGTGATAGGATGTGCTATCCTAGAGAAGTTCTGGACAAATCTACGATAATAACTAGCTAAACCCATGAAACTACGAATCTCTGACACGTTAGTCAGTGTCGGCCAATCTATTATCACCTGAATCTTTGCAGGATCCACTGAAATACCATCACCTAAGATGACATGCCTTAAATACTGAATCTCTAATTTGAAGAATTTGCACTTAGCTGCATTAGCATAAAGCTGATTGGGCTGATTTTGTTTATTGCATTGAGCATTGTGGTTGTTCTTAAAGTTAGAACCTTTGCCACCACCTTGAGCTTGAGAATTTGATCCCTTCTTCTGTTGCGTCTGCTGAGACTACTGCTGAAATTTTTTTCCCTTAGAAAAGAAAGGCTTCTTGTTACCACTTGAATTGAAGTTGCCCTTAGATCCTGACGTTGTTGGCGCTCCTACAAAACCACCTTGACCAAGGTTGACACTTTGCTCAACAAGGATTGCTCGATCTACCGCATCCTTGAGGGTTTTTGGCTCAAATACTTTGACACTCCCAATAATACGGTTGTTCAAACCCCTAATAAAGTGTTGTGTCAACTGAGCTGAATTTTTACTAAACCCTGAAAAAGACATGAGCTCATAAAACCTACGCTCATACTCGATCACTGACATAGTGTACTGCTTGAGATTATGAAATTCATCTGCCCTTTGTTGTTTCCATTCCTCTAGTAGGAATTGTTCATGGAAACTCTCTAAGAATAGTTCCCAAGTGACACTTCTCATATCGATCCCCAGCTTCTTCTCCTCAATTATCCACCAAGTGGCCCCAAAATTCTCTAAATTGGTGATCGCAAATCTTGCCTTAACATTGCTGTCAAAGTCCTGCATAGCAAAAATCCTATCAAGAGAAATAAGCGACTGCTCGGCCACATAACCAGAACCTTGCCCATTGAAAGGCTTAACCTTGGATCTTGAAAGATCCTTCATCTGAGTGGACAGAATGGACCTCTGATGATCCTTCTGAGGACTTCCAGATCTGGGTCTATGCTCTTGTTTTGTCTGATGCACTTTAGGCTATTCTTGAACAGGAGGTAGATGTTCTAGAATAGTCAGCATCATCTATCTCAGACCAACCTCTTCAGACTCAGCTTGGTCCTCTCTATGGCTCTCTTCCTACTGCCTATTAGAGTGCTCTTCCCTGCTTTCTATACGAGCCGATCCCTCATGGGAAGACTCATGGGCATTGACGGCTCTGCCACAACCACGACCTCTTCCATGGCCTCTACCACGACCTCTAACAGAAGACCTAGTCCCAGATACCATCCTACAATAGTACAAAGTACTATTACAATCGAAAGACACATGTTTGTAATAGACTAAGTTCAGTTCTATGTTTAGGTCTAAGTAAAATTTCAGTTCCCCTAGTTTCAAGTTGAAGAGATACACTTAATAGTTCAAGTTCTAGTTGTTCCAAAATACCCAGAGCTCCCAATGTAGAAACTAGGATCTGATACCAAATGTAATGCCCCGCCAAAGGATCCAAAGAATTAACCTAGAATTTCACTAAATTTGGTAATATTTTTTTATAAAAAAAATTACATGAAAGTAAATACCACATATAACTTATTCACAATAATAGAAGCAATAGCAATGTCCATCTAAAAGTAAACATATCATGTACATAACCAATTTCATTCTTTAAGATTCCCTTAACATTGAATTACATCTAAATTAACTAACATACATGAATCCATCTAGTACAACATCCACATGAGATAATAATGATGAGTCCAATGTTCATACATTACATTTCCAAATGCTCAATCATCCACTGTTCATGTCACAAGGTATGAAGGCTTAAAAGAATATACATATGTGAAATATAGTACATCACTCTATTCTAATCCATGATATATCAAAGTAAAGATAATCACATGATACATCCATCATAAGATCAAACATAATAAACTAAGTGTACAGTTCCTCCCAACCGTTAATAGCATCATTAGACCATCGTGGGCCCTAGCCATCCCTCTGTGCGTAACATCCCAAATCACCGAAGAGATCATCAGCATTAACATAGAAGGAATGTTACTCCTAATAAATACAACATCATATGTAGAAGTAATCTAACATGCAAATATAAGCATAAGATAACATCATCTAACATATGCTAATCATCAATGAAAGGATACATATCCACCATCACGAAGGACGCTTCAACAACGATTTCTCAATGAATCAAAAATGATAAGAGTGGAAAATACACTACCACCCGACCGCGTGGTACCTAAGTGGTCCACTCCCACCAAAATCAAAATTCATACCAAATCGTATGTGAGATGATGTTGCAAGTCATTTAAACCAAACAAAAAATTGTAATGCGATTTATTAAATCACGCAGCCATATAAGGTACCGCATCGCAGGTACACTGCGAATCACAGGTACCCTGCGGTTGCAGGTACCCTATGATCTCACAGGCCTGCAGTGGGTGGGGTATTAAATACCTGCCCACCCAACATTTGCATATGTATAAAATGTTAATAAATGCTTCCACTGCGTGATGCGATTCGGATTTTTGATTAAAATTTAACATTTTTTCAAAAATGTTTTTCGATTAATGATATTCGATTTTTAAACAAATACATATATATTATATACATACATATGTATGTATACATATATATAAAGGCTTATGTGTGTGTGTGTGTGTGTGTGTGTGTATATATATATATAGAATTAAAAATAGTACTGTATATGAACATATATACATATACATATATAATTACACACACACACACACACACACACACACACACACACACACATATATATATATGTATATATGTATGTATAAGTAGATTTACGAATACAATTTCCAATTTTCAGAATTTCTCTATGAAACTTGATTTTCAAAATTTCTAATAATGAACCTAATGGGTTTAACTATGAATTTTCAACCCTAGCCCCATGTCATTTTCAAATCTAAGCATATAGAATCCTCAGATAAATTTTAATTGCCCAAATTGAAAATGCATAATGAAATATGAGATTCCTCAGAAGACATATGGAAGACACAAAAAAGACAGAGAAAGCAAGATGCGGAAATAACATAAGTGAAATCACAAGAATCTACCCAGATTCTGATGCTATATTGCTCTTCCTCAGAAAACCCGCAGAACAAGCTCCCTCTTCAGAATTCTTGAGTCCTCCAATGCTCCGATTGTTCTCCATGCTATCCACGCTATCCACGCTATGTATAAACTTCTAGGAATGCCTGAATATAAAGAGCTCTCAGGAAACCTCTAGAATGCTTCTAGAAATAGCTAGAAGGTGTCACCAACTAAGCATGGGTCTTTTTCGACCTTTTTGATGAGCCATAGGGTTGTAGACACCATGTGCTTAATTGATGAACTAATCCCTGTGTTGTTGACACATGAGAAATAGAGAAATGTGTTAATTCCCATGCAAGCTTATAACTCCAATTTACTTTTTAAATAATTTCCATTTAAATATTTATAACTTCCATTTTAATTTTTATAACTTTTATTTTAATTTTTATAAATTTTATTATTATTATTTTTTTATTAATTTATTAGTATTTTATAATTATTATTTATTTTAATTTCTAATTTTCTTTTATTTAACTCTTTTCTCTCAATTAATTCTCCTTTAATTAATTATAATCAAAATATCAAAGATCATGATATTTAATTTTCTCAAATAATTAACTTATTAATTAAATCTATTTGTTGAGACTTAATTAATAGAAAATTCACCATAGACCTCCAAGATAAAATATGAAAACCCATCATAGGACAATTCAAACAAAATTAGTCTAAAGGATTAAAAATTATAAAATATGTCATCTGACACATTCAGTGGGTACTCAACTCTGATACTTGTCCTAACTCACTAGGACAAATGGTTTTACGGTTTGGGATTTGGAATTGAAAATTTATCTCCCTTCTCTTATCATTGAGATAGTATAATAGGGTATGCTCATCCTGGCAATTCAGGAAAGTCGATACCTGGTACCTGCAACCTGCAGAAAAACCATGTATGTACATACAATATATATGGTGCTAAGCTAAACAGGCAATGGTAGGAAGTGGTGCATCATGTAGATCTCGACTAAGCAGCTGACTACGACTTCCTTCCTTAACCACATCAGAAATGCCATACAATAAGAAAACACGCACACCATACACATGCAAGTACGGGGTAAGTATCCATAATAAAACACATGAGATAATAAACCATCTAACTAATCATCAACAATAACTGAAAACAATATAATGATCATCATACATACATGGAATGTAAAGTCTAAATGATCTCATCATATAACAATTGAATTCATAACATAAAGTCTGATAGTGTCAAAACAATACCACTAATTCATTAGCATAAAGCTAGTCTATCATAGTCTGATAATAATAGCAATAATATGTCCAGAAAAGATGTGAACGAGGGTAGCCACTACAAGTTAACTTTTTTTTCTACTCAAATTGAATCAGTTAAATCCTTATTTTACTCAAATTAAATTTGTTAACCCCCTTTAATTTGGAAATCTCCCTTTATGACTGAACTTCACCTTTAATCTTGACCGTTGATGAATTCCAAAAAAGTCTATTTAAGAGACCCTCATCTCTTCGTTTTGAAAGGTTGAATGAGAATATGCATCAAATTGTTGTTAGAATTCATACTCACATTTGCTCATATTCACATACGCAAAGATCAAGTTTGACCAAAAGTTGACCAGATTTAACCACGGTTGACTTGAGTTGACTAGTTTCAAAAAGAATTTTGAAATAATTAAACAAAATTATATAATTAAATGGAGTACTTACTTCTAATTAATTAAACAAAGTTATTTAATTAAATGAGAAGCCATTCCAAATTAATTAAATGAAGTTATTTAATTAAATAAGAAATGTGTCTCTAATTAATTAAAGATTATTTAATTAATCAGAAAAAGTAATTATGAGAGCATATCTCATTTTATTAAATTAAATATCTCAACAAAATCAGTCTTCAGTTCAAAAATGTAAATTTTCAGTTCACTATTGATAAAAAATGAGTTAAATCAGTTAACTCCTTTTTCTACTCAAATTGAATCAATTAACTCCTTATTTTACTCAAAGTAAATCTGTTAACTCCCTTTAATTTGGAAATCTCCCTTTATGAATGAACTTCGCCTTTAATCCTAACTGTTGATTGAAATTGATCTCAACCGTTGATGAATTCAGAGAAAGTCTATTTAAGAGACCCTCATCTCTTCGTTTTGAAAGATTGAATGAGAATTTGCATCAAATTGTTGCTGGAATTCATACACACATTTGCTCATATTCACATACGCAAACATCAAGTTTGACCAAAAGTTGACTAGATTTAACCATGGTTGACTAGTTTCGAAAAGAATTTTGAAATAATTAAATGAAATTATTTAATTAAATAGAGTACTTACTTCTAATTAATTAAACAAAGTTATTTAATTAAATGAGAAACCCTTCCTAATTAATTAAACGAAGTTATTTAATTAAATAAGAAAAGTGTCTCTAATTAATTAAAAATTATTTAATTAAAAAGAAAAAGTAATTATGAGAGCATATCTCATTTTATTAAATTAAATATCTCAACAAAATCTCTCTTCAGTTCAAAAAGGGAACTTTCCAGTTCACTATTGATAAAAAATGAGTTAAATCAGTTAACTCCCTTTACTACTCAAATTGAATCAGTTAACTCTTTATTTTACTCAAATTAAATCTGTTAACTCCCTTTAATTTGAAAATCTCCCTTTATGACTGAACTTCACCTTTAATCCTGACCATTGATTGAAATCGATCTCAACCGTTGATGAATTCCAGGAAAGTCTATTTAAGAGACCCTCATCTCTTCATTTTGAAAGGTTGAATGAGAATTTGCATCGAATTGTTGCTCGAATTCATACTCACATTTGCTCATATTCACATACGCAAAGATCAAGTTTGATCAAAAGTTGACCAGATTTAATCACAATTGACTCGAGTTGACTAGATTTGAAAAGAATTTTGAAATAATTAAACAAAATTATTTAATTAAATGGAGTACTTACTTCTAATTAATTAAACAAAGTTATTTAATTATAATGGGAAACCATTTGTAATTAATTAAATGAAGTTATTTAATTAAATAAGAAAATTGTCTCTAATTAATTAAAGATTATTTAATTAAAATAGAAAAAATAATTATGAGAGCATATCTCATTTTATTAAATTAAATATCTCAACAAAATCTCTCTTTAGTTCAAAAAGGGAAATTTTCAGTTCACTATTGATAAAAAATGAGTTAAATCAGTTAACTCCTTTCTCTACTCAAATTGAATCAGTTAACTCCTTATTTTACTCAAATTAAATCTGTTAACTCTCTTTAATTTGAAAATCTCCCTTTATGACAGAACTTTACCTTTAATCCTAACCGTTGATTGAAATCGATCTCAACCGTTGATGAATTCCAGAAAAGTCTATTTAAGAGACCCTCATCTCTTCATTTTGAAAGGTTGAATGAGAATTTGCATTGAATTGTTGCTGGAATTCACACTCACATTTACTCATATTCACCTATGCAAAGATCAAGTTTGACCAAAAGTTGACCAGATTTAACCACGGTTGACCTGAGTTGACTAGTTTTAAAAAAAAATTGAGATAATTAAACAAAATTATTTAATTAAATGGAGTACTTAATCCTAATTAATTAAACAAAGTTATTTAATTAAATGAGAAGCCATTCCTAATTAATTAAATGAAGTTATTTAATTAAATAAGAAAAGTGTCTCTAATTAATTAAAGATTATTTAATTAAATAGAAAAAATAATTATGAGAGCATATCTCATTTTATTAAATTAAATATCTCAACAAAATCTCTCTTCAGTTCAAAAAGGAAAATTTCCAGTTCACTATTGATAAAAAAATGAGTTAAATCAGTTAACTCCTTTTTCTACTCAAATTGAATCAGTTAACTCTTTATTTTACTCAAATTAAATTTGTTAACTCCCTTTAATTTGGAAATCTTCCTTTATGACAGAACTTCACCTTTAATCCTGACCATTGATTGAAATCGATCTCAACCGTTGATGAATTCCAGAAAAGTATATTTAAGAGACCCTCATCTCTTCGTTTTGAAAGGTTAAATGAGAATTTGCATCGAATTATTTCTGAAATTCATACGCACATTTGCTCATATTCACATATGCAAAGATCAAGTTTGACCAAAAGTTGACCAGATTTAACCACGGTTGACCTGAGTTGACTAGTTTCAAAAAGAATTTTGAGATAATTAAATGAAATTATTTAATTAAATGGAGTACTTAATCCTAATTAATTGAACAAAGTTATTTAATTAAATGAGAAGCCATTCCTAATTAATTAAATGAAGTTATTTAATTAAATAAAAAAAGTGCCTCTAATTAATTAAAGATTATTTAATTAAATAAAAAAACTAATTATGAGAGCATATCTCATTTTATTAAATTAAATATCTCAACAAAATCTCTCTTCTGTTCAAAAAGGGAAATTTCCAGTTCACTATTGATAAAAAATGATTTAAATCAGTTAACTCCATTTTCTACTCAAATTGAATCAGTTAACTCCTTATTTTATTGAAATTAAATCTATTAACTCCCTTTAATTTGGAAATCTCCCTTTATGACTGAACTTGAGCTTTAATCCTGACCGTTGATTGAAATCGATCTCAACTGTTGATGAATTCCAAGAAATTCTATTTAAGATACCCTCATCTCTTCATTTTGAAAGGTTCATTGAGAATTTGCATCGAATTGTTGCTGGAATTCATACTCACATTTGCTCATATTCACATACGCAAAGATCAAGTTTGACCAAAAGTTGACAAGATTTAACCATGGTTGACTTGAGTCGACTAGTTTCGAAAACAATTTTGAAATAATTAAACGAAATTATTTAATTAGATGGAGTACTTACTTCTAATTAATTAAACAAAGTTATTTAATTAAATGAGAAGGCATTCCTAATTAATTAAAGATTATTTAATTAAATAGAAAAAGTAATTATGAGAACATATCTCATTTTATTAAATTAAATATCTCAACAAAATCTTTCTTCAGTTTAAAAAGGGAAATTTTCAATTCACTATTGATCAAAAATGAGTTAAATGAGTTAACTCCTTTTTTTACTAAAATTGAATCAGTTAACTCCTTATTTTACGCAAATTAAATCTATTAACTCCCTTTAATTTGGAAATCTCCCTTTATGACCGAACTTCACCTTTAATACTGACCGTTGATTGAAATCGATCTTAACCGTTGATGAATTTCAGGAAAGTCTATTTAAGAGACTCTCATATCTTCATTTTGACAGGTTGAATGAGAATTTGCATCGAATTATTGCTGGAATTCAGTCACATTTGCCCATATTCACATACGCAGAGATCAAGTTTGACCAAAAGTTGACAAGGTTTAACCACGGTTGACTTGAGTCGACTAGTTTCGAAAAGAATTTTGAAATAATTAAACGAAATTATTTAATTAAATGGAGTACTTACTTCTAATTAATTAAACAAAGTTATTTAATTAAATGAGAAGGCATTTCTAATTAATTAAATGAAGTTATTTAATCAAATAAGAAAAGAGCCTCTAATTAATTAAAGATTATTTAATTAAATAGAAAAAGTAATTATGAGAGCATGTCTCATTTTATTAAATTAAATATCTCAACAAAATCTTTCTTCAGTTCAAAAAGAGAAATTTTCAGTTCATATTGATCAAAAATGAGTTAAATCAGTTAACACCTTTTTCTACTCAAATTGAATTAGTTAACTCCTTATTTTACTCAAATTAAATCTGTTTTAATTTAAAAATCTCCCTTTAGGACTGAACTTCACCTTTAATAATAACCGTTGATTGAAATCGATCTCAACTATTGATGAATTCAAGGAAACTCTATTTAAGAGACCCTCGTCTCTTCATTTTGAAAAGTTGAATTAGAATTTGCATCGAATTGTTGCTGGAATTCATACTTACATTTGCTCATATTGACATACGCAAAGATCAAGTTTGACCAAAAGTTGACCAGATTTGACCACGGTTGACTAGTGTCGAAAAGAATTTTGAAATAATTAAATGAAATTATTTAATTAAATGGAGTACTTACTTCTAATTAATTAAATAAAGTTATTTAATTAAATGAGAAGCCATTTCTAATTAATTAAATGAAGTTATTTAATTAAAAAAGAAGAGTGTCTCTAATTAATTAAAGATTATTTAATTCAATAGAAAAAGCAGTTATGAGAGAATATCTGATTTTATTAAATTAAATATCTCAACAAAATCTCTCTTCAGTTCAAAAAGGGAAATTTCTAGTTCACTATTGATAAAAAATGAGTTAAATCAGTTAACTCCTTTTTCTACTCAAATTGAATCAGTTAACTCCTTATTTTACTCATTAAATCTGTTAACTCCCTTTAATTTGGAAATCACCCTTTATGATTGAAATTCACCTTTAATCCTGACCGTTGATTGAAATCGATCTCAACAGTTGATGAATTCCAAGAAAGTCTATTTAAGAGACCCTCATCTCTTCATTTTGAAAGGTTGAATGAGAATTTGCATCGAATTGTTGCTGGAATTCATACTCACATTTTCTCATATTCACATATGTAAAGATCGAGTTTGACCAAAAGTTGACCAGATTTAACCACTGTTGACTTGAGTTGACTAGTTTTGAAAATAAATTTTGAAATAATTAAACAAAATTATTTAATTAAATAGAGTACTTACTTCTATTTAATTAATTAAAGGTATTTAATTAAATGAGAAGCCATTTCTAACTAATTAAATGAAGTTATTTAATTAAATAAAAACTTGTCTCTAATTAATGAAAGATTATTTAATTAAATAGAAAAAGTAATTATGAAAGCATATCTCATTTTATTAAATTAAATATCTCAACAAAATCTCTCTTCACTTCAAAAAGGGAAATTTCCAATTCACTGTTGATAAAAAATGAGTTAAATCAGTCAACTCTTTTTTCTACTCAAATTGAATCAATTAACTCTTTATTTTACTCAAATTAAATCTGATAACTCCTTTTAATTTGGAAATCTCCTTTTATGACTCAACTTCACCTTTAATCCTGACCATTGATTAAAATTGATCTCAACAGTTGATGAATTCTAGAAAAGTCTATTTAAGAGATCCTCATCTCTTCATTTTGAATGGTTGAACGAGAATTTGCATCGAATTGTTGCTAGAATTCATACTCACATTTGCTCATATTCACATATGCAAAGATCAAGCTTGATCAAAAGTTCACCAGATTTAACCACGATTGACTTGAGTTGACTAGTTTCGAAAAAAAATTTGAAATAATTAAAAGAAATTATTTAATTAAATGGATTACTTACTTCTAATTAACTAAACAAAGTTATTTAATTAAATGAGAAGCCATTCCTAATTAATTAAATGAAGTTATTTGATTAAATAAGAAAAGTGTCTCTAATTAATTAAATATTATTTAATTAAATAGAAAAAATAATTATGAGAGCATATCTCATTTTATTAAATTAAATATCTCAACAAAATCTCTCTTCAGTTCAAAAAGAGAAATTTCCAGTTCACTATTGATCAAAAATGAGTTAAATCAATTAACTCCTTTTTCTACTCAAATTGAATCAGTTAACTCCTTATTTTACTCAAATTAAATCTGTTAACTCCCTTTAATTTGGAAATCTCCTTTTATTACCGAACTTCACCTTTAATCCTGACCGTTGATTGAAATCGATCTCAACCGTAGATGAATTCCAGAAAAGTATATTTAAGAGATGCTCATCTCTTCATTTTGAAAGGTTGAATGAGAATTTGCATCGAATTGTTGCTGGAATTCATACTCACATTTTCTCATATTCACATATGCAAAGATCAAGTTTGACGAAAAGTTGACCAGATTTAACCACGGTTGACTTGAGTTTACTAGTTTCGAATTTTTTTTTTAAATAATTAAACAAATTTTTTTAATTAAATGGAGTACTTACTTCTAATTAATTAAACAAAGTTATTTAATTAAATAAGAAGTCATTCCAAATTAATTAAATGAAGTTATTTAATTAAATAAGAAAAGTGTCTCTAATTAATTAAAGATTATTTAATTAATCAGAAAAAGTAATTATGAGAGCATATCTCATTTTATTAAATTAAATATCTCAACAAAATCTCTCTTCAGTTCAAAAAGGGAAATTTTCAGTTCACTATTGATAAAAAATGAGTTAAATCAGTTAACTCCTTATTTTACTCAAATTAAATCTGTTAATTCCCTTTAATTTGGAAATCACCCTTTATGATTGAACTTCACCTTTAATCCCATCTGTTGATCGAAATTTGTGTCAACAGCTGATGAATTCAAGGAATGTCTATTTAAGAGACCCTCATCTCTTCATTTTAAAAAGTTGAATGAGAATTTGCATCGAATTGTTGCTGGAATTCATACTCACATTTGCTCATATTCACATACGCAAAGATCAAGTCTGACCAAAAGTTGACCAGATTTAACCACGGTTGACTTGAGTTGAATAGTTTAGAAAAGAATTTTAAAATAATTAAACGAAATTATTTAATTAAATGGAGTACTTACTTCTAATTAATTAAATAAAGTTATTTAATTAAATGAGAAGCCATTCCTAATTAATTAAATGAAGTTAATTAATTAAATAAGAAAAATGTCTCGAATTAATTAAAGATTATTTAATTAAATAGAAAAAGTAATTATGAGAGCATATCTCATTTTATTAAATTAAATATCTCAACAAAATCTCTGTTCAGGTGAAAAAGGAAAATTTTCTTTTAATTATTGATAAAAAATCAGTTAAATCAGTTAACTGATTTTTCTACTCAAATTGAATCAGTTAACTCCTTATTTTACTCAAATTAAATCTGTTAACTCCCTTTAATTTAGAAATCTCCCTTTATGACTGAACTTCACCTTTAATCCTAACAGTTGATTGAAATCGATCTCAACAGTTGATGAATTCGAGGAAAGTGTATTTAAGAGACCCTCATCTCTTCAATTTGAAAGGTTGAATGAGAATTTGCATCGAATTGTTGCTGGAATTTATACTCACATTTGCTCATATTCACATACGCAAAGATCAAGCTTCATCAAAAGTTCACCAGATTTAACTACGGTTGACTTGAGTTGACTAATTTTGAAAAAAAATTTGAAATAATTAAACGAAATTATTTAATTAAATGGAATACTTATTTCTAATTAACTAAACAAAGTTATTTAATCAAATGAGAAGCCATTCCTAATTAATTAAATGAAATTACTTCATTAAATAAGAAAAGTGTCTCTAATTAATTAAAGATTATTTAATTAAATAGAAAAAGTAATTATGAGAGCATATCTCATTTTATTAAATTAAATATCTCAAAAAAATCTCTCTTCAGTTCAAAAAGGGAAATTTTCAGTTCACTATTAATAAAAAATGAGTTAAATCAGTTAACTCCTTATTTTACTCAATTTAAATCTTTTAACTCCCTTTAATTTGGAAATCTCCCTTTATGACTGGACTTCACCTTTAATCCTTACGATTGATTGAAATCGATCTCAACCATTGATGAATTCCAGGAAAGTCTATTTAAGAGACCCTCATCTCTTCATTTTTAAAGGTTGAATGAGAATTTGCATCGAATTGTTGTTGGAATTCATACTCACATTTGCTCATATTCACATACGCAAAGATCAAATTTGACCAAAAGTTGACCAGATTTAATCACGCTTGACTTGAGTTGACTAGTTTCAAAAAAATTTTTGAAATAATTAAACGAAATTATTTAATTAAATGGAGTACTTACTTCTAATTAATTAAAGAAAGTTATTTAATTAAATGAGAAGCCATTCCTAATTAATTAAATGAAGTTGTTTCATTAAATAAGAAAAGTGTCTCTAATTAATTAAAGATTATTAAATTAAATAGAAAAAGTAATTATGAGAGCATATCTCATTTTATTAAATTAAATATCTCAATAAAATCTCTCTTCAGTTCAAAAAGGGAAATTTTCAGTTCACAATTGATCAAAAATTAGTTAAATCAGTTAACTCATTTTTCTACTCAAATTGAATCAGTTAACTCCTTATTTTACTCAAATTAAATATGTTAACTCCCTTTAATTTGGAAATCTCCCTTTATGACTGAACTTCACCTTTACTCTTGACCATTGATTGAAATCGATCTCAACCATTGATGAATTCCAAGGTTGACTTGAGTTGACTAATTTTTAAAAGAATTTTGAAATAATTAAACAAAATTATTTAATTAAATAGAGTACTTACTTTTAATTAATTAAATAAAATTATTTAATTAAATGAGAAGCCATTCCTAATAAATAAAATGAAGTTATTTAATTAAATAAGAAAAGTGTCTATAATAAATTAAAAATTATTTAATTAAATAGAGTACTTACTTCTAATTAATTAAACAAAGTTATTTAATTAAATGAGAAGCCATTCCTAACTAATTACATGAAGTTATTTAATTAAATAAGAAAAGTTTTTCTAATTAATTAAAGATTATTTAATTAAATGGAAAAAGTAATTATGAGAGCATATCTTATTTTATTAAATTAAATATCTCAACAAAATCTCTCTTCAGTTCAAAAAGAGAAATTTCCAGTTCACTATTGATAAAAAATGAGTTATATCAATTAACTCCTTTTTCTGCTCAAATTGAATCAGTTGACTCCTTATTTTACTCAAATTAAATCTGTTAACTCCCTCTAATTCGGAAATCTCCCCTTATGAATGAACTTCACCTTTAATCCTGACCATTGATTGAAATCGATCTCAACTGTTAATGAATTTCAAGAAACTCTATTTAAGAGACGCTCATCTCTTCATTTTGAAAGGTTGAATGAGAATTTGCACCAAATTGTTGTTGTAATTCATACTCACATTTGCTCATATTCACATACGCAAAGATCAAGTTTGACAAAAAGTTGACCAGATTTAACCACGGTTGACTTGAGTTGACTAGTTTCGAAAAAAAATGTAATAATTAAACGAAATTAATTAATTAAATAGAGTACTTATTTCTAATTAATTAAACACAGTTATTTAATTAAATGAGAAGCCATTCCTAATTAATTAAATAAAGTTATTTAATTAAATAAGAAAAGTGTCTGTAATTAATTAAAGATTATTTAATTAAATAGAAAAAGTAATTATGAGAGCATATCTCATTTTATTAAATTAAATATCTCAACAAAATCTCTCTTCAGTTCAAAAAAAAAAAATTTCAGTTCACTTTTGATACAAAATGAGTTAAATCAAATAACTCCTTTTTCTACTCAAATTGAATCAGTTAAATCTTTCTTTTACTCAAATTAAATATGTTAGCTCCCTTTAATTTAGAAATCTCCTTTTATGGCTGAACTTCACCTTTAATCCTCACCATTTATTGAAATTGATCTCAATCGTTGATGAATTCCAGGAAAGTTTATTTAAGAGACTCTCATCTCTTCATTTTGAAAGGTCGAATGAGAATGTGCATCAAATTGTTGCTGGAATTCATACTCACATTTGCTCATATTCACATGCGCAAAGATCAAGTTTGACAAAAAGTTGACCAGATTTAACCATGGTTGACTTGAGTTGACTAGTTTCAATTTTTTTTTTGAAATAATTAAACAAAATTATTTAATAAAATGGAGTACTTACTTCTAATTAATTAAACAAAATTATTTAATTAAATAAGAAGCCATTCCTAATTAATTAAATGAAGTTATTTAATTAACTAAGAAAAGTGTCTCTAATTAATTAAAGATTATTTAATTAAATAGAAAAAGAAATTATGAGAGCATATCTAATTTTACTAAATTAAATATCTCAACAAAATCTCTCTTTAGTTCAAAAAGAGAAATTTCCAGTTCACTATCGATCAAAAATGAGTTAAATAAGTTAACTCTTTTTTCTACTCAAATTGAATCAATTAACACCTTATTTTACTCAAATTAAATCTGTTAGCTCACTTTAATTTGGAAATCTCCCTTGATGATTGAACTTCACCTTTAATCCTGACCGCTGATCGAAATCGATCTCAACCGTTGATAAATTTTAGAAAAGTCTATTTAAGAGACCCTCATCTCTTTATTTTGAAAGGTTGAATGAGAATTTGCATCGAATTGTTACTAAAATTCATACTCACATTTGCTAATATTCACATATGCAAAGATCAAGTTTGACCAAAAGTTGACCAGATTTAATCACGGTTGACTTGAGATGACTAGTTTCGAAAAGAATTTTTAAATAATTAAACAAAATTATTTAATTAAATGGAGTACTTACTTCTAATTAATTAAACAAAGTTATTTAATTAAATGAGAAGTCATTCCTAACTAATTAAATAAAGTTATTTAATTAAATAAGAAAAGTGTCTCTAATTAATTAAAGATTATTTAATTAAATAAAAAAAGTAATTATGAGAGCATATCTCATTATATTAAAGTAAATATCTCAAAAAAATCTCTCTTCAGTTCAAAAAGGGAAATTCTCAGTTCACTATTGATTAAAAATGAGTTAAATTAGTTAACTCCTTTCTGTACTGAAATTGAATCAGTTAACTCCTTATTTCACTCAAATTAAATCTATTAACTCCCTTTAATTTGGAAATCTCCCTTTATGACTGAACTTCACCTTTAATCCTGACCATTGATTGAAATCGATCTCAACTGTTGATGAATTCCAGGAAAGTCTATTTAAGATATCATCATCTTTTCATTTTGAAAGGTTGAATGAGAATTTGCATCGAATTGTTGCTAGAATTCATACTCACATTTGCTCATATTCACATATGCAAAGATCAAGTTTGACCAAAAGTTGACCAAATTTAACCACGGTTGACTTGAGTTGACTAGTTTTGAAAAGAATTTTGAAATAATCAAACAAAATTATTTAATTAAATGGAGTACTTACTTTTAATTAATTAAACAAAGTTATTTAATTAAATGAGAAGCCATTCCTAATTAATTAAATGAAGTTATTTAATTAAAGAAGAAAAGTGTCTCTAATTATTTAATTAAATAAAAAACTTAATTATGAGAGCATATCTCATTTTATTAAATTAAACATCTCAACAAAATCTCTCTTCAGTTTCACATACGCAAAGACCAAGTTTGACCAAAAGTTGACCAGATTTAACCACGGTTGACTTGAGTTGATTAGTTTTGAAAAGAATTTTGAAATAGTGACACGAAATTATTTAATTAGATGGAGTACTTACTTATAATTAATTAAACAAAGTTATTTAATTAAATGAGAAGCCATTCCTAATTAATTAAATGAAGTTATTTAATTAAATAAGAAAAGTGTCTCTCTTTTTTTAAAAGAGGGGTAAACGCTTTGACCTAGAGCTATGAACCAGTCAGGCCACAAACGGGGGACCTCATCCCCATGAAATTTGAACATTGATGGCAAGAATAACAATGAAACAACTTAACCATCACAACATGCCACTATTGGCAAGAAAAGTGTTTCTAATTAATTAAAGATTATTTAATTAAATAGAAAAAGTAATTATGAGAGCAGATCTCATTTTATTAAATTAAATATCTCAACAAAATTTCTCTTCAATTCAAAAATGAAAATTTTTAGTTTACTATTGATCAAAAATGAGCTAAATCAGTTAACTCCTTTTTCTGCTCAAATTGAATCAGTTAACTCCTTATTTTACTCAAATTAAATTTGCTAACTCCCTTTAATTTGGAAATCTCTCTTTATGATTGAACTTAACCTTTAATACTAAGTGTTGATTTAAATCGATCTCAATCATTGATGAATTTTAGAAAAGTCTATTTAAGAGACCCTCATCTCTTCATTTTGAAAGGTTCAATGAGAATTTGCATCGAATTGTTGCTGGAATTCATACTCACACTTGCTCATATTCACATACGCAAAGATCAAGTTTGACTAAAAGTTGACCAGATTTAACCACGTTTGACTTGAGTTGACGAGTTTCAAAAAGAATTTTGAAATAATTAAACGAAATTATTTAATTAAATGAAGTACTTACTTCTAATTAATTAAACAAAGTTATTTAATTAAATGAGAAGCCTTTCCTAATTAATTAAATGAAGTTATTTAATTAAATAAGAAAAGTGTCTCTAATTAATTAAAGATTATTTAATTAAATAGAAAAAATATTTATGAGAGCATATCTCATTTTATTAAATTAAATATCTAAAAAAAATCTCTCCTCAGTTCAAAAAGGGAAATTTTCAATTAACTATTGATCAAAAATGAGTGAAATCAGTTAACTACATTTTCTACTCAAATTGAATCAGTTAACTCCTTATTTTACTCAAATTAAATCTGTTAACTCCCTTTAATTTGGAGATCTCCCTTTATGACTGAACTTCACCTTTAATCCTGACCACTGATTCAAATCGATCTCAACCGTTAATGAATTCCAGAAAAGTCTATTTAAGAGACCCTCATCTCTTCATTTTGAAAGGTTGAATGAGAATATGCATCGAATTGTTGCTGGAATTCATACTCACATTTGCTCATATTCACATATGCAAAGATCAAGTTTGACCAAAAGTTGACCAGATTTAATCACGTTTGACTTGAGTTGACTAGTTTCGAAAAGAATTTTGAAATAATTAAACAAAATTATTTAATTAAATGGAGTACTTACTTCTAATTAATTAAACAAAGTTATTTAATTAAATGAGAAGTCATTCCTAATTAATTAAATGAAGTTATTTAATTAAATAAGAAAAGTGTCTATAAATAATTAAAGATTATTTAATTAAATAGAAAAAGTATTTATGAAAGTATATCTCATTTTATTAAATTAAATATCTAAAAATAATCTCTCTTCAGTTCAAAAAGGGAAATTTTCAATTAACTATTGATAAAAAATGAGTTAAATTAGTTAACTACTTTTTCTACTCAAATTGAATTAGTTAACTCCTTATTTTACTCTAATTAAATTTGTTAACTCCCTTTAATTTGGAAATCTCCCTTTATGACTAAACTTCACGTTTAATCCCGACCGTTGATTGAAATCGATCTCAACCATTGATAAATTTCAAGAAAGTCTATTTAAGAGACCCTCATCTCTTCATTTTGAAAGTTTGAATGAGAAGTTGCATCGAATTGTTACTGGAATTCATACTCACATTTGCTCATATTCACATATGCAAAGATCAAGTTTGAACAAAAGTTGACCAGATTTAACCATGGTTGACTTGAGTTGACTAGTTTCGAAAAGAATTGTGAAATAATTAAATAAAATTATTTAATTAAATGGAGTACTTACTTCTAATTAATTAAACAAAGTTATTTAATTAAATGAGAAGCCATTCCTAATTAATTAAATGAAGTTATTTTTTTAAATAAGAAAAGTGACTCTAATTAATTAAAGATTATTTAATTAAATAGAAAAAGTAATTATGAGAGCATATCTCATTTTATTAAATTAAATATCTCAACAAAATTTTTGTTCAGTTCAAAAAAGAAAATTTTCAGTTCACTATTCATCAAAAATGAGTTAAATCAGTTAACTGCTTTTTCTACTCAAATTGAATCAGTTAACTCCTTATTTTGCTCAAATTAAATATGTTAACTCCCTTTAATTTGGAAATCTTCCTTTATGACTGAACTTCACCTTTAATCTTAACCGTTGATTGAAATCGATCTCAACTGTTGATGAATTCCAAGAAAGTCTATTTAAGAGACCCTCATCTCTTCATTTTGAAATGTTCAATGAGAATTTGCATCGAGTTGTTTCTAGAATTCATACTCACATTTTCTCATATTCACATATGCAAAGATCAAGTTTTACCAAAACTTGACCAGATTTAACCACGGTTGACTTGAGTTGAGTAGTTTGGAAAAGAGATTTGAAATAATTAAACAAAATTATTTAATTAAATGGAGTACTTACTTCTAATTAATTACACAAATTTATTTAATTAAATGAGAAGCCATTCCTAATTAATTAAATGAAGTTATTTAATTAAATAAGAAAAGTGTCTTTAAGTAGTTAAAGATTATTTAATTAAATAGAAAAAGTAATTATGAGAGCATATCTCATTTTATTAAATTAAATATCTCAACAAAATCTCTCTTCAGTTGAAAAAGGAAAATTTCCAGTTCACTATTGGTAAAAAATGAGTTTAGTTATATATATTTCTAATGTGAATAATATCTAATTTAGTTATAAGCAATTTAATGCTCACCCTAGAAGACTATCTTCATATCTTATACTCTTACCTATAAACTTTATGACCTCTATGTTTACCATTTTCCTTGGGCGTCATTTCTCATTATGCTATTATTTAAAAGTTGTTTTAACAAAGTTTTAAGTGCAAGGTCTTGGGTGACGTCACCTGCCTGCCCTCCCTTAACTCTCGTTGACCTTGGTAATTGTGGTTTTGTGTTTAAAAATTGTTAAATTTTTAAACAAGTTGTTCTCCTTTGGTGGCTACCTTGGTTTCCACCCAAGGCAAGTGGGATGAAGAGGGAGAAATATTACTGACGCAGGGTCAGTAACCTCGTGCAATGCGCAGGTTTAAGCGCTTGGGAGAAGCGCATGTCATGGGGGGGGGTTGACATGACCAAAGGGAGGGGTGGTAGAGTAGGAATGGTAGGGTTAGTAGGTTTGTAGGTTGGTGGTTAGAGTAGGTAGGTTAGTCTTGTATTAAGTGTTTATTTATTTATTTTTGGTTAAGTTTTTTTTTAGTTGGATTTAAATTTGTTTTAGTAGTCGTGTTAGGATTAGTTTTAGTTTAGTATAGGGATTTAGTTAATATAATGTTTGAGTTGTGAATATTTTCAATGTAGAGTTAGTATTAGAATTTATAGTAGTGTCTTTTGGATTGTAGTAAGGTTTGATTTAGCTTATTACAAGGTGATTATTTGTAAGTGACATTAATTAATTAATATGGATCAAGTATGTAATTGATATGATTAGAATAGTTCTATTTAGAAGTTAAAATTAGTTAGAAGTTCATGTTAGAATATTGTGTTATTTTTTAAAGTGTTTGTTTTAAATTAGGTTAGTTCAGTGTTAATTTAAAATTAAATGTAATATATTTTAGATTTTAAATTTATTAGTATTTTTTTAAAATATTTATTGTAATATAATTTTGTTGCAAATACAGTTTTAATTTTAGTTAATTGTTTTCTTCAACTGACTTTCCTATATCGATTTAGATTTTCAATCGATGAATGTCTAAGAGATTTATAGTAAATTTTGATTAGATACTTTCAATTAATTTAAACTTCGATACATTTACATTGATATTTAAAAAAATTTCTCATATTGTTGTAAGTTAATGTAATAGCATAACTTTTCTCGATATTAACTTTATAACAAAAGTTTCAAAACCTTAATGATGTAATCATCCTCATGCTATAAACTTAAGACGTAATGTACAGAACCTGTACTAAAACTTCTATCTCAATCATTTCAAACTTAGAGCATGTTTAATTATTTATCATTATTCAAAAAAATTTGTGTGTTTTTGCCCTCTTAGTTTGACCATGACAAATTTCAGCAACAATTCGATGCAAATTCTCATTGAACCTTTCAAAATGAAGAGATGAGGGTCTCTTAAATAGACTTTCCTGGAATTCATCAACGGTTGAGATCGATTTCAATGAACAGTCAGGATTAAAGGTGAAGTTCAGTCATAAAGGGAGATTTTCAAACAAAAGGGAGTTAATAGATTTAATTTGAGTAAAATAAGGAGTTAACTGATTCAATTTGAGTAGAAAAAGGAGTTAACTAATTTAATTCATTTTTTATCAATAGTGAACTGGAAATTTTCCTTTTTGAACTGAAGAGAGATTTTTTTGAGATATTTAATTTAATAAAATGAGATATGCTCTCATAATTACTCTTTCTATTTAATTAAATAATCTTTAAGTAATTAGAGGCACTTTTCTTATTTAATTAAATAACTTCATTTAATTAATTAGTAATGGCTTCTCATTTAATTAAATAACTTTGTTTAATTAATTAGAAGAAAGTACTCCATTTAATTAAAAAAAATTGTTTAATTATTTCAAAATTCTTTTCGAGACTAGTCAACTCAAGTCAACTGTGGTTAAATCTGGTCAAATTTTGGTTAAACTTGATCTTTGCCTATGTGAATATGAGCAAATGTGAGTATGAATTCCAGCAATAATTCGATGCAAATTCTCATTGAAACTTTCAAGATGAAGAAATGAGGGTCTCTTAAATAGACTTTCCTGAAATTCATCAACGGTTGAGATCGATTTCAATGAACGGTCAAGATTAAAGGTGAAGTTCAGTCATAAAGGGAGATTTCCAAATTAAAGGAAGTTAACAAATTTAATTTGAGTAAAATAAGGAGTTAACTGATTCAATTTGAGTAGAAAAAGAAGTTAACTGATTTAACTCAGTTTTGATCAATTGTGAACTGAAAATTTCCCTTTTTGAACTGAAGAGAGATTTTGTTGAGATATTTAATTTAATAAAATGAGATATGCTCTCATAATTACTTTTTCTATTTAATTGAATAATCTTTAATTACTTAAAGACACTTTTCTTTTTTAATTAAATAACTTCATTTAATTAATTAGGAATGTCTTCTCATTTAATTAAATAACTTTATTTAATTAATTAGAAGCAAGTACTCCATTTAATTAAATAAATTTGTTTAATTATTTCAAAATTCTTTTCGAAACTATTCAACTCCAGTCAACCGTGGTTAAATCTGGTCAACTTTTGGTCAAACTTGATCTTTGCGTATGTGAATATGAGCAAATGTGAGTATGAATTTCAGCAACAATTCGATGCAAATTCTCATTCAACCTTTCAAAATGAAGAGATGAGGGTCTCTTAAATAGACTTTCCTAGAATTCATCAACGGTTGAGATCGATTTCAATCAACGGTCAAGATTAAAGGTGAAGTTCAGTCATAAAGGGAGATTTCCAAATTAAAGGGAGTTAACAGATTTAATTTGAGTAAAATAAGGAGTTAACTGATTCAATTTGAGTAGAAAAAGCAGTTAACTGATTTAACTCTTTTTTATCAATAGTGAACTGAAAATTTCCTTTTTTGAACTGAAGAGAGATTTTGTTGAGATATTTAACTTAATAAAATGAGATATGCTCTCATAATTACTTTTTCTATTTATTTAAATAATCTTTAATTAATTAGAGACACTTTTCTTATTTAATTAAATAACTTCATTTATTTAATTAGGAATGGCTTCTCATTTAATTAAATAACTTTGTTTAATTAATTAGAAGTAAGTACTCCATTTAATTAAATTATTTCAAAAAAAAATTTGAAACTAGTCAACTCGAGTCAACCGTGGTTAAATCTGGTCAACTTTTGGTCAAACTTGATCTTTGCATGTGTGAATATGAGCAAATGTGAGAATGAATTCTAGCAACAATTCGATGTAAATTCTCATTCAACCTTTCAAAATGAAGAGATGAGGGTCTCTTAAATAGAATTTCCTAGAATTCATCAATGGTTGAGATCGATTTCAATCAACGGTCAGGATTAAAGGTGAAGTTCAGTCATCAAGGGAGATTTTCAAATTAAAGGGAGTTAACAGATTTAATTTTAGTAAAATAAGGAGTTAACTAATTCAATTCGAGTAGAAAATGGAGTTAACTGATTTAACTCATTTTTAATCAATAGTGAATTGGAAATTTCCCTTTTTGAATTGAAAAGAGATTTTGTTGAGATATTTAATTTAATAAAATTAGATATATTCTGATAATTACTTTTTTTATTTAATTAAATAATCTTTAATTAATTAGAGACACCTTTCTTATTTAATTAAATAACTTCATTTAATTAATTAGGAATGGCTTCTCATTTAATTAACATTTTTTAATTAATTAGAAGTAAGTACTCCATTTAATTAAATAATTTCGTTTAATTATTTCAAATTTTTTTTCGAAACTAGTCAACTCAACTCAACCGTGGTTAAATCTGGTCAACTTTTGGTCAAACTTGATCTTTGCGTATGTGAATATGAGAAAATTCGAGTATGAATTCCAGCAACAATTCGATGCAAATTCTCATTCAACCTTTCAAAATGAAGAGATGAGGGTCTCTTAAATAGACTTTCCTAGAATTCATCAACGGTTGAGATCAATTTCAATCAACGGTCAGGACTAAAGGTGAAGTTCAGTCATAAAGGGAGATTTCCAAATTAAATGGAGTTAACAGATTTAATTTGAGTAAAATAAAAAGTTAACTGATTCAATTCGAGTATGAAAACGAGTTAACTGATTTAACTCATTTTTGATCAATAGTGAACTGGAAATTTCCCTTTTTGAATTGAAGAGAGATTTTGTTGAGATATTTAATTTAATAAAATGAGATATGCTCTCATAATTACTTTTTCTATTTAATTAAATAATCTTTAATTAATTAGAGACACTTTTATTATTTAATTAAATAACTTCATTTAATTAATTAGGAATGGCTTCTCATTTAATTAAATAACTTTGTTTAATTAAGTAGAAGTAAGTACTCCATTTAATTAAATAATTTCGTTTAATTATTTCAAAATTCTTTTCGAAACTAGTCAACTCAAGTCAACCGTGGTGAAATCTGGTCAACTTTTGGCCAAACTTGATTTTTGCATATGTGAATATGAGCAAATGTGAGTATGAATTCCAGCAACAATTCGATGCAAATTCTCATTCAACCTTTCAAAATGAAGAGATGAGGGTTTCTTAAATAGACTTTCCTAGAATTCATCAACGGTTGAGATTGATTTCAATCAATGGTCAGGATTAAAGGTGAAGTTCAGTCATAAAGGAAGATTTCCAAATTAAAAGGAGTTAACAGATTTAATTTGAGTAATATAAGGAGTTAACGAATTCAATTCGAGTAGAAAAATTAGTTAACTGATTTAACTCATTTTTGATTAATAGTGAACTGGTAATTTCCCTTTTTGAACTGAAGAGAGATTTTGTTGAGATATTTAATTTAATAAAATGATATATGCTCTCATAATTACTTTTTCTATTTAATTAAATAATCTTTAATTAATTAGAGACACTTTTCTTATTTAATTAAATAACTTCATTTAATTAATTAGGAATGGCTTCTCATTTAATTAAATAACTTTGTTTAATTAATTAGAAGTAAGTACTCCATTTAATTAAATAAGTTTGTTTAATTATTTTAAAATTCTTTTCGAAACTAGTGAACTCAAGTCAACCGTGGTTAAATCTGGTCAACTTTTGGTCAAACTTGATCTTTGCGTATGTGAATAAGAGCAAATGTGAGTATGAATTCCAACAACAATTCGAAGCAAATTCTCATTCAACCTTGCAAAATGAAGAGATGAGGGTCTCTTAAATAGACTTTCCTGGAGTTCATCAACGGTTGAGATCGATTTCAATCAACAGTCAGGATTAAAGGTGAAGTTCAGTCATAAAGGGAGATTTCCAAATTAAAGGGAGTTAACAGATTTAATTTGAGTAAAATAAGGAGTTAACTGATTCAATTCGAGTAGAAAAAGGAGTTAACTAATTTAACTCATTTTTGATCTATAGTGAACTGGAAATTTCCCTTTTTGAACTGAAGAGAGATTTTGTTGAGATATTTAATTTAATAAAATGAGATATGCGCTCATAATTACTTTTTCTATTTAATTAAATAAGCTTTAATTAATTAGATGATGTAATTCGTGATATAAACCCTTTGGTTTGATTTTGTATGTATTTTGACTATGATTGGTTTTCATATTTTTACCTTGTGAGTATTTGATGTATTTTCTATTAATTAAGCCTACTTAAAAGATTTAATTAATGGTTTAATTTAATGGAAAATTAATATGATATTTTAATATTTAGTTTATTTTATTAATTGAGAAATTAATTAAATAAAATAATTAAATTTGAAGATAAAAGTTATAATTTTAAAATTTGGAATGTGACAACATTTATTTTAATAATAATATATTTGGAGTTCACTTTTAAATAAATTTTTAAATAATATTATTATTAAAGTTAATAAATATTTTAGCAATTAAGTTTTGGAAAATGAAATTTAAAAGAGAAAAATATATTTAAATTATTAAAAGATTCTAGATTTCATGTGCTTAAAATATTAATATATTAAGATTGAAAAGGGAAATTATTAAAGTTTGTGCATGAGATTTAATAAATAAATAAATTAAATTGGAAACAGTAAAGTAAATATTAATTAATTACTGTGCATTATTTTTAATATTTGCTCACACAGGAGTTGGCAAATTTTCGAAAGTTGTCATGTAGACAACACAGGAGTTTGCACTCTAAGAATGCACAAGTTGTCTACACTTAGAAGTTAGCATTTTATTTGAGCACATGGTGTCTACAACCTTAAGACTCATCTAGAAGGTTGGAGAAGAATCATGCTTGGTTGTCATGCTTATCTTCTAGTTGTTTCTAGAGACACTCTAGATGCATCTTAGAGGCCTTTAAATAGAGGCTCTCTTAGTGTGTTTGGACAAGCTTAAAATGAAAGCTAAATGGAGGCTATAAGCTACAAGCTTAAAATGGAAGCTTCAAAGCTTGCATGCATTGGAGAAGTTCATATGCTCATATATGTTTTTACATGTTCTTATGCTTCTTCAAGCACTTCTTGTCATGTGGGAATTTCAATTGGCTTGGATCAGGGAGGAATTCGCGAATGTTGAAGAAGAAAGAGATTTTCTATGGACTTCTGAGGCATGGGAAATTTAGCATCAGTGTCCAGGTGCACTCATGATAATCGCATACTCTCTTTGCACTATTTCTCTTCTTGTCTTCATCATGTCTATGTGTCTGAATACTCTCTGTGATTGAATCTATAATTTGAAAATTGGAATTTAGATATCCTATTTGGTTGAGGAGAAAACATTAGAAAACTCTAGATCCAATTAAGGGAGAAATTAGATTTGAATCAGGTTTGGGTTTGAATTTGAATCAAATTGAGAAAGATGATTTCAAAATTTATAGTTAACCTGTTGGATGGATTTAAGGATATGTCTAGAAAACAATTATTTTAAAAAGAAAATTCTTAATTTAAGATATTTGAAAGCCCTTCTTATTTGAAAGTTATATATGTGTTCTTTTTTTAAATATATAATAAATGCATATATGTTGTAGTAATGATGGATGGCAAACTATATATATATACATATATATATATATATATATATATATATATATATATATATATATATATATATGTAAATACATTATAAATCAGAGTTGAAAAACATTTTAAATCGCGTGTGTTAAACGTTTATTGAAAACGTATAAAAATATATATATTTATTCAAACATTTTTGGGGGTCGGCTTAAATTATCGCACTCCCATCCTAACCGGTAGTGTACATGCATGGGTTGCAGTGTACCTGCGTGTTCGCAGGGTACCTACGACTCGCAAACCGCACAACATTTCATATATCCATTCAACGATGTTTAATCGCTCGATGATCAAAGCACCGGCCCCACATTTTTTTATTGTGCCAGCAGGGTACCTACGTACCGTAGGGTACCCGTGGCGGACTGTCATCTACCGCACGGCCTTCATAACATGGCTAGCGATTTAAAATCGCATAAAGACTTTTAAATGCCTAGCGATAATGAATTGCTTAAAATGTTTTTATTATTATTTTGGTTTAAACTGTAATATATGTTTATTATAGTTTCAATTCGCTCCCTCATTGACAATTAGTAATTTATTAAGATGTCAATGTGTTATATATATATATATATGATAAACAATTTTAATGTTATAATAAGGTTTTGGCCTTATATGATTTAATAAATATTTGTTAAACATGTTTTATCAATTGTTAACTTAACATTAGTGTGATGATGTTTAGTCAATTTTTAATTAATAAAATTATTGTAATTTTATTAGTTAATAATGACTGACATTAATGAGTTACTATTATGAATAATTCAATTAAGTGATTCAGATTATGGTAATATTTAGTCAAATTTTTTAATTGAGTTATTATTATCATTTGGTTTGGCGAATTATATGTGAATCAATTATTATTAATTAATAAAGAAGTTGATACCTTAAGTTTGAAAATTATTGTAATTTATATAGACATTTAATGGTTATCATTAAGAAGACTTAAATGATATTGGATTTAATCTGACATAGGGTCATTGTCAGGGTTATCACATTGTTATAATTTGAATTATTATTGCATTGATAAATACGTTGTGTATTAATAAATAACTTAATGATATAACTAATGGCGTTTGGTTTAGTTAAATATTAACTGATGAGATTTATGGAAATATAGTTTGATGAGTTTATTATTTATTAATGTTTGTTGGGTTGAACAAACTATTAATAAATAATGGTTTAAATAGTTATCAATAAATTTGATTAGAGTTAATCTAGTGGAGATTACTTAATGATTAAAGTTTTGTAAAAGATATTAGTTTTGGGATTTGAAGTATTGATATTCATTGAGCTGATATTATAACTATGATATTAATAATTAAGTTGTGCGATAGAGTCTTATTTGAAAAGAATGACGAATGTGGTTATTATAGATTCCCAATATAGCTTGTTATTAAATATTAACAAGTTATTATTATTGAACTATGATTATGATTATTTGTATATTGAATTATATTTGACTTTTGAATTACAAAATTATAGTTAGTTATTAGTCAACTTATATTAATTGGAACGTTGCCTTGGATATGTAATTATTAATTAAATTAATTAGATTTAATTAGATTTAATTAATAATCAAGTTATGTAACAGAGTTTTAATTGATATGCTAATATCGATTCCTCTAGCAAAGTTGTGAAGTATTTACATCGAAGTTGATAAGTCATACTCTCATGACTTGATTAATAACCTTAGATGTTTTAATGGTGAGACTTAGTAATATTGAATTGGAAACTATTAGAATGTTAATAGGTCATGGATGGTGTACCTATTGATTTAATTGATCATTTTAATAAAGTTATGTTCTTCTTATTCGAAGACTAGTAATTAGTTCTTTTATAAACGAATAATGATTCTTTGATTACGTTGAAAGTTGAAGTAACATTAAGGAAGAGTTATTCAACTAGTAATCTCAGTAAAATAAAGTGAATGATTTTATTAAGAGAAAAATGATTTAATGAGTAAATATTTATCCTTAAGTTATTCTTAGAATGTAATTCTTAATAATGGAAGGATAATGCTATCGGAGAACAATGGGTTGACTTGTAGGTCAAATGATGAAACTTAAGACACTTGAAGTATACTTGCAAATATAAAATTGGAAACCTCTACACATTATTCAACTATGTGAATTTAGTAAACCAAAACATGTATTTGCATCGTGTATTCTATATGCTTCTTGTTTTGGGTTTCGGGTTGACTAGTGTTGACCAGTCTTAAGTTGTTACCAGAGGCTTGGGGGTTATGAGATGTGATGGCATGTTGGTTTTATTTGGTCTCAATCTTTATAAGCCCAACCATGATAATGTGATCGTATGCTCTATGAAATATTTGTATTTGCTGATTGTTATTGTTCATCAGTCTTCATGTGTGAAGCTGAGATGTATGTGTATGAGACACCTAAGCTAATCATTTTTGAGTCATCGATCAGTTATCTTTGGATTATTTTCTAGTCGCCATGATGGGACTGAAATGTTGATTTATTTCTTGATGATGTAATGTTGTGACATGTTTGACTCAACCATTTTAGAGTCTTCGATCAGTATGATTTTGAGAATATTCTTGGTTGCTTGTTGAGAACCAATGGATATTGTGATTTTGGTTATTGAGAACCAATGATTATTATGATTATCAGTGATGCCTTCAGTTGCCAATAGAAAACTATTGTGGTCATGATTTTCTATCGATGCTTTTTCAAGTGCTCATGGAGATTTGATGATTCTTATCTTGCAGATTTGATGATTCTTATTGTAGATATTTGGTGCTTTTATCATGGATATTTGATGATTATTTTTATGGATTATCTTTTGAATTTTCTTTACAGTCGCTTGTACAGGATTGTGGTGATTTTATGATTCCATGAGCTTAGGGTAGGTAATCTACTTGTAGTGTCAGAAAGTGACTTGCAATGGGAGCCGGGGCCCTAAGTGGCTGCCAGGGTAACTCATTGTAAGTTTGATTAATAAGTGATAACATTTACACACTAAATGGGGATTAAATGAACTTAAAAAAATAAATTTTTTGATGTTCTCGCCCATGCCTTGAGTGCTTGTATAGGCTAGGATGGGAGTAGTGAGAACGCATGGTTGCGACCGTGCATTCCGTAGTATGCCTCGTCAGTATAAGAAGATACTAATGGCCGCATGAGATTGGTATAGACCCATGGAGTTTAGCTAACTGCCAGGGTAACTTGTACGTAATAATTGCGATGACATTTTTCTGCTTGCATAGTAGGTTTCCTACATGTCATTGTTGTGCCTTTGAAAATTAGATGTCAGTTTTGTGTGAATGGAACCTTTGAGTTAGTATACTTTTAGGATTCCTGGACTATAGAGATTTATGCTTTGTGATATATGTTTATATCTTTTGTGATGATGTATCATGTATGATATGTGGTTTCATTATGTTATTTCATCATAGATTAATATTGGATGATGATGTACTTTATTTACATGGATGTTTATTCTTTTAAGTTTTTCATACCTTGTAACATGTACAGTGGATGATTGAGTAATCTAAAATGTAATTACTAAAAGGACACTTGTATATGGTTTAAGAATGTTGGTTCTTTCATTGTAATTTCATAAGGATGTGATGTTAGATGAATGGTTGATTTAGATGTGGTTCAACGTTAAGAGATCTTTAAAGAATGTAACTGTTATGTATGTTATGTTTACTTTTATTCGAATTGTTTCTATTGCTTCCACAAGTGTTGTGAATGGTTTATATTTCATGGTTGAAAAAAAAAAAAATTGTTTAGTAAACTCAGTGAAATTCTTTGTATCCCTTGGCGGGGCATCACATTCAATTTGAGTAGAAAAAGAAGTTAACTGATTTAACTCATTTTTGATCAATAGTGAATTGGAAATTTCCCTTTTTGAAATGAAGAGAGATTTTGTTGAGATATTTAATTTAATAAAATGAGATATGCTCTCATAATTACTTTTTCTATTTAATTAAATAATCTTTAATTAATTATAAACACTTTTCTTATTAAATTAAATAACTTCATTTAATTAATTAGGAATGGCTTCGCATTTAATTAAATAACTTTGTTTAATTAATTAGAAATAACTACTCCATTTAATTAAATAGTTTCATTTAATTATTTCAAAATTCTTTTCGAAACTAGTCAACTCAAGTCAACTGTAGTTAAATTTGGTCAAGTTTTGGTCAAACTTGATCTTTGCCTATGTGAATATGAGCAAATGTGAGTATGAATTTCAACAACAATTCGACGCAAATTCTCATTCAACCTTTCAAAATGAAGAGATGAGGGTCTCTTAAAAAGACTTTCATGGAATTCATCAATGGTTGAGATCGATTTCAATCAACGGTCAGGATTAAAGGTGAAGTTCAGCCACAAAGGGAGATTTCCAAATTAAAGCGCGTTAACAGATTTAATTTGAGTAAAATAAGGAGTTAACTGATTCAATTTGAGTAGAAAAAGGAGTTAATTGATTTAACTCGGTTTTGATCAATAGTGAACTGAAAATTTCCCTTTTTGAACTGAAGAGATATTTTGTTGAGATATTTAATTTAATAAAATGAGATATGCTCTCATAATTACTTTTTCTATTTGATTAAATAATCTTTAATTAATTAGAGCCACTTTTCTTATTTAAATAAATAACTTCATTTAATTAATTAGGAATGGCTTCTCATTTAATTAAATAACTTTGTTTAATTAATTAGAAGTAAGTACTCCATTAAATTAAATAATTTCGTTTAATTATTTAAATTTTTTTTTCGAAACTAGTCAACCCAAGTCAATCGTGGTTAAATCTGGTCAACTTTTGGTCAAACTTGATCTTTGTGTATGTGAATATGAGAAAATGTGAGTATGAATTCCTACAACAATTCGATGCAAATTATCATTCAACTTTTCAAAATGAAGAGATGAGGGTCTCTTAAATAGACTTTCCTGGAATTCATCAACGGTTGAGACTGATTTCAATCAACGATCAGGATTAAAGCTGAAGTTCAGTCATAAAGGGAGATTTTCAAATTAAAGGGAGTTAACAGATTTAATTTAAGTAAAATAAGGAGTTAACTGATTCAATTTGAGTAGAAAAAGGAGTTAACTGATTTAACTCATTTTTGATCAACAGTGAATTGGAAATTTCCCTTTTTGAACTGAAGAGAGATTTTGTTCAGATATTTAATTTAATAAAATGACATATGCTCTCATAATTACTTTTTCCATTTAATTAAATAATCTTTAATTAATTAGAGACACTTTTCTTATTTAATTAAATAACTTCATTTAATTAATTAGGAATGGCTTCTCATTTAATTAAATAAATTTGTTTAATTAATTAGAAGTACTCCATTTAATTAAATAATTTTTAAAAATTGTTTCAAAATTCTTTTCGAAACTAGTCAACTCAAGTCAACTGTTGTTAAATCTGGTCAACTTTTGGTCAAACTTGATATTTGCGTATGTGAATGGGCAAATGTGAGTATGAAATTGAGCAACAATTTGATACAAATTTTCATTGAACGTTTCAAAATGGAGAAATGAGGGTCTCTTAAATAGACTTTCCTAAAATTCATCAACGGTTGAGATTGATTTCAATCATCGGTCAGGATTAAAGGTGAAGTTCAGTAATAAAGGGAGATTTTCAAATTAAAGGGAATTAACATATTTAATTTGAGTAAAATAAGGAGTTAACTGATTCAATTTGGGTAGAAAAATGAGTTAACAGATTTAACTCATTTTTGATCATTAGTGAACTGGAAATTTCCCTTTTTGAACTGAAGAGAGATTTTGTTGAGATATTTAATTTAATAAAATGAGATATGCTCTTATAATTACTTTTTCTATTTAATTAAATAATCTTTAATTAATTAGAGACACTTTTCTTATTTAATTAAATAACTTCATTTAATTAATTAGGAATGGCTTCTCATTTAATTAAATAACTTTGTTTAATTAATTAGAAGTAAGTACTCCATTTAATTAAATTATTTTGTTTAATTATTTCAAAATTCTTTTCGAAACAAGTCAACTCAACTCAACCGTGGTTAAATCTGGTCAAATTTTGGTCAAACTTGATCTTTGCTTATGTGAATATGAGCAAATGTGAGTATGAATTCTAGAAACAATTCGATGCAAATTCTCATTCAACCTTTCAAAATGAAGAGATGAAGGTCTCTTAAATAGACTTTCCTAGAATTCATCAACGGTTGAGATCGATTTCAATCAATGCTCAGGATTAAATGTGAAGTTCAGTCATAAAGGGAGATTTCCAAATTAAAAGGAGTTAACATATTTAATTTGAGTAAAATAAAGAGTTAACTAATTCAATTTGAGTAGAAAAAGGAGTTAATTGATTTAACTCATTTTTGATCAATAATGAACTGAAAATTTCCCTTTTTGAACTGAAGAGAGATTTTGTTGAGATATTTAATTTAATAAAATGAGATATGCTCTCATAATTACTTTTTCTATTTAATTAAGTAATCTTTAATTAATTAGAGACAATTTTCTTATTTAATTAAATAACTTCATTTAATTAATTAGGAATGGCTTCTCATTTAATTAAATAACTTTGTTTAATTAATTAGAAGTAAGTACTCCATTTAATTAAATAATTTCATTTAATTATTTCAAAATTCTTTTCAAAACTAGTCAACTCAAGTCAACCGTGGTTAAATTTGGTCAACTTTTGATCAAACTTGATCTTTGTGTATGTGAATATGAGCAAATGTGAGTATGAATTCCAGCAACAATTCGATGCAAATTCTCATTCAACCTTTCAAAATGAAGAGATGAGGGTCTCTTAAATAGACTTTCTTGGAATTCATCAACGGGTGAGATCGATTTCAATCATCGGTCAGGATTAAAGGTGAAGTTTAGTCGTAAAGGGAGATTTCCAAATTAGAGGGAGTTAACAGATTTAATTTAAGTAAAGTAAGGAGTTAACTGATTCAATTTGAGTAGAAAAAGGAGTTAACTGATTTAACTCATTTTTTATCAATAGTGAACTGGAAATTTCCCTTTTAGAACTAAAGAGAGATTTTGTTGAGATATTTAATTTACTAAAATGAGATATGCTCTCATAATTACTTTTTGTATTTAATTAAATAATCTTTAATTAATTAGAGACACTTTTCTTATTTAATTAAATAACTTCATTTAATTAATTAGGAATGGCTTCTCATTTAATTAAATAACTTTGTTTAATTAATTAGAAGTAAGTACTCCATTTAATTAAATAATTTTGTTTAATTATTTCAAAATTCTTTTTGAAACTAGTGAACTCAAGTCAACCGTGGTTAAATCTGGTCAACTTTTGGTCAAACTTTATCTTTGCATATGTGAATATGAGCAAATGTGAGTATGAATTCCAGCAACAATTCGATGCAAATTCTCATTCAATCTTTCAAAATGAAGAGATGAGGTTCTCTTAAACAGACTTTTCTAGAATTCATCAACGGTTGAGATCGATTTCAATCAGCGATCAAGATTAAAGGTGAAGTTAAGTCATAAAGGGAGATTTCCAAATTAAAGGGAGTTAACAAATTTAATTTGAGTAAAATAAGGAGTTAACTGATTCAATTTGAGTAGAAAAAGGAGTTAACTGATTTAACTCATTTTTGATCAATAGTGAACTGGAAATTTCTCTTTTTGAACTGAGGAGAGATTTTGTTGAGATATTTAATTTAAGAAAATGAGATATGCTCTCATAATTACTTTTTCTATTTAATTAAGTAATCTTTAATTAATTAGAGACACTTTTCTTATTTAATTAAATAACTTCATTTAATTAATTAGGAATGGTTTCTCATTTAATTAAATAAGTTTGTTTAGTTAATTAGAAGTAAGTACTCCATTTAATTAAATAATTTTGTTTAATTATTTCAAAAAAAAATTCGAAACTAGTCAACTCAAGTCAACCGTGGTTAAATTTGGTCAACTTTTGGTCAAACTTGTGTCATGCCCAGACTACGAGGGCAAAAACACACAATTTTTTTTTTTTTTTTTTTTATAATAATAACTAGTAATTAAACATGCTCTAAGTTTGATATGATTGAGATAGAAGTTTTAGTACAAGTTCTTTACATTACAATCCTAAGATTTTAAACATGAGGACGATAACATCGTTAAAATTTTAAAACTTTCGTTATAAGATTAATATCGATAAAATTATGATATTACATTAACTTATAATGATATGCAATAAAACTTACTTAAATAACAATGTACATGAATTCGGATCTAAAATTACTTGCAATAACAATTCAATCAAACCTACATTAAAACTTATTTAAATAGCCAATCAATCGATAAATTTAATCTACTTAATGGTTAAAACAATTAGAGTACATTTAAATTAAAACTAACTAAATTAGTATATAAACATAACTAAGTAACTAAAAATTATTAACAATTACAACAAAAGTCCTTAATCAAACATAAAATAACCTTAAACTTTATTAAATCATCTAATTATACTTTAACAATTTAAAGTTTCATTTTAAACTAACTATATATATAAAATAATATTAATAAAGAAGCTAAAATCAAATAATTAAATAACTAACTAATCTAAAACTAAACTTAAAGTTTAAAAACCAATTAATTTAACTTACAAGCTAACTAAACACTATATCCTAATCTAACTACAACTTAACTAAACTCTTAACACTCTAACATAATTTAAAACATTTAAACAAACTCAAACTAAAATAATTAAATAAACTAACCTACACCTAACCCAGCTAACTCTAACCTACTAACTCTAGTCTATACTAATCCAAGCTAACCTACCCCTAACCACTAATCATTCCACTTGGCTACAAGTTAGGTCGATTTGACCCCTCCCTTCACCTCTTCCTAGGCCCCACGCAACCCCAAGCCTTCACATCAAGGAAAAGGTACACAGGAGCATGGAGGTGATGAAGTCCTATGTTTTTTTGAACAAACGTCAACTTGCAACATTAATACAACCCCAAAAGCTAAGCCAACGTCCAAAATCTATGTCATGTCATGACATAGCTCTCTCCACCCAACTTTCCACGCAGCCCAAAGTAGAGGAAATGCAACCCAAGAGGTGGGCACGTGAACAGAGATGAGCAAGGGAGTTAAAGGAAAAGAAAATGACCACCACAATTTCCTCTCCCAACATAAATGTCACCTTCCCAAAACTGGCCGCTAGAAATGGAGGAGGATGGGGATGGGGCAAGGTGGCAGGATGATGTCACCCTCCCATCCAACCACTTTTACTTGAGACAAGACACAAAAAACCTTTTTTAAAACAAGTTTAACTGACATCCAAGGCCAAGGAGTAAGCAATAAATTCATAAAGTTTTATAAGTGATAATATAGATATTAACTTTTTAAAATATACATATTTATATATTCAATTTTATGCACCCATGAGATTAACATAAGATTTCTTTTATTTCTTTATTCTCTTAGGAAGGAATCTATTCAAGAATATGCTCTGTGGTCTTGGAAGGAATGAAATTTTCTCCTCATGTATTTTCCAGAGAGTTTTTACTCCTGGGAGTGCATATTTTTTTTGAAGCAAAATTTTAACAAGGCATGGTCATGTTATTTTATGCATTTCATTTATGTTACTAAGGATTTAATCAAATCTATTATTAACATTTTTCCTTTATACAAGCATTCCAATGCAAGGGAGTAAATTAGGTATAGTCTCTCAATCTCTTATTTAAACATGTATGTTTTATATTAATTCTTCAAGGACATAGTATGAGTTCTAAATTTTGATTATTATTATTATTTTTTATTTCAAGAATACAATCCTCTCCATCCAATTGATCATATTTGAAGAACTTAGGAGGTGAATGATACTATACACATAATTAAAAAGGTGGTGGATTATTCTAATTCAAATTTGATTATAACCACCATGAAATTTATCAAGAAATGAAATATCTTTGACTTCGTAATATAGGGTTTGCTCTTGATTTGATCTCATCATAATACTTATACATCATATTTGAAACTCACTATATCAATTCAACTCTTCATTATCATAATTAAAACTTGAACATTCATAATTCAAGACATTATCTACCAACAATTTTCTCACAAACATAAGCCAAATTTTTAAATTCACAAGGAAACATTGCAAGGATAATTTCATAAGTCTTTTTTTTTTTCTATTATGCATCCTAGTTCAAGGCTCCATCGGGAAAGAACTAGTAAGAAAACCCAGTGTCATTGCCATTTACAATAAGGTTTAAAATACAATTTACAATAGGATCTCAATCCCAAAATTCAACAATTAAATCAAATTTTTCCTCGTGATCAAAATCAAGGAATTTGTAATGTTTTCTGAATCTCTTTTCAAGAACCATGGAAGAAACCAATAACTGATTGGGTGACAACCAAGCAGAACCAAAAGAAAATCAAACATGCATAATTATATATGGTTTACACAATAGGATTCATAATGAATCAAGACTAGGGAAAGGTGGATTCTTCCAACAGGAGAAGTCAAGCACAACACCAATTTAGATGCCCAATCGGGGCTAATAACCAAGAAATTCCGTTCTTCCTTTTAAACATGTCATACTCATAACAGGTTTGTGCTGATGGGTAGAGGCCCATAACACCCTACCCTTTATCCCTCTTCTCATCTTGAGAAAAGACTCTACACTGGTTGGAGTCCAACTAAATAGACCTTTCCCAAAATTGGTCACTTCTGCCCTCTCCAAGGGTGAGTAATACCAAAACACCCATGCAAGAAAAACTCAAAATTGCAAACATAAACAAGAAAGGAAAAAAAACCAAAATAACATGGTTACCAAATCTTCCCAACATACCCACATCCATACAAACAGTGAAACACCAACAAGGTATCATGAACATGAAACAAACCATAAAAAATGAATAGGGGAGATGAGAATATCCTACCTTCACAAAGAGGTAATGGCAATGGACAATTTTGAGTAGAGTATCCCTTTCCTTCCTTCAACCTTCAAGAATTCCTCTCTAAAATGTAGAGATTGGGTAACAACCAACTAGTCCAAGGAAGGCCTCTAAATAAACCTCTAACTCAACCACCCAAAAGGAGCAATAACTATTTCCACCCACTAGCCACTCTAAAAATTCCTAACTCAACCTACACTATGGTTAAACCCTAAGTGGAGATGAGGCGAGGTAACTCAAGATAACCATGATCAATTTTCGCACAAAGGCAAAAAGGGACTTTTTGAGTGACCTCAAAAGTCAAAAAAAGGGGCTTAGGGGTTGGAAAAGACCCCTAACCCATACCCATACCCTTTAGTTAGAATAAAAACATGTTTACAAGCCTTAGGAAAGAGGTTTAGAGTCAAATAAAATCTAAGAATAAAATAGGACCATCTAACTACTCTATCATGCAAAAAGGCACTAATCCGGATTAAGGGATGACTAACCTTGATTAAGAACCCAATAGAAAACTGACACTAACTTAAATCAACTTGGTCCAAAGGTTAAACAATTAACCCTAACAACGCACCGAAGCACATAAATATTTTACGAGTGTCAAGCGACACTGAAAGAACATAATTACGAACATTAACATTCACTGAACAAGGAAGATGCATACATACATCTCACAATACAAATATGTGAATTACGAACAACAAGGTTTTCAAATTTAGCACATAGAGATCAGTTTTGTTCTTCCGTAGGGTTTCTCAGCTAAAATATCTGCACACTCATTGCACACATCAGTAGTCCCGTAAAATCAAATGTACATAAATGTATACATATTCAAAAATTCTCATAAATTAAAACATACATCAATAAGGGTTTCTTTATCCTACTTAATTCTTAACCATTTAAAATATCTTAAATCAAAATCTCAATCCTACATTTACTGATTTCATCAACATACATATTCATGAACATTAAATGACAATCATCAAATATATCTGAAGTAACATCACACAACATGAAATAATAAAGTATGTTCTAAGCATCAGATAATGTCTTGACATCTCGAGTCGTGAATGTCAAAAAAATAATAGTAATGCATCACTATGCTACGATAGGTCAGGGCGAGGCCTCACAACTTGATCTTTGCGTATGTGAATATGAGCAAATGTGAGTATGAATTTCAGCAACAATTCGATGCAAATTCTCATCCAACCTTTCAAAATGAAGAGATGAGGGTCTCTTAAATAGACTTTCCTGGAATTCATGAACGGTTGAGATCGATTTCAATCAACAATCAGGATTAAAGGTGAAGTTCAGTCATAAAGGGAGATTTCCAAATTAAAGGGAGTTAACAGATTTAATTTGAGTAAAATAAGGAGTTAACTGATTCAATTTCAGTAGAAAAAGGAGTTAACTGATTTAAGTCATTTTTGATAAATAGTGAATTGGAAATTTCTCTTTTTGAATTGAACAGAGATTTTGTTGAGATATTTAATTTAATAAAATGAGATATGCTCTCATAATTACTTTTTCAATTTAATTAAATAATCTTTAATTAATTAGAGACAGTTTTCTTATTTAATTAAATAACTTCATTTAATTAATTAGGAATGGCTTCTCATTTAATTAAATAACTTTGTTTAATTAATTAGAAGTAAGTACTCCATTTAGTTAAATAATTTCGTTTAATTATTTTAAAATTCTTTTTTGAAACTAGTCAACTCAAGTCAACCGTGGTTAAATTTGATCAACCTTTGGTCAAACTTGATCTTTGTGTATGTGAATATGAGCAAATGTGAGTATGAATTCCAGCAACAATTCGATGCAAATTCTCATTCAACCTTTCAAAATGAAGAGATGAGGGTCTCTTAAATAGACTTTCTTGGAATTCATCAGCGGTTGAGATCGATTTCAATCAACAATCAAGATTAAAGGTGAAGTTCGGTCATAAAGAGAGATTTCCAAATTAAAGGGAGTTAAAAGATTTAATTTGAGTAAAATAAGGAGTTAACTGATTCAATTTGAGTAGAAAAAGGAGTTAACTGATTGAACTCATTTTTGATCAATAGTGAGCTGGAAATTTCCCTTTTTGAATTGAAGAGAGATTTTGTTGAGTTATTTAATTTAATAAAATGAGATATGCTCTCATAATAACTTTTTTGATTTAATTAAATAATCTTTAATTAATTAGAGACACTTTTCTTATGTAATTAAATAACTTCTTTTAATTAGTTAGGAATGGCTTCTCATTTAATTAAATAACTTTGTTTAATGAATTAGAATTAAGTACTCCATTTAATTAAATAATTTCGTTTACTTATTTCAAAATTCTGTTCGAAACTAGTCAACTCAAGTCAACCGTGGTTAAATCTGGTCAACTTTTGGTCAAACATGATCTTTGCGTATGTGAATATGAGCAAATGTGAGTATGAATTCCAGCAACAATTCGGTGCAAATTCTCATTCAACCTTTCAAAATGAAGAGCTGAGGGTCTCTTAAATAGACTTTCCTAGAAGTCATCAACGGTTGAGATCAATTTCAATCAACGGTCAGGATTAAAGGTGAAATTCAGTCATAAAGGGAGATTTCCAAATTAAAGGGAGTTAACAGATTTAATTTGAGTAAAATAAGGAGTTAACTGGTTCAATTTGAGTAGAAAAAGGAGTTAACTCATTTAACTCATTTTTCATCAATAGTGAACTGGAAATTTCACTTTTTGAGCTGAAGAGAGATTTTGGTGAGATATTTAATTTAATAAAATGACATATGCTCTCATAATTACTTTTTCTATTTAATTAAATAATCTTTAAATAATTAGAGACACTTTTCTTATTTAATTAAATAACTTCATTTAATTAATTAGGAATGGCTTCTCATTGAATTAAATAACTTTGTTTAATTAATTACAATTAAGTATTCCATTTAATTAAATAATTTCGTTTAATTATTTTAAAATTCTTTTCGAAACTAGTCAATTCAAGTCAACCGTGGTTAAATCTGGTCAACTTTTGGTCAAACTTGATCTTTGCGTATGTGAATATGAGCAAATGTGAGTATGAATTCCAGCAACAATTCGATGCAAATTCTCATTCAACCTTTCAAAATGAAGAGATGAGGGTCTCTTAAATAAACTTTCCTGAAATTCATCAATGGTTTAGATCGATTTCAATCAATGATCAGGATTAAAGGAGAAGTTCAGTCATAAAAGGAGATTTCCAAATTAAAGGGAGTTAACAAATTTAATTAGAGTAAAATAAGGAGTTAACTGATTCAATTTTAGTAGAAAAAGGAGTTAACTGATTTAACTCATTTTTTATCAATAGTGAACTAGAAATTTCCCTTTTTGAACTGAAGAGAGATTTTGTTGAGATATTTAATTTAATAAAATGTGATGTGCTCTCATAATTACTTTTTCTATTTAATTAAATAATCCTTAATTAATTAGAGACACTTTTCTTATTTAATTAAATAACTTTTTTTAATTAATTAGGAATGGCTTCTCATTTAATTAAATAACTTTGTTTAATTAATTAGACGTACTCCATTTAATTAAATACTTTCATTTAATTATTTCAAAATTCTTTTCAAAACTAGTCAACTCAGGTCAATCGTGGTTAAATTTGGTCAACTTTTGGTCAAACTTGATCTTTGCGTATGTGAATATGAGCAAATGTGAGTATGAATTCCAGCAACAATTCGATGCAAATTCTCATTCAACCTTTCAAAATGATGAGATGAAGGTTTCTTAAATAGACTTTCCTAGAATTCATCAATAGTTGAGATCGATTTCAATCAATGGTCAGGATGAAAGGTGAAGTTCAGTCATAAAGGGAGATTTCCGAATTAAAGGGAGCTAACAGATTCAATTTGAGTAAAATAAGAAGTTAATTGATTCAATTTGAGTAGAAAAAGAAGTTAACTAATTTAACTCATTTTTTATCAATAGTGAGCTGAAAATTTCTCTTTTTGAACTGAAAAGAGATTTTGGTGAGATATTTAATTTAATAAAATGAGATATGCTCTGATAATTACTTTTTCTATTTAATTAAATAATCTTTAATTAATTAGAGACACTTTTTTTATTTAATTAAATAACTTCTTTTAATTAATTAGAAATGGCTTCTCATTTAATTAAATAAATTTGTTTAATTAATTAGAAGTAAGTACTCCATTTAATTAAATAATTTCATTTAATAATTTCAAAAAAAATTTCATAACTAGTCAACTCAAGTCAACTGTGGTTGAATCTGGTGAACTTTTGGTCAAACTTAGTCTTTGCGTATGTGAATATGACCGAATGTAAGTATGAATTCCAGCAACAATTCGATGCAAATTCTCATGCAACCTTTCAAAATGAAGAGATGAGCATCTCTTAGATAGACTTGCCTTGAATTCACCAACGATTGAGATTGATTTCAATCAACGGTCAAGATTAAAGGTCAAGTTCAGGCATAAAGGGAGATTTCCAACATAAAGGAAATTAACAGATTTAATTTGAGTAAAATAAGGAGTTAACTAATTCAATTTGAGTACAAAAAGGAGTACTAAAAATTTTCCTTTTTGAACTGAAGAGAGATTTTGTTGAGATATTTAATTTAATAAAATGAGATATGCTCTCATAATTACTTTTTCTATTTAATTAAATAATCTTTAATTAATTAGAGACAATTTTCTTATTTAATTAAATAACTTCATTTAATTAATTAGGAATGGCTTCTCGTTTAATTAAATAATTTTGTTTAATTAATTAGAAGTAATTACTCCATTTAATTAAATAATTTCATTTAATTATTTCAAAAAAAAATTTGAAACTAGTTAACTCAAGTCAACCGTGGTTAAATCTGGTCAACTTTTTGTCAAACTTGATCTTTGCGTATGTGCATATGGCCAAATGTGAGTATGAATTTCAGAACCAATTCGATGCAAATTCTCATTCAACCTTTCAAAATGAACAGATAAGGGTCTCTTAAATAGACTTTTTTGAAATTAATGAATGGTTGAGATTGATTTCAATCAACGGTTAGGATTAAAGGTGAACTTCAGTCATAAAAGGAGATTTCCAAATTAAAGAGAGTTAACAGATTTAATTTGAGTAAAATAAGGAGTTAACTGATTCAAATTGAGTAGAAAAAGGAGTGAACTGATTTAACTCATTTTTTATCAATAGTGAATTGGAAATTTTCCTGTTTGAACTGAAGGGAGATTTTGTTGAGATATTTAATTTAATAAAATGAGATATGCTCTCATAATTATTTTATCTATTTAATTAAATAATATTTAATTAATTAGAGAAACTTTTCTTATTTAATTAAATAACTTCATTTAATTAATTAGGAATGGCTTCTCATTTAATTAAATAACTTTGTTTAATGAATTAGAAGTAAGTACTTCATTGAATTAAATAATTTTGTTTAATTATTTCAAAATTCTTTTCGAAACTAGTCAACTCAAGTCAATCGTCATTAAATTTGGTCAACTTCTTGTGAAACTTGATCTTTCCGTATGTGAATATGAGCAAATGTGAGTATGAATTCCAGCAACAATTTGATGCAAATTCTCGTTCAACCTTTCAAAATGAAGAGATGAGGGTCTCTTAAATAGACTTTCCCTGAATTCGTCAACGGTTGAGATCGATTTCAATCAACGGTCAGGATTAAAGGTGAAGTTCAGGCATAAAGGGAGATTTTCAAATTAAAGCGAGTTAACAGATTTAATTTGAGTAAAATAAGGAGTTAACTGATTCAATTTGAGTAGAAAAAGGAGTTAACTGATTTAGCTCATTTTTTATCAATAGTGAACTGGAAATTTCTCTTTTTGAAGTGAAGAGAGATTTTGTTGAGATATTTAATTTAATAAAATGAGATGTGCTCTCATAATTACTTTTTCTATTTAATTAAATAATCTTTAATTAATTAGAGACACTTTTCTTATTTAATTAAATAACTTCATTTAATTAATTAGGAATGGCTTCTCATTTAATTAAATAACTTTGTTTAATTAATTAGAAGTAAGTACTCCATTTAATTAAATAATTTCATTTAATTATTTCAAAATTCTTTTCGAAACTAGTCGACTCACGTCAATTGTGGTTAAATTTGGTCAACTTTTGGTCAAACTTGATCTTTGTGTATGTGAATATATAATGCCTCGCCAAGGGATCCAATGAATTAACCTAGAATTTCACTAAGTTTAGTAGCATTTTTAGAAAAATTTTGAAAGCAAATACCACATATAACTAATGCACAATAATAGAAGCAATAGTAATGTCCATCTGAAAATAAACATAACATAAATAACAGATTACATTCTTTAAGATCCCTTAACGTTTAATTACATACATGAATCCATTTAGTACAACATCCACATGAAATAATAATGATAAGTCCAATGTTTATACATTACATTTCAAATACTCAATCATCCACTGTACATGTGACAGGGTATGACAAGCTCAAAAGAATATACATATATAGAATAAGGTACATCATCCTATTCTAATCCATGATACATCAAAGTAGAGATAATCACATGATACACATTATACATCATTATAGAAGTCATATACATCTGTCATAATTTTCAAACATAATAAACTAAGTGCATGGTTCCTCCCAACCGTTAATAGCATCATTAGACCATCGTGGATCCTAGCCATCTCAAAATGATAAGAGTGGAGAATACACTACCACCCTACTGCGTGGTACGTAAGTGGTCCACTCCCACCGTGCTATGGAGATAACCTCAAGTCCCAAGCAGGCTATCAAATTCACATAGCACATATCTTTATAAGTCCAGGAATCCTAAAAGTATACTAACTCAAATGTTCCGACATAAAATCTAACATCTAATCCCAGAGGCACACAATGACATGTAGGAACCTATTATGCAAGCAAAAAAGTGTCATCGCAATTCTCACGTACAAGTTACCCTGGTAGTTAGCTAAACTCCATGGATCTATACTGATTTCATGCGGCCACTAGTATCCTCTCATACTGATGAGGCATACTACAGAATGCAAGGTCACAACTATGTGTCTCACTAGTCCCATCCTAGCCTGTACAAGCACTCAAGGCATGGGCGAGAACAAAACACTTTTTTTTTAGGTTCATTCAGTTAGTATTAGGTGTGAATGTTATCACTTATTAATCCAACTTATAATGATTTACCTTGGCAGCCTCTTAGGGCCCCGACCCCCATTGCAAGCCACTTCCCGTTACTATATCCAGATATCCTACCCTAATGCTCATGAAATTATAAATCTCAAAATCACAAAAGATAATCCATAATAAAATAATCAAATATGCATAAAAAGCATCAAATCTCCATGAGCTATCATTCATAAAAAATCATGAAAAAAATAGCTCTCTATTGGCAACTGAAGTATCACTGATAATCAAATATCCAATGGTTCTCAATAACCAAAATATATATCTCAATCATACTGATTGAAGACTCCAAAAATGGTTGAGTCAAACATGTCACAACATGACATCATCAAAAATAAATCCACATTATAGTCCCATCATGGTGACTAGAAAATAACCAAGGATAACTGATCGATGACCAAAATAATGGTTAAGTCAAGTGTCTCATACATAAAAATTTCAACGATAACAATCAGTAATCACAACCAATACATAGAGCATTCCATCACATAACCATGGTAGGGTTTATAAAGATCGAGATTAAAACATCATCATGTCACTATAATCACATAACCCCCAAGCCTCTAGTAGACGTCCTATACTGGTCAACACTAGTCAACCCAAAACCCAAAACAATAGCTTAAAGAATACACAATGCAAACACATGTTTTGGTTATACCAAGTTTACAAAATATAGAGATCTTAGTTTTAGTTTCCAAGTTTGAATGGAGGAACACATATATTGTTTTTGGATAAAAAATTTCCTTATTAGAACTAAAAAAAATTCATTTTCCAATTAATAAGATTTGTTTGATACATTCCCCACCAAACTATCAATTCTTTATTTAATAATTTAAAACAATTAAATTATTAAATAGTTGAAAGTTATTAAAGAGTCACCTTTATGAAAATAAACCTTCAATATAAATCATTTATCATATAATAATAATTTAAATTTATAAATAACATGTTTACATATATATATATATATATATATATATATATATATATATATATATATATATATATATATATATATATATATATATATATATATATATATATATATATATACATACATACATACATACATACATACATACAGACATACATACATACATACATACATATGTAAATATATAAATAGTTAATACGTTTTCATAAAATGGATTTAACAATTTTGATTGACACCATATTATATAGCAATAAGAATTGATTGCTTATAAAAGTTTCAACATAAACATTTTTTTTGCATCACATTAACATTAATTTACCCCCCCAAACACTTGTTGTGGTACGCAGTACCTACGATCGCAGGCACTGCGCTGACAGCGGGTACATAGTACCCTTGTCACCGCAGACCTGCAACGGCAGGTCTTTTCCTTTCGCAGGCGTGGGTACAATTCGTGCCCACAGCATTTCATTATATACATTAATTTATGCGATATGAATCGTGATGTCATTTATTAAATTTCTCCACTACGATTTATCAATCGCTCATTCGACGTATTATATATAAATATACATAAGTATATATATATATCAGTATATATATATGTATGTGTGTATATATATATATGTATGTATGTATGTATGTATGTATGTATGTATGTATGTATGTATGTATATATATTCAAATTTTATAATAGATTCATAATAAATGTATACATATGCATATATATATATATATATGTATGTATGTATGTATGTATGTATGTATGTATGTATGTATGCTGATCTGAATATATAACCATGTATGTTTTTTTTTCTTCACAAAGATTATGTCTACAATTTAAGAATAAAATATTTGCATTATAGAATGCATATAAAATTCTCCAATAAATTAATCTACCCATATTGAGAATGCATATAAATATGAAACTTCTCAGAAGACATATGGAAGACACGAAGAAAAATGGGAATGTGTGATGCGAAAATAGCATAATTAAAATTACAAGAATCTACCTCGATTCTGATGCTAAATCATTCTTCTTCAAAAAATCCGCAGAGCAAGCTCCTCCATTCTTCAGAATTCTCGAGTCTTCCAATGCTCCAATTGCTCTCCCAACGCTATGTCTAAGCTTCTATGAATGCCTGAATATAAAGAGCTTTCAGGAAACATCTAGAATGCTTCTAGAAACAATTAGAAGGTGTCACCAACTAAGCATGGGTCTTTTCCAACCTTCAAGATGAGCCATAGGGTTGTAGACACCATGTGCTTAATTGATGCACTAACCCCCGTGTTATTGACACATGAGAAATAAAGAAGAGAGTTAATTCCCATGCAAGCTTATAACTCCAATTCACTTTAATATAATTTCTATTTAAATATTTATAACTTTTATTTTAATTTTTATAACTTTTATTATTATTATTTATTTATTACTTTATTATTATTTTATTATTATTATCAATTTTAATTTCTAATTTTTTTTTATTTAATTCTTTTTCCTCTATTAATTCCCATTCAATTAATTATAATCAAAATATCAAATAACATGATATTTTATATTAATTTTCTAAAATAATTAATTTATTTATTAAATCTATTTATTAAGACTTAATTAATAGAAAATTCACCATAGACTTCCAAGATAAAATATGAAAACTCATATAGAGAAAATCACTCAAAATCAGTCTAAAGGGTTAAAAATCATGAATTATGTCATCCGACACATTCGGTGGGTAAAATATCCAGATACTTGTCCTACCTCACTATGACAATTGGTTTAAGGGTTTGGGATTTGGACTTGAGAATTTATCTCCCTTCTCTTATCATTGAGATAGTATAATAGGGTACGCTCATCCTGGCAATTCAAGGAAGTCGATACTCGGTACCTACAACCTGCAAAAAAATTATGTATGTACATACAATATATATATATATATATATATGCTAAGCTAAATAGACAATGGCAAGAAGTGGTGCATCGTGTAGATCTCAACTAAGCAGGTGACTACGACTCCCTTCCTTCACCACATCAAGAATGCCATACAATAAGAAAACACACACACCATACACATGCAAGTATGGGGTAAGTATCCATAATAAAACACATGAGATAATAATCATCAACTAATCATCAATAATAACTGAAAACAGTATAATGATCATCATGTATGCATGAAATGTAAAGTCTAAATGATCTCATCTCATAACCTCTGAATCCATAACATAATTTCTGATAGTGTCAAAACAATACCAATAATCCATCAACATAAAACTAGTCTATCATAGTCTGATAATAACAACAATGTCCAGAAAAGATGTGAATGAGGGTAGGCACTACATCCACCCCCCCTTGGGTTAGGCTTACTCCTGGAAGCCTACAAATAAGTAAGGATATAACTCCCTCAATCTAGCTGCATCCTCCCAAGTAGCTGAAGAATCATCAGTAAGGTCCCATTGGACCCTTACCTGCTCGATGGTTTGACCCCTGAGGGTCAACTCCCGCTGCTCCAGAATACAAACCAGCTCCAAAGCCAGCTACCCTTCCTCTACCTACAACGCATTCCAATCAAGAACATGTACAATATCAGGAATATACTGCCAAAGTACTGAAACATGGAAAACATCATGAATGCAAGCTAGGTTGGGCGATAAAGCAAGGTGGTAAGCAACTGGGCCAATCCTTTCCAAAATCTCGAATGGTCCCACAAAATGAGGTGCTAGCTTAGAACCCTTTCCATATCGGATCAGACTCTTTCGCAGTCGCACTCTTAAGAAAACCTTATCACCCACAACAAACTACTTATCAATCCTATGAGCATCGGCATACTTCTTCTGCCTAACTTGTGTTGTAGTCAAGTGCTCACGGATACGCACTACCTGTTGCTCCATATCACAAAGCATCTCAGGACCCAGCAGGATGCGATCCTCAAGACTATCCCAACTCAATGGTGTATGACAAGGACGTCCATATAATGCCTGAAATGGTGCCATGCCAATAGAACTATGATACCCGTTGTTGTAAGAAAACTACACTAGGTAGAGATAATCCTTCCAATGTGTCTGCCTATCCATCACATACATCTGTAACATATCTTCCAAAACCTGATTCACCCTCTCTGTCTGACCATCAGTCTCTGGATGATATGTCGAACTGAAGTTTAACTGCACTCCAAGCTCATGTTACAGCGATGTCCAGAATGCAGATGTGAAAACAAGATCCCTGTCACAAATGATCTTTCTAGGAATACCATGTAACCTCATAATATCACGCATAAAGACATTAGTTGCAAAAGTTGCTATGTAGGAAGAACTAATCGGTGAAAAATGTGCCACCTTAGTCAACTGATCAATGGTGACCATGATAGCATCATGACGTCGGACTGTCATAGGTAATCCCACAATAAAATCCATATAGATGATATCCCACTTCCAAGAAGGAATAAGATTAGGCTAAAAAAGTCCAGTCGAGTGCTGATGTTTTGCCTTATCTCTTTGACACTCAAGGCACCTAGCTACAAAATCAGCAATATCTCGCTTCATCCCAGACCAAAAGAACAAACGTTTCAAATCAGCATGCATCTTCTTGACACCTCGATGTGCTGAGTAAGGTGTACGATGGGCTTCTGCTAGTATCAAGGTGCGAAGCTCATCTGAAAATGGCACATAAATCCTCCCCAAATGTCTCAAAAGACCATCTGACTCTCGAACGTAACCTGCAAACTTACCTTCTAGAGATCTTTTGAAATCAATCTCTCTGCACACTTCCTAAATCAATCTCTCTGCACACTTCCTGATACCAGGAATCCGTAGGAAGTGCCTGAAGAATCCTACTCCTCAAACCTACACTAAGAGTCGTCGATGATAACACATGTCTCTTGTGACTCAAAGCATCCGCCACCACATTCTCCTTACCCTGAATGTACTTAACCTCAAAATCATACTCGCATAGAAACTCCATCCATCGCCTCTAGTGGGCATTCAAATTAGACTAAGTAAAAATGTACTGAAGACTATGATGATTGCTATGTAGCTCAAATCTGTGCCCCAACAAGAAATATCTCCACCTTGTCAAAGCATGAACTACTGCTGCTAACTCAAGATCATGCGTAGGATAATTTAACTCATGATCCTTGAGCTTGTGTGATTCATTTGCAATCACCCATCCCTTCTGCATCAACACTGCCCCAATCCCTTCAAGAGAAGCATCTATACATACCATAAAATCACCTTCTAGATTAGGTATAGCTAGAATTGGTGCACTGGTCAAAAGCTCTTTGAGCTTCTGAAAAGCTTCCTCGCATTTTTTTATTCATAAGAACTTCTTTCCTTTCCTTTAAAGAGAAGTGATAGGATGTGCTATCCTAGAGAAGTTCTGGACAAATCTGTGATAATAATCGGCTAAACCCATGAAGGTACCAATTTTTGACACATTAGTCGGTGTAGGCCAATCTATTATCGCCTGAATCTTTGCAGGATCCACTGAAATACCATCACCTGAAATAACATGCCCTAAATACTGAATCTTCATTTTGAAGAATTCGTACTTAGCTACATTAGCATAAAGCTGACTGTCTCTCAAACACTGCAATACCAACCAGAGGTGTTCCTCATGCTCCTTCTGAGTCCTAGAATATACCAATATGTCATCAAGAAACACGAGTACAAACCTATCTAGATAAGATCAAAACACACCATTCATCAAACTCATAAAAATCGATGGAGTATTAGACAATCCAAAAGGTACCACTATGAACTCATAATGCCCATAATGAGTTCAAAAAGCAATCTTGTGAATATTCGCTTCCTTAATGCGAAGCTAGTGGTATCCTGACTTAAAGTCAATCTTGGAGAATACTGTAGCTCCCTTGATCCGATCGAATAAGTCATCAATCCTAGGTAAAGGATTCCTATTCTTAATAGTCACCTTATTCAACTGTCTATAGTCAATACAAAGGTGCAAAGAACCGTCTTTCTTCTTCACAAAGAGCACTGGAGCTCTCCATGGTGATACACTAGGTCGAATGCTCACTTTGGAAAGAAGTTCCACTAGCTAAAGACGTAGCTCACCCAATTCCTGAGTAGTCATGCGATAAGGAGCTTTAGAGATAGGCTCCGCTCCAGGAATTAGATCAATACTAAAGTCAATGTCCCTCTTTGGAGGCATGCCTAGAATCTCACTTGGAAAGACATTTGCATACTTCTACAAAATTGGGTGATCCAAAGTCTCCCTCATGGGATCTTCTTCATCAAGATCATTTACCATAACAACAAATATTTTACATCCCCTATGAATACTTTGCTTCAATCAAATAGCAGAAATCATCAGCAAAGATATAGGCCTCAGTATCCCAACTATTTGGACATCATTCCCTTGGTCATCTTGGCACATAATAATCTTCTTCCTGCAATCTATACTGGCTCTATGAGATCCAAGCTAGTCCATGCCTAGAACCACATCATAGGAACCAAGGGGTATGACTTGAAGATCCACTATTGTATCAAAGCTTCCTAAGCTAAGCCCACACTTATGAACTAAAGAGTCTGTGGAAACCTTAATGCCTGAGGCTAGTTCCACTTGGCAACCACAATCTTGCTTCACCGCATCCAGCTTACACTTAGAAACTATAGATGGTGAAATAAATGAATCTATAGCTCCTGAATCAAACAATACTAAAAGAGATATACCTCTAATAGCACCTGTGGTCTCAACCATTGTTCCTTGATGATATGCCTGACGCTGATCAATTGCTGCAAAAACTCTATGAACTCTACCTACATCACCCACTGTAGGTCTAGGTCCTAAGAACTAAGGTGCTCGCTGAGAAAACTGAGCTGCATAATTTCCAATTTGACCACATGAAAAACATTCCATATTTCTTCCATTTGCCTTTTCCCATAGGTGGTACATTAGATTGCTAAAGATTGTTCCTGCTCACCAAAGACTGGCTACTCTGAGCTGGCTAATTGGTCTGATTCTATTTATTGCGTTGAGCATTGTGGTTGTTCTTGGTGTTAGAACCTTTGCCACCACCTTGAGCTTGAGAATTTGAGCCCTTCTATTGATGTGTCTGCTAAGACTGCTGTTGATATTGTTTCCCCTTAGAGAATGAAAACTTCTTGTTACCACCTGAATTGTAGTTGCTTTTAGATCCTGATGCTGTTGGCGCTCCTACAAAACCACCTTGACCAAGGTTGACACTTTGCTCAACAAGGATAGCTCGATGCACCACATCCTTGAGGTTTTTGGCTCAAATACCTTAACTCCCCCAATAATACGCTTATTCAATTCCCTAATAAAATGTTGTGTCAATTGAGCTGAATTTTCACTGAACCCTAAAAAAGACATAAGCTCATAAAACTTACGCTCATACTCGATCATTGACAAAGTGTACTGTCTGAGATTATGAAATTCATCAGCCCTTTGCTGTTTCCATTCCTTTGGTAGGAATCGTTCACAGAAACTCTCTAGGAATAACTCCCATGTAACACTGCTCATATCGATTCCCAACTTCTTCTCCTCTATCGTCCACCAAGTGGCCCCAAAATTCTCTAAATTAGTGATCGCAAATCTTGCCTTAACATTGTTGTCAAACTCTTGCATGGAAAAAATCCTGTCGAGGGAAATAAGCCACTACTCGGCCACATAATCAGAACCTTGCCTATTGAAAGGCTTAACCTTGGATCTTGAAAGATCCTTCATTTGAGTGGACACGATGGACCTCTAACGATCCTTCCGAGGACTTCTAGATCTGGGTCTATGCTCTTGTTCTGTCTGATGCACTTTAGGCTATTCTTGAACAGGAGGTAGACATTCTAGAATAGTCTGCATCATCTATCTCAAACTGACCTCTTCAGACTCAGCTTGATCCTCTCTACGGCTCTCTTCTTGCTACCTACTAGAGTGCTCTTCCCTGCTCTCTACATGAGTCAATCCCTCATGGGTAGAATCATGGACACTAATAGTTCTACCATGACCACGGCCTCTACCACGACCTATAATAGAAGACCTAGTCCCAGATACCATCCTACAACAGTACAAGGCACTAAGTTCAGTTCTATGAATAGGTTTTAAGTAAAATTTTTAGTTTTAAAACTAAGTGTTGAAATATGAAAAATATTCAAGTAACTATTCACCTAGATCAAGTTTGGAAAGTTACACTTAATAGTTGAAAGTTCTAGTTATTCCAAAGTACCCAGAGCTCCCAATGTAGAAACTCGGGCTTTGATACCAAATCTAATGCCCCGCTAAGAGATACAAAAAATTAACCTAGAATTTCACTAAGTTTAGTAGCATTTTTTTTTTTTTTTGAAACCAAATACCACATATAACTAATGCACAATAACGGAAGCAATTGTAATGTCCATCTGAAAATAAACATAACATAAATAACAGATTACATTCTTTAAGATCCCTTAACATTGAATTACATATATGAATCCATTTAATACAACATCCACATGAAATAATAATGATAAGTCCAATGTTTATACATTACATTTCAAATACTCAATCATCCACTGTACATTTCACAAGGTATGACAAGCTCAAAAGAATATACATACATAGAATAAGGTACATCATCCTATTCTAATCCATGATACATCAAAGTAGAGATAATCACATGATACACATGATACATCATCATAGAAGTCATATAAATACATCATAAAGATCAAACATAATAAACTAAGTGCATGGTTCCTCCCAACCGTTAATAGCATCATTAGACCATTGTGGATCCTAGCCATCCCTCCATGCATAACATTCCAAATCATCGAAGAGATCATCGATATTACATAGTAGGAATGTCACTCCTAATAAATACAACATCATATGTAGAAGTAATCTAACATGCAAATAAAAGCATAAGATAACATCATCTAACATATGCTAATCATCAATGAAAAAGGATACATATCCACCATCATGAAGGACGCATCAACCACAATATCTCAATGAATCTCAAAATGATAAGAGTGGAAAATACACTACCACCTAACTGCATGGTACCTAAGTGGTCCTCTCCCACCGTGCTAAGGAGATAACCTCAAGTCTCAAACAGGCTATCAAATTCACATAGCACATATCTTTATAAGTCCAGGAATCCTAAAAGTATACTAACTCAAAGGTTTCAACACAAAATCTGACATCTAATCCCAGAGGCACACAATGACATGTAGGAACCTACTATGCAAGTGGGAAAGTGTCATCGCAATTATCACGTACAAGTTACCCTGACAGTTAGCTAAATTCCATGTGTCCATATTGATTTAATGTGGCCACTAGTATCCTCTCATACTGACGAGGCATACTACGGAATGCAAGGTCGCAACTATGCATCTCACTACTCCCATCATAGCCTGTACAAGCACTCAAGGCATGGGCAAGAAAAAAATACTTATCTTTTTAGATTCATTCAATTAGTATTAGGTGTGAATGTTATCACTTATTAATCCAACTTACAATGAGTTACCCTGGCAACCTCTTAGGGCCCCGGCCCCCATTGCAAGCCACTTCCTGTCACTACATGAAGATATCTTACCCTAATGCTCATGAAATCATAAATCTAAAAATCACAAAAGATAATCCGTAATAAAATCATCAAATATGCATAAAAAGTATCAAATTTCCATGAGCTATCATCCATAAAAAATCATGAACACAGCAGCTCTCTATTGGCAACTAAAGTATCACTGATAATCAAATATCCAATAGTTCTCAATAACCAAAATATATATCTCAATCATATTGATCGAAGACTCCAAAAATGGTTGAGTCAAACATGTCACAACATGACATCATCAAAAATAAATCTACATTACAGTTCCATCATGGCGACAAGAAAATAACCAAGGATAACTGATCGATGACCAAAATAATGGTTAAGTCAAGTGTCTCATACATAAAAATCTCAACTATAACAATCAGTAATCACAACCAATACATAGAGCATTCCATCACATAACTATGGTTGGGTTTATAAAGATCGAGATTAAAATATCATCATGTCACCACAATCACATAACTCCCAAGCCTCTGGTAGACGTCCTATACTGATCAACACTAGTCAACCCAAAACTCAAAACAATAGCTTAAAAAATACACAATGCAAACACATGTTTTGGTTATACCAAGTTTACAAAATGTAGAGATCTCATTTTTAGTTTCCAAGTTTGAATGGAGGAACACATATATTATTTTTGGATAAAAGTTTTCCTTACTAGAACTAAAAAAAATCCATTTTCCAATTAATAATATTTGTTTGATACATTCCCTACCAAACTATCAATTCTTTATTTAATAATTTAAAATAATTAAATTATTAAATAGTTGAAAGTTATTAAAGAGTCACCTTTATGGAAATAAACCTTCAATATAAATCATTATCAAATAATAATAACTTAAATTTATAAATAACATGTTTACATATTACATATATATATATATATATATGTATATATGTGTGTATATATATATATGTATATATATATATGTATATATATATATACATATATATATATATACATATATATATATACATATATACATATATATACACATATATATATATACACACATATATATATATATACATATATATACACATATATATATATATATGTATATATATATGTATATATATGTATATATAAATAGTTAATGCGTTTTGATAAAATTGATTTAACAATTTTGATTGACACCATATTATATAGCAATGAGAATCGATTGTTTATCAACGTTTTAACATAAATATTTTTTTTGCATCACATTAACATTAATTTACCCCCTCCAAACACTTGCTACGGTACGCAGTACCTGCAGTCCCAAGCACTGCGGGTACATAGTACCCCTATCGCCACAGACCTATGACAGTAGGTCTCTGCCTTTTGCAAGCGTAGGTACAATTCGTGCCCATGGCATTTTATTATATACATTGATTCATGCGATATGAATAGTGATGTGATTTATGGAATTTCTCCACTGCGATTTATCAATCCCTCATTCGACGTATTATATATAAATATATATATATATATATATATATATATATATATATATATATATATATATATATATATATATATATATATATATATATATATATATATATATATATACTTGAATTTTATAATAGATTCATAATAAATGTATACATATGCATATATATAAATATATATATATATATATATATATATATGTATATGTATGCTGATCTGAATATATAACCATGAATGTTTTTTTTTTTCACAAAGATTATGTCTACAATTTAAGAATAAAATATTTGCATTATAGAATGCATATAAAATTCTCCAATAAATTAATCTACCCATATTGAGAATGCATATAAATATGAAACTTCTTAGAAGACATATGGAAGACACAAAGAAGATAGGGAATGTGTGATGCGAAAATAGAATAATTAAAATCACAAGAATCTACCCAAATTTCGATGCTAAATCACTCTTCCTCAAAAAATTCGTAGAGCAAGCTCCTCCCTTCTTCGAAATTCTCGAGTCCTCCAATGCTCCAATTGCTCTCCCAACGCTATGTCTAAGCTTCTATGAATGCCTGAATATAAAGAGCTTTCAAGAAACATCTAGAATGCTTTTAGAAATAGCTGGAAGGTGTCACCAACTAAGCATGGGTCTTTTCCAACCTTCAAGATGAGCCATAAGGTTGTACACACCACGTGCTTAATTGATGCACTAACCTCCGTGTTGTTGACACATGAGAAATAGAGAAGTGCGTTAATTCTCATGCAAGCTTATAACTCCAATTCACTTTAATATAATTTTTATTTAAATATTTATAACTTTTATTTTAATTTTTATAGCTTTTATTATTATTATTTATTTATTACTTTATTATTATTTTATTATTATTATTATTAATTTTAATTTCTAATTTTCTTTTGTTTAATTCTTTTTCCTCTATTAATTCCCATTCAATTAATTATAATCAAAATATCAAATAACATGATATTTTATATTAATTTTCTAAAATAATTAATTTATTAATTAAATTTATTTATTAAGACTTAATTAATAGAAAATTCACCATAGACTTCCAAGATAAAATATGAAAATCCATCATAGAGCAAATCACTCAAAATCAGTCTAAAGGGTTAAAAATCATGAATTATGTCATCCGACACATTCGGTGGGTAAATTATCCAGATACTTTTCCTACCTCTCTAGAAAAATTGGTTTAAGTGTTTGGGATTTGGACTTGAGAATTTATCTCCCTTCTCTTATCATTGAGATAGTATAATAGGGTACACTCATCCTGACAATTCAGACAAGTCGATACCCAGTACCTGCAACCTGCAAAAAAATCATGCATGTACATACTATATATATATATATATGCTAAGCTAAACAAACAATGGCAAGAAGTGGTGCATCGTGTAGATCCTGACTAAACAGGTGACTACGACTCCCTTCCTTAACCACATCAGAAATGCCATACAATAAGAAAACACACACACCATACACATGCAAGTATGGGATAAGTATCCATAATAAAATATATCAGATAATAATCATCAACTAATCATCAATAATAACTGAAAACAGTATAATGATCATCATGTATGCATGAAATGTAAAGTCTAAATGATCTCATCTCATAACCTCTGAATCCATAACATAATGTCTGATAGTGTCAAAACAATATCACTAATCCATCAACATAAAACTAGTCCATCAGAGTCTGATAATAACAACAATGTCCAGAAAAGATGTGAACAAGGGTAGGCACTACAGAATATGAGCAAATGTGAGAATGAATTCTAGCAACAATTCGATGCAAATTCTCATTCAACCTTTCAAAATGAAGAGATGAGGGTCTCTTAAATACACTTTCTTGGAATTCATCTACGGTTGAGATCGATTACAATCAACGGTCAGGATTAAAGGTGAAGTTCAGTCATAAAGGAAGATTTTCAAATTAAAGCGAGTTAACAGATTTAATTTGAGTAAACTAAGGAGTTAACTGATTCAATTTGAGTAGAAAAAGGAGATAACTGATTTAACTCATTTTTTATCAATAGTGAACTAGAAATTTTCCTTTTTTAACTGAAGAGAGATTTTGTCGAGATATTTAATTTAATAAAATGAGATATGCTCTCATAATTACTTTTTCTATTTAATTAAATAATCTTTAATTAATTAGAGACACTTTTCTTATTTAATTAAATAACTTAATTTAATTAATTAGGAATGGCTTCACCTTTAATTCAATAACATTTTTTAATTAATTAGAAGCAAGTACTCCATTTAATTAAATGATTTTATTTAATTATTTCAAAATTCTTTTCGAAATTAGTCAACTCAAGTCAACCACAGTTAAATTTGGTCAACTTTTGGTCAAACTTGATCTTTGCATATGTGAATATGAGCAAATGTGAGTATGAATTCCAGCAACAATTCGATGCAAATCCTCATTCAACCTTTCAAAATAAAGAGATGAGAGTCTCTTAAATAGACTTTCCTGGAATTCATCAACAATTGAGATCGATTTCAATCAACGGTTAGGATTAAAAGTGAAGTTCAGTCATAAAACAAGATTTCCAAATTAAAGGGAGTTAACAGATTTAATTTGAGCAAAATAAGGAGTTAACTGATTCAATTTGAGTAGAAAAAGGAGTTAATTGATTTAACTCACTTTTGATCAACAGTGAAGTAGAAATTTCTCCTTTTTAACTGAAGAGAGATTTTTTCAAAATATTTAAATTAATAAAATGAGATATGCTCTGATAATTAATTTTTTTATTTAATTAAATAATCTTTAATTAATTAGAGACACTTTTCTTATTTAATTAAATAACTTCATTTAATTAATTAGGAATGGCTTCTCATTTAATTAAATAACTTTCTTTAATTAATTAGAAGTAAGTACTCCATTTAATTAAATAATTTTGTTTAATTATTTTAAATTATTTTTCGAAACTAGTCAACTCAAGTCAACCGTGGTTAAATTTGGTCAACTTTTGGTCAAACTTGATCTTTGTGTATGTGAATGTGAGCAAATGTGACTATGAATTCTAGCAAAAATTCAATGCAAATTCTTATTCAACCTTTCAAAATGAAGAGATGAGGGTTTCTTAAATAGACTTTCCTGGAATTCATCAACAGTTGAGATCGATTTCAGTCAATGGTCAGGATTAAAGGTGAAGTTCAGTCATAAAGGGAGATTTCCAAATTAAAGGGAGCTAACAGATTCAATTTGAGTAAAATAAGCAGTTAATTGATTCAATTTGAGTAGAAAAAGAAGTTAACTGATTTAACTCATTTTTTATCAATACTGAGCTGGAAATTTCTCTTTTTGAACTGTAGAGAGATTTTGTTGAGATATTTAATTTAATAAAATGAGATATGCTCTGATAATTACTTTTTCTATTTAATTAAATAATCTTTTATTAATTAGAGATAGTTTTTTTATTTAATTAAATAATTTTATTTAATTAATTAGGAATGGCTTCTCATTTAATTAAATAAATTTGTTTAATTAATTAGAAGTAAGTACTCCATTTAATTAAATAATATCGTTTAATTATTTCAAAATTCTTTTTGAAACTAGTCAACTCAAGTCAACTATGGTTAAATTTGGTCAACTTTTGGTCAAACTTGATCTTTTCCTATGTGAATATGAGCAAATGTGAGTATGAATTCTAGCAACAATTTGATGCAAATTCTCATTCAACCTTTCAAAAAGAAAAGATGAGCATCTCTTAGATAGACTTTCTTGGAATTCACCAACAGTTGAGATCGATTTCAATCAACGGTCAGGATTAAAGTTGAAGTTTACTCATAAAGGGAGATTTCCAAATTAAAGGGAGTTAACAGATTTAATTTGAGTAAAATAAGGAGTTAACTGATTCAATTTGAGTAGAAAAAGGAGTTAAATGATTTAACTCATTTTTTATAATTAGTGAACTGGAAATTTCCCTTTTTGAACTGAAGAGAGATTTTGTTAAGTTATTTAATTTAATAAAATGAGATATGCTCTCATAATTACTTTTTCCATTTATTTAAATAATTTCTTTTAATTATTTCAAAATGCTTTTTGAAACTAGTCAACTCAAGTCAACCGTGGTTAAATCTAGTCAAGTTTTGATCAAACTTGATCTTTGCGTATGTGAATATGAGAAAATGTGAGTGTGAATTCCAGCAAAAATTTGATGCAAATTCTCATTCAACCTTTCAAAATGAAGAGATGAGGGCCTCTTAAATAGACTTTCCTGGAATTCATCAACTGTTGAAATCGATTTAAATCAACGGTCAGGATTAAAGCTGAAGTTCAGTCATAAAGGGAGATTTATGAATTAAAGGTAGTTAACAGATTTAATTTGAGTAAAATAAGGAATTAACTGATTCAATTTGAGTTGAGAAAGGAGTTAACTGATTTAACTCATTTTTTATCAATAGTGAACTGGAAATTTCCCTTTTTGTACTGAAGAGAGATTTTGTTGAGATATTTTATTTAATAAAATGAGATATGCTGTCATAATTACTTTTTCTATTTAATTTAATAATCTTTAATTAATGAGAAACAATTTTCTTATTTAATTAAATAACTTCATTTAATTAATTAGGAATGGCTTCTCATTTAATTAAATAACTTTGTTTAATTAATTAGAAGTAAGTACTCTATTTAATTAAATAATTTTAAAAAATTATTTCAAAAAAAAAATTAAAACTAGTCAACTCAAGTCAACCATGGTTAAATCTGGTCAACTTTTGGTCAAGCTTGATCTTTGCTTATGTGAATATGAGCAAATGTGAGTATGAATTTTAGCAACAATTCAATGCAAATTCTCATTCAACCTTTCAAAATGAAGAGATGAGGGTCTCTTAAATAGACTTTCCTAAAATTCATCAACGGTTGAGATCGATTTCAATCAACGATCAAGATTAAAGGTGAAGTTCAATCATAAAGGAAGATTTCCAAATTAAAAGCAGTTAACAGATTCAATTTGAGTAAAATAAAGAGTTAACTGATTCAATTTGAGTAGAAAAAGGAGTTAACTGATTTAACTCATTTTTTATCAATAGTGAACTAGAAATTTCTCTTTTTTAACTGAAGAGAGATTTTATTGAGATATTTAATTTAATAAAATGAGATATGCTCTCATAATTACTTTTTCTATTTAATTAAATAATTTTTAATTAATTAGAGACACTTTTCTTATTTAATTAAATAACTTTATTTAATTAATTAGGAATGTCTTCTCATTTAATTAAATAAATTTGTTTAATTAATTAGTAGTAAGTACTCCATTTAATTAGATAATTTCATTTAATTATTTTAAAATTCTTTTCGAAACTAGTCAACTCAAGTCAACCGTGGTTAAATCTGGTCAACATTTGGTCAAACTTGATCTTTGCATATGTGAACATGAGTGAATGTGAGTATGAATTCCAACAACAATTCGATGCAAATTCTCATTCAACCTTTCAAAATGAAGAGATGAGGGTCTCTTAAATAGACTTTCCTAGAATTCATCAACGGTTGAGATCGATTTCAATCAACGGTCAGGATTAAAGGCAAAGTTCAGTCATAAAGGTAGATTTCCAAATTAAAGAGTGTTACCAGATTTAAGTTGTGTAAAATAAGGAGTTAGCTGATTCAATTTGAGTAGAAAAAGGAGTTAACTGATTTAACTCATTTTTTATCAATAGTGAACTGAAAATTTCCCTTTTTGAAGTAAAGAGAGATTTTGTCGAGATATTTGATTTAGTAAAATGAGATATGCTCTCATAATTAATTTTTCTATTTAATTAAATAGTCTTTAATAAATTAGAGACACTTTTCTTATTTAATTAAATAAATTCATTTAATTAACTATAAATGGCTTCTCATTTAATTAAATAACTTTGTTTAATTAATTAGAAGTAAGTACTTCATTTAATTAAACAATTTCATTTAATTATTTCAAAATACTTTTCTAAACTAGTCAACTCAAGTCAACTGTGGTTAAATCTGGTCAATTTTTGGTCAAGCTTGATCTTTGCGTATGTGAATATGAGCAAATGTGAATATAAATTCCAGCAACAATTCGATGCAAATTCTTATTCAACCTTTCAAAATGAAGAGATGAGGGTCTCTTAAATAGACTTTCCTAAAATTCATCAACGGTTGAGATCGATTTGAATCAACGGTCAAGATTAAAGGTGAAGTTCAGTCATAAAGGAAGATTTTTAAATTAAAGGGAGTTAACAGATTTAATTTGAGTAAAATAAGGAGTTAATTGATTCAATTTGAGTAGAAAAAAGAGTTAACTGATTTAACTCATTTTTTATCAATAGTGAACTGAAAATTTTCCTTTTTGAACTGAAGAAAGATTTTGTGGAGATATTTAATTTAATAAAATGAGATATGCTCTCATAGTTATTTTTTCTATTTAATTAAATAATCTTTAATTAATTAGAGACACTTTTTTTATTTAATTAAATAACTTCATTTAATTAATTAGGAATGGCTTCTTATTTAAATAAATAATTTTGTTTAATTAATTAGAAGTAAGTACTCCATTTAATTAAATAATTTCATTTGATTATTTCAAAATTCTTTACGAAACTAGTCAACTCAAGTCAACCGTGGTTAAATCTGGTCAACTTTTGGTCAAGCTTGATCTTTGCGTATGTGAATATGAGCAAATGTGAGTATGAATTACAGCAACAATTTGATGCAAATTCTCATTGAACCTTTGAAAATGAAGAGATGAGGGTCTCTTAAATAGATTTTCCTGATATTCATCAATCAAGATCGATTTCAATCAACGGTCAGGATTAAAGGTAGAGTTTAGTCATAAAGGGAGTCGTAGTCACCTGCTAGTCGTGATCTACACGATGCACCTCTTCCTCCATTACATGTTTAGTTTAGTATATATTGTGCTTGTACATGCATAGTTTTTATGCAAGTTGCAGGTACCGGGTATCGACTTCCCTGAATTGCCAGGATGAGTGTACCTTATCACATTATCTCAATGATAAGGGGGGGAGATAAATTCTCAAGTCCAAATCCCAACCCTTTAAGCCATTTGTTCTAATTGAAAAATTAGGACAAGTATCTAAGTTGAGTACCCTTCGAATGCATCAAATGATGTAATTCGTGATAACAATCCCTTAGTTTGATTTGTATGTATTTTGGCTATGATGGGTTTTTCGTATTTTTACCTTATGAGTCTTTGATGTATTTTCTATTAATTAAGCCTAATTAAAAGATTTAATTAATGGTTTAATTAAATGCAAAATTAATATGGTATTTTAATATTTTTTTTTAATTAATTAAGAAATTAATTAAATAAAATAATTAAATTTGAAAATAAAAGTTAAAGGTTTAAATTTGGAATGTGACGATATTTATTTTAATAATAATATATTTGGAGCTCATTTTTAAATAAATGACTAACTAATATTACTATTAAAGCTAATAAATATTTTTGCAACAAAATTTTGGAAAATAAAATTTAAAAGTGAAAAATATATTTTAAATTATTAAAAGATTCTAAATCTCGTATGATTAAAATATAAATATATTAAAATTGAAAAGTGGAGATATTAAGGTTAGTGCATGAGACTTAATAAATAAATTAATTAAATTAGAAAGAGTAAAGTAAATTGGAGTTATAAGCTTGCATGGAAATTAACATATGTCAACAACACGGGGGTTAGTGCATCAATTAAGCACAAGGTATCTACAAATCTATGACTCATCAAAAAGGTTGGAAAAGACCCATGCTTAGTTGGTGACACTTTCCAGCTGTTTCAAGAAGAATTCCAAAGATTTCTTACATGCATGGGAGAAGATTCATATGCTCATATATTTTTTACTTGCTTCTATGCTCCTTCTAGCACTTCTAATCACTTGAAGGATTCGATCGGCTTGGATTCTTGGAAGAATTACGAATGATGGAGAAGGAAGGAATTTTCTATGGACTTCTGAGGCATGGTAAATTAGCATCAGTGTCCAGGTGCACTTGTGATATTCTCATATTCCCTCTACACTCTTTCTTTTCCTATCTTCATCATATCTGTTTTATGTGTCTACTCTCTGTGATTGAATCTACTATTTAAAATTGGAATCTAGATATTTTATTTGAATGAGAAGAAAATAATAGAAAAATCCTAGTTTCAAATGAGAAAGAAATTAGATCTTAATTGAGTTTGGGTTCGAATTTATATTGTAAAATTAGATAGACAAGATTTGGAATTAAAATAGAAATTCTAAGTTAAAAATTCGAATGATTAGATGTAATCTTTCTATCAAATTATATTTTTAGATGCATATGAACAAACCTATTAGATGGATGAATGGATAAATTTAGAGAACAATTATTTTAAGAGAAAATTCATAATTAATCACAAATTGTCCTGTCGTTGCGCCTTGGATAGATCCGAATTCAGTCATTCATAACTTTTTATTGTGACCGAATTTATTCGATCGCTCCAATCAGAATCGGCGTAGCTTGACCCTCTCCAACATATTTAAATTTCAGCCCGATCCAACAGTTCATTAGGGAGATATGGCCGTCGTACTGAGATTGTTTTACTCAAAGACAGATATTTATGCATTTCTCATAACCAAGAGTTCTTTATGCTTAAATTTCACAAAAATAATATATATCAAAGCATGCAATGAATTAAAGATATTATTGTAATCTTTATTTATTAGAATCTTATTAATATGCATTAATTTTATATGGTCTATTATCTAATCTAATTAAATTAAATTTAATTAAGATTAGTTAATAGTAGAAGAAGTGTAATTAATTATTAGTCAATCTAAGTAAATGGATTAAAATAAAAGAGATTTTAATATAGTTTATATAGTGGACATTTTATAATGAATACTATTAAACAATTTTAGAGTTGCTTAATGAATATGATAATGCTAAGAATTTGAAAATTATTCATGTTAAAATTTACAATGAGTCTTATTGATTTATGATAGGAATATTTTTCAAACAACTTTTATATCGACAAAATATTATTAGAACAATTAGAAATGGAGTCTAATGGTTGATTTTAATATTGATTAAATAATTGTAAGATAATAATTTATATTATGTTGATTTAAATTTGGAAACTCTAAATGATATTGGATTAAGATTGAATTATTATGTTATTGGTTAATATGTTTGAATACCTTAATGGTATTAAGAGTTAGCTAATGAAGTTCTATGTAAAAGTTTTCTAGATTGATTATTTACAGTTGTGATAAGTTTATTATTTATTAATGTTTGTTGGATCTAACAAACTATTAATAAATAATAGTATAAATAGTTTAAATAGTTATCAACTAATATGAACAGAGTTACTCTAAAAGAGATTAGTTAATGATTGAAGTATTGTAAAAGATATTAATCAAATTGAATTGGTTAATAATTTGGAAGATTATCAGTTAACTGAATCAACGTACATAGAGAAAACTTATTTGAAATAATAATACTTGGTATTGAAGATTTATTATAACTTGTTATTATTAAAATATAAATGAGAACATTGTTGCAAAGTGATGTATGTGATCATTAAAAATTTAATAATAAGATTCCCAATATAGCTTGTCATTAAATATTAACAAGTTATTATTATTGAATTATTAATATGATCATTTGAGTATTGAATTATAGTTGACTTTTAACTTACAGAATTCTAGTTAGTTATTAATCAACTGATGTTAATTAGAACGTTGCTATGGTTATACAAGTATTAATTAAATCAATTAATGAGAATTAATTAGATTTAATTAATAATTAAGTTATGTAATAGAGATTTATTTGATATAATTCTTTTAATGAGATTGTAGATTATCTATATTGAAGTTGATAAGTCTTACTCTTATAACTTGAATTATGACTTTAGATATTGTATGGTTGTCAACGATGGTGACGATTAAATTCAAAGAGTCAAAATTTAGTAATACTTAATTAAGTTTTTAATTGAAAACTAATAAGATGTTAATAGGTCATGGATGGTGTACCTATGTTAATGGATTGAGATAAATAAAGTTATAATATCTTATTCAAAGAATGATAATTGGTCCTCTTATAATATAACGAATAATGATCTTAGAAAAGTTGAAAGGTTAATCAATTAGAATATGGATCATAGATAAATTAAGAAAATTTAATGATGATCAATTTAATGAGTAAATAGTTATCTTTAAGTTATTCTTAGAATGTAATTCTTAATAATGGAAGGATAATACTATCGAGGGAAAAATGGGTTGACTTGTAGGTTAAAGGATGAAAAGTATACTTGAAAATGGAAACTGAAACCCCTACACTTGAAAATGGAAAATGAAACCCCTACACATTATTCAACTATGTGAATTTAGTAAACCAAAATATGTGTTTGCATCGTGTATTCTATATACTTCTTGTTTTGAGTTTTGGGTTGACTAGTGTTGACCATTTTTAGGTTGTTACCAGAAGCTCGGAGGTTATGAGATGTGATGGCATGTTGATTTTATTTGGTCTCAATCTTTATAAGCCCAACCATGGTAATGTGATCGTATGCTCTATGAAATATTTGTATTTACTGATTGTTATTGTTCATCAGTTTTCGTGTGTGAAGCTGAGATGTATGTGTATGAGACACTTGAGCTAATCTTTTTGAGTCATCGATCAGTTATCCTTGGATTATTTTCTAGTCGCCATGATGGGACTGAAATGTGGATTTATTTTTTGATGATGTCATGTTGTGACATGTTTGACTCAACCATTTTGGAGTCTTTGATCAATATGATTTTGAGATATTTTTGGTTATTTATTGAGAACCAATGGATATTGTGATTTATTTTGAGATATATTTTGATTATTGAGAACTAATGGATACTTATGATTATCAGTGATGCCTTCAGTTGCTAATAGAGAACTGTTGTGGTCATGATTTTCTATGGATGCTTTTCGGATACTCATGGAGATTTGATGATTCTTATCTTGGAGGTTTGATGATTTTTATTATGGATATTTGATACTTTTATGCATATTTGATGATTTCATTATGGATTATTTTTTGTGATTTTAAAATTTATGATTCCATGAGCTTAGGGTAGGTAATCTACATGTAGTGTCAGCAAATGGCTTGCAATGGGGGTCGGGGCCCTAAGTGGTTGTCAGGGTAACTCATTGTAAGTTTGGTTAATAAATGATAACATTTACACACTAAATGAGGATTAAATGAACCTGAAAAGATAATTGTTTTGATGTTCTCGCCCATGCCTTGAGTGCTTGTACAGGCTAAGATGGGAGTAGTGAGAACGTATGGTTGCAACCGTGCATTCCGTAGTATGTCTCATCAGTATGAGAGGATACTAGTGGCCGCATGAGATCAGTATGGACTCGTGGAGTTTAGCTAACTGCCAGGGTAACTTGTACGTGATAAATGCGATGACACTTTTTGTAATTCCTTGCCAAGGGATCCAAAGAATTAATCTAGAATTTCACTAAATTTGGTAACATTTTTTTTTATTTTAAATAACATGAAAGTAAATACCACATATAACTTGTACTTAAGAATGGAAGCAATAGCATTGTCCATCTAAAAGTAAACATAACATACATAACCGATTTCATTCTTTAAGAATCCCTTAACGTTGAGTTACATCTAAAGTAACTAACATACATGAATCCATCTAGTACAACATCTACATGAATAATAATGATAAGTCCAATGTTCATACATTACATTTTTAAATACTCAATCATCCACTATACATGTCACAGAGTATGAAGGTTTTAAAGAATATACATATGTGAAATAAGGTACATCATCCTATTCCAATCCATGATACATCAAAGTAGAGATAATCACATGATACATCATCATAGAAGACATATACATCTATCATAAATATCAAACAAAATAAATTAAGTGCACGGTTCCTCCCAATCATTAATAGCATCATTAGACCATCGTGGGCCCTAGCCATCCCTCCGTGCGTAACATCCCAAATCACCGAAGAGATCATCGGTATTAACATAATAGGAATGTCACTCCTAACATATACAATATCATATGTAGGAAGTAATCTAACATGCAAATATAAGCATAAGATAACATCATTTAACATATGCTAATCATTAATGAAAGGATACATATCCACCATCACGAAGGACACATCAGCCACGATGTCTCAATGAATCTCAAATGATAAGAGTGGAAAATAAACTACCACCCGATCGCATGGTACCTAAGTGGTCCACTCTCACCGTTCTGAGGAGATAATCTCAAGTTCCAAATAGGCTATCCATAACATAGCACAAATATCTATAGTCCATAAATCCTAAAAGTATACTAACTCAAAGGTTCCAACACACACAAAATTGACATCTAATTCACAGAGGCACACAATGACATGTAGGAAACTTACTCTGCAAGCGGGAAAGTGTCATCGCATTTATCTCATACAAGTTACACTGGCAGTTAGCTAAACTCCACGGATCCATATAGATCTCATGCGGCCACTAGTATCCTCTCATATTGACAAGGCATACTATGGAATGCAAGGTCACAACCATGCGTTCTCACTACTCCCATCCTAACTTATACAAGCACTTAAGGCATGGGCAAGAACCAAAACTCTTATCTTTTTAAGTTCATTCAGTTAGTATTAGGTGTGAATGTTATCACTTATTAATCTAACTTACAATAAGTTACCTTGGCAGCGTCTTAGGGTCCCGGCCTCCATTGGAAGCCACTTTCTGACACTACAAGTAGATTACCTATCCTAGGCTCATGGAATCATAAATCACCACAGTCCTGTACAAGCGACTGTAAATAAAATTCAAAAGATAATCCATAAAAAGAATCATCAAATAAGCATCAAATATCCATAATAAGAATCATCAAATCTCCAAGATAAGAATCATCAAATCTCTATGAGCATCCGAAAAACATCCATAGAAAATCATGACCACAACAGTTCTCTATTGGCAACTGAAGGCATCGCTGATAATCATAAGTATCCATTAGTTCTCAATAACCAAAATATATCTCAAAATAAATCACCATAATCATTGGTTCTCAACAAGCAACCAAAAATATCTCAATATCATACTGATCGAAGACTCCAAAATGGTTGAGTCAAACATGTCACGACATGACATCATCAAGAATAAATTCACATTTTAGTCTCATCATGGTGACTAGAAAGTAATCCAAAGATAATGGATCGATGACTCAAAAATGATTAGCTCAAGTGTCTCATATGCATACATCTTAGCTTCACACATGAAGACTGATGAATAATAACAATCAGTAAATACAAACATTTTATAGAGCATACGATCACATTACCATGGTTGGGCTTATAAAGATCGAGACCAAATAAAATCAACATGACAACACATCTCATAACCCTCGAGCCTCTGGTAACAACCTAAGACTAGTCAACACTAGCCAACCCAGAAACCCAAAACAAGTAGCATAAAGAATACACGATGCAAACACATGTTTTGATTTTGCTATCTTATATAGTTGAATCAAGTGTAGAGGTTTCTAGCTTTCTGTTTGTAAGTATATTTTCAAGTATTTTAAGTTTCATCATTTGACCTACAAGTCAACCCGTTTGTTCCCCGATAACATTATCCTTCCATTAATAAAAATTACATTTAAAGAATAACTTAAGGATAAATATTCACTAAACTGATCATCATTGACTTTTAATTAAATTGTTCTCTTATTTAACCATGATTCATATTCTAATTGATTAACCTTTCAACTTTTCTAAGATCATTATTCGTTATATTATAAGAGGACCAATTATCATTCTTCAAATAAGAGATTATAACTTTATTTATCTCAATCCATTAACATAGGTACACCATCCATGACATATTAACATCTTTTTAGTTTTTAATTAGAAACTTAATTAAGTATTGCTAAAATTTGAGTCTTTGAATTTAATCATCACCATCGTTGACAACCATACAATATCTAAAGTCATCATTCAAGTCATAAGAATAAGACCTATCAACTTCAATATAGATATTCTACAATCTCGTTAAAAGAATTATATCAAATAAATCTCTATTACATAACTTAATTATTAATTAAATCTAATTAACTCTCATTAATTGATTTAATTAATAATTGTATAACCATAGGAACATTCTAATTAACATCAGTTGACTAATAACTAACTAGAATTCTGTAAGTTAAAAGTCAACTATAATTCAATACTCAAATGATCATATTAATAATTCAATAATAATAACTTGTTAATATTTAATGACAAGCTATATTGGGAATCTTATTATTAAATCTTTAATGATCACATACATCACTCTGCAACAATGTTCTCATTTATATTTTAATAATAACAAGTTATAATAAGTCCTCAATACCAGGCATTATTATCTCAAATAAGTTTTTCCTATGTACGTTGATTCAGTTAACTGATAATCCTCCAAATTATTAACCAATTCAATTTGATTAATATATTTTACAGTACTTTGATCATTAACTAATCTCCTTTAGAGTAACTCTGTTTGTATTAGTTGATAACTATTTAAATTATTTATACTATTATTTATTAATAGTTTGTTAGACCCAACAAACATTAATAAATAATAAACTTATCACAACTATAAATAATCAATCTAGAGAACTTTTAAATAGAACTTCATTAGCTAACTTTTAATACCATTAAGGTATTCAAATGTATTAACCAATAACATAATAATTCAATCTTAATCCAATATCATTTAGATTAAATCAACATAATATAACTTATCATCTTACAATTATTTAATCAATATTAAAATCAACCATTAGACTCCATTTTTAAATTGTTCTAATAATATTTTGTCTATACAAAAGTTGTTTGAAAAAGATCCCTATCACAAACCAATAAGACTCATTGTAAATTTTAACATGAATAATTTTCAAATTCTTAGCATTATCATCTTCATTAAACAACTCTAAAATTGTTTAATAGTATTCAATATACATTATAAAAAGTCCACTATATAAACTATATTAAAATCTCTTTTCTTTTAATCTATTTACTTAGATTGACTAATAATTAACTACACTTCTTCTACTATTAACTAATCTTAATTAAATTTGATTTAATTAGATTATATAATAGACCATATAAAACTAATGCATATTAATAAGATTCCAATAAGGAAAGATTGCAATAATATCTTTAATTCATTAAATAATCTCCAATAGATTATCTCTAATCAAATTTGTTGATAACTATTTAAATAATTATTTATTAATAGTTTGTTAGACCTAACCAATATTAATAAATAATAAATTCATCAAACTATATTTTCATAAGCCCCATTAGTTATTATTTAACTAACCTTTAAGGCATATCAATAATTCAAATCGTAGTTATATTATAACAATGTTATAATGTAATTATGACTTCTTGTCAATATAATAATTTTTATTTAAATCTAAATCTAATATCATTAAAATTTGAGTCTCTTAATAATCATCATTAAACACTTTTACCACCTCTTAACTATATATTAAATAGTATTTAATATATATTAAATAATTAATATTAAAAGTCATCCATTCTCTATTGAATTCAATATCTCTATCCATCAGCTCCATCCACAAACTTTCCATTAAAAATCTCTATTAATTCATTTCGAATATTCTTATTAGTCTTTAAACTAATTAAATAATTATTAAATTATAATTATATTACTTTAATATATTATTTTTGTGAAGTTTAAGCATAAAGAACTCTTGGTTATGAGAAATGAAGAGACATCCGTTTTTGAATAAAACAGTCTCAGTACGACGGACATATCTCCCTAATGAACTGTTGTATCGGACTAAAATTTAAATATGTTGGAGAGGGCCAAGTTGCGCCATTTTTGATTGGAGCGATCAACTAAATTTGATTCCAATAAAAAGTTATGAATGATTGAATTCGGGTCTATCAAAGAAGCAGCGACAGGACAATTTGTGATGAATTAAGAATTTCCTCTTAAAATAATTGTTCTCTAAATTTAACCATAAAAGGGTTTGTTCATATTCATCTAAAAATATAATTGATAGAAATATTACATCTAATCATTCGAATTTTAACCATAAAATTTCTATTTTAATTCCAAATCTTATCTATCTAATTTCACAATATAAATTCGAACCCAAACCCGATTAAGATCTAATTATTTCTCCTTAATTGGATCTAATATTTTTCTATTATTTTCTTCTCAACGAATTAAAATATCTTGATTCCAATTTCAAATAGTAGATTTAATCATAGAGAGTATTCAGACACATAAAACAGATATGATGAAGACAGGAAGAGAAAGAGTGCAAAGGAAATATGAGAATATCATGAGTGCACCTGGACACTGATGCTAATTTGCCATGCCTCAGAAGTCTATAGAAAATCCCTTCCTTCTCCATTATTGTCAATTCTTCCAAAAATCCAAGCCGAGTGAATCCTCCAAGTGATTGGAAGTGCTAGAAGGAGCATAGAAGCAAGTAGAAAATATATGAGCATATGAATATTCTCCCATGCATGTAAGTTTTGAAGCTTCTATTTTTGCTTGTAACTCATGGCTTCTATTAAGCTTGTAGCTTCCATTAAACTTTTCTTTTAAGCTTATATGAATGCTTGAATATCAAGAGCTCTCAAGAAACTTTTGGAATACTTCTTGAAACTGCTGAAAGGTGTCACCAACTAAGCATGAGTCTTTTCCAATTCTTTTTTGATGAGTCATAGAATTGTAAACATCGTGTGCTTAATTGATGCACTAACCTCCATGTTGTTAACACATGTTAATTCTCATGCAAGCTTATAACTCCAATTTACTTTACTCTTTCCAATTTTATTTATTTATTTATTAAGTTTCATGCACTAATTTTTATATCTCCACTTTTAAATTTCATTTTCCAAAAGTTTATTACTAAAATATTTATTAGCTTTAATAATAATATTATTTAGTCATCGATTTAAAAATGAGCTCCAAATATATTATTATTAAAATAAATATTGTCACATTCTAAATTTAATATTATAACTTTTATCTTCCAATTTAATTATTTTATTTAATTAATTTTTTAATTAATTAAATATAATAAATATCAAAATATCATATTAATTTTCTATTAAATTAAACCATTAACTAAATTTTTTAATTAGGCTTAATTAATAGAAAATATTTCAAAGACTCACAAAGGTAAAAATACGAAAAACTCATCATAGCCAATATACATACAAATCAAACCAAGGGATTTATATCATGAATTACATCATCTGACACATTCAGAGGGTACTCAACTCAGATATTTGTCCTAATTTTTTAATTAGAACAAATGGCTTAAAGGGTTGGAATTTGGACTTGAGAATTTATCTCCCCTCTCTTATCATTGAGATAATGTGATAGGGTATGCTCATTCTGGCAATTCAGGAAAGTCGATACCCGATACCTGCAACCTGCATAAAAATCATGCATGTAAAAGCACAATATATACTAAACTACACAGGAAATGGCAGGAAGTGGTGCATTGTGTAGATCCCGACTAGTAGGTGACTATGACTTCCTTTCTTAACCACATCAGACACACCATACAAAAGAAAACACACAAAGCAAACACACACACCATACACATGCAAGTATGGAGTAAGTATCCATAAGAAAATACATATGATAATAAATCATCATACTAATCATCATTAATAACTGCAAACATTGAAAATAATCATCATACATAGATGAAATGTAGAGTCTAAGTAATCTCATCACATATCAACTGAATCCATAGCACAATATCTGATAATCTCATAATAATGTTACTAACCATCAACATGAAACTAGCTTTAAAAGAGTTTAGCAATGATAAAAAAATGCAAACCAGGGGTAGGCACTACACTTTCTCACATGCAGAGTAAGTTTCCTACATGTCTTTATGTGCCTCTTGGAATTAGATGTTGATTTTGTGTGTGATTGGAACTTTTGAGTTAGTATACTTTTAGGATTCCTGGACTATAGAGATTTGTGCTATGTGTTATGGATAGCATGTTTGGGACTTGAGATTATCTCTTCAGCATGGTGGGAGTGGACCACTTAGGTTCCATGCAGTCAAGTAGTAGTGTATTTTCCACTCTTATCATTTCAGATCCGTTGGAGATACCGTGGCTGGAGCATTCTTGGTTGGTATTTATCTTCATTATGTTCTTGGAGCATTATGATAGATGATATACCTTATGATGGATGTATTTGCTAGTATGTTTCCTATATTGATAATTTGCACATGTTAGATAATGGTATCTTATGCTTTACATTGCATGTTAGTAGGATGTTTTAGGAGTGACATTCCTACTATGTTTATAGCCGATGATCTCTTAGGTGCTTTGGAATGTTACGCACGGAGAAATGGCTAGGATCCATGATGGTCTAATGATGCTATTAACGGTTGGGAGGAACCATGCACTTAGTTTATTTTGTTTAATCTTTATGATAGATGTATATGTCTTCTATGATGATATATCATGTGATTATCTCTACTTTGATGTATCATGGATTGGAATAGGATGATGTACCTTATTTCACATATGTATATTCTTTTAAGCCTTCATACCTTGTGACATGTATAGTGGATGATTGAGCATTTGGAAATGTAATGTATGAACATTGCACTTATCATTATTATTCATGTGGATGTTGTACTAGATGGATTCATGTATGTTAGTTAGTTTAGATATAACTCAACATTAAGGGATTCTTAAAGAATGAAATCAGTTATATATGTTATGTTTACTTTTAGATGGACATTGCTATTGCTTTTGTTATTATGTACAAGTTATATACAATATTTACTTTAGTGTTATAAAAATAAAAATAAAATGTTACCAAACTTAGTGAAACTCTAGGTTAATTCTTTGGATCTCTTGGCGGAGCATTAACGAGAGTTAATAGATTTAATTTGAGTAAAATAAGGAGTTAACTGATTCAATTTGAGTAGAAAAAGGAGTTAATTGATTTAACACATTTTTTATAAATAGTGAAATAGAAATTTTCCTTTTTGAACTGAAGAGAGATTTTCTTGAGATATTTAATTTAATAAACCTGGTCAACTTTTTGTCAAACTTGATCTTTGCGTATGTGAATATGAGCAAATGTGAGTATGAATTCCAGCAACAATTCGAAGAAAATTCTCATTCAACATTTCAAAATGAAGAGATGAGGGTCTTTTAAATAGACTTTCCTGAAATTCATCAACGGTTGAGATCGATTTCAATCAACGGTCAGGATTAAAGGTGAAATTCAGTCATAAAGTGAGATTTCTAAATTAAAGGGAGTTAACAGATTTAATTTGAGTAAAATAAGGAGTTAACTGATTCAATTTAAGTAGAAAAAGGAGTTAACTGATTTAACTCATTTTTTATAAATAGTGAATTAGAAATTTTCCTTTTTGAACAGAAGAGAGATTTTGTTGAGATATTTAATTTAATAAAATGAGATATGCTCTCATAATTACTTTTTCTATTTAATTAAATAATCTTTAATTAATTAGAGACTTTTCTTATTTAATTAAATAACTTTATTTAATTAATTAGGAATGACTTCTCATTTAATTAATTAGGAATGACTTCTCATTTAATTAAATAACTTTGTTTAATTAATTAGAAGTAAATACTACATTTAATTAAATAGTTTCGTTTAATTATTTCAAAAGTAGTCAACTCAAGTCAACCGTGGTTAAATTTGATCAACTTTTGGTGAAACTTGATCTTTGCGTATGTGAATATGAGCAAATTTGAGTATAAATTTCAGCAACAATTCGATGGAAATTCTCATTCAACCTTTCAAAATGAAGAGATGAGGGTCTCTTAAATAGACTTTCTTGGAATTCATCAACGGTTGAGATCGATTTCAATCAACGGTCAGGATTAAAAGTGAAGTTTAGTCATAAAGGGAGATTTTCAAATTAAAGGAAGTTAACAGATTTAATTTGAGTAAAATAAGGGGTTAACTAATTCAATTTGAGTAGAAAAAAGACTTAACTCATTTAACTCATTTTTTATCAATAGTGAATTAGAAATTTCTCTTTTTGAACTGAAGAGAGATTTTGTTGAGATATTTAATTTAATAAGATGAGATATGCTCTCATAATTACATTTTTCATTTAATTAAATAATCTTTAATTAATTAGAGACACTTTTCTTATTTAATTAAATAACCTCATTTACTTAATTAGGAATGGCTTCTCATTTAATTAAATAATTTTATTTAGTTAATTAGAAGTAAGTAATCCATTTAATTAAATAATTTCGTTTAATTATTTCAATTTTTTTTTTGAAATTAGTCAAGTCAAGTCAACTATGGTTAAATCTGGTCAACTTTTGGTGAAACTTGATCTTTGCGTATGTGAATATAAGCAAATGTGAGTATGAATTCCAACAATAGTTTCATGCAAATTCTCATTCAACCTTTAAAAATGAAGAGATGAGAGTCTCTTAAATAGACTTTCTTGGAATTCATCAATGGTTGAGATCGATTTCAATCAACGGTCAAGATTAAAGGTGAAGTTCAGTCATAAAGGGAGATTTTCAAATTAAAGAGAGTTAACGGATTTAATTTGAGTAAAATAAAGAGATAATTGATTCAATTTCAGTAGAAAAAAGAGATAACTAATTTAACTCATTTTTGATTAATAGTGAACTGAAAATTTCCCTTTTTGAACTGAAGAGAGATTTTTTTGAGATATTTAATTTAATAAAATGAGATATGCTCTCATAATTACTTTTTCTATTTAATTAAATAATCTTTAATTAATTAGAGAGACTTTCCTTATTTAATTAAATAATTTCATTTAATTAATTAGGAATGGCTTTTCATTTAATTAAATAACTTTGTTTAATTAATTAGAATTAAGTACTCCATTTAATTAAATAATTTCGTTTAATTATTTCAATTTTTTTTTGAAACTAGTCAACTCAAGTCAACCATGGTTAAATTTAGTCAACTTTTTGTCAAACTTGATATTTGCGTATGTGAATATGAGCAAATATGAGTATGAATTCCAGCAACAGTTCCATGCAAATTCTCATTCAACCTTTCAAAATAAAGAGATGAGGTTCTCTTAAATAGACTTTCCTTGAATTCATCAACGACAGAGATCAATTTCAATCAACGGTTAGGATTAAAGGTGAAGTTCAGTCATAAAGGGAGATTTCCAAATTAAAAGGAGTTAACAGATTTAATTTGAGTAAAATAAAGAGTTAACTGATTCAATTTGAGTAGAAAAAGGAGTTAACTAATTTAACTCATATTTGATCAATAGTGAACAGGAAATTTCCCTTTTTGAAATGAAGAGGGATTTTGTTGAGATATTTAATTTAATAAAATGAGATATGCTCTCAAAAATACTTTTTCTATTTAATTAAATAATCTTTGATTAATTAGAGGCACATTTCTTATTTAATTAAATAACTTCATTTAATTAATTAGGAATAGCTTCTAATTTAATTAAATAACTTTGTTTAATTAATTAGAAGTACTTCATTTAATTAAATAATTTTGTTTAATTATTTCAAAATTCTTTTCAAAACTAGTCAACACAAGTCAATTGTGGTCAAATCTGGTCAACTTTTGATCAAACTTGATCTTTGCGTATGTGAATATGAGCAAATGTCAGTATGAATTCCAACAACAATTCGATGCAAATTCTCATATAACATTTCAAAATGAAAAGATCAGGGTCTCTTAAATAGACTTTCTTGAAATTCATCAACGGTTGAGATCGATTTCAATTAATAGTCAGGATTAAAGGTGAAGTTCAGTCATAAAGGAAGATATTTGAATTAAAAGGAGTTAGCAGATTTAATTCGTGTAAAATAAGGAGTTAACTTATTCAATTTGAGTAGAAAAAGGAGTTAACTCATTTAACTCATTTTTGATCAATAGTGAACTGAAAATTTCCCTTTTTGAACTGAAGAGAGATTTTGTTGAGATATTTAATTTAATAAAATGAGATATGCTCTCATAATTGCTTTTTCTATTTAATTAAATAATCTTTAATTAATTAGAGACACTCTTCTTATTCAATTAAATAACTTCATTTAATTAATTAGGAATGGCTTGTCATTTAATTAAATAACTTTGTTTAATTAATTAGAAGTAAGTACTCAATTTAGTTAAATAATTTCTTTTAATTATTTCAAAATTCTTTTCGAAACTAGTCAACTCAAATCAATCGTGTTTAAATCTAGTCAACTTTTGGACAAACTTGATCTTTGCGTATGTGAATATGAGGAAATGTGAGTATGAATTCCAATAACAATTCGATGCAAATTCTCATTCAACGTTTCAAAATGAAGATATGAGGGTCTCTTAAATAGACTTTCCTAAAATTCATCAACGATTGAGATCAATTTCAATCAACGGTCAGTATTAAAGGTAAAGTTCAGTCATAAAGGGACATTTACAAATTAAAGGGAGTTAACAAATTTAATTTGAGTAAAATAAGGAGTTAACTGATTCAATTTGAGTAGAAAAAGGAGTTAACTAATTTACCTCATTTTTTATCAATAGTGAACTGAAAATTTTCCTTTTTGAACTAAAGAGAGATTTTGTTGAGATATTTAATTTAATAAAATGAGATATGCTCTCATAATTATTTTTTCTATTTAATTAAATAATCTTTAATTAATAAGAGACACTTTTCGTATTTAATTAAATAACTTCATTTAATTAATTAGGAATGAGTTCTCATTTAATTAAATAACTTTGTTTAATTAATTAGAAGTAAGTACTCCATTTAATTAAATAATTTCGTTTAATTATTTGAAAATTCTTTTCGAAACTAGTCAACTCAAGTCAACGGTGGTTAAATCTAGTCAACTTTTGGTCAAACTTGATCTTTGCATATGTGAATATGAGCAAGTGTGAGTATGAATTCCAGCAACAATTTGATGCAAATTCTCATTCACCCTTTCAAAATGAAAAGATGAGGGTCTCTTAAATAGACTTTCTCAGAATTCATCAACGGTTGAGATCGAGTTCAATGAACGGTCAGGATTAAAGGTGAAGTTCTGTCATAAAAAGATATTTTCAAATTAAAGAGAGCTAACAGATTTAATTTGAGTAAAATAAACAGTCAACTAATTCAATTTAAATAGAAATAGGAGTTAACTGATTTAACTCATTTTTAATCAATAGTGAACTAAAATTTTCCTTTTTTGAACTGAAGAGAGATTTTGTTGAGAAATTTAATTTAATAAAATGAGATATGCTCTCATAATTACTTTTTGTATTTAATTAAATAATTTTTAATTAATTAGAGACACTTTTCTTATTTAATTAAATAACTTCATTTAATTAATTAAGAATGGCTTCTCATTTAATTAAATAATTTTGTTTAATTAATTAGAAGTAAGTACTCCATTTAATTAAATAATTTCATTTAATTATTTCAAAATTTTCTTTCGAAACTAGTCAACTCAAGTCAACCGTGGCTAAATCTAGTCAACTTTTCGTCAAATTTTATTTTTGCGTATGTGAATATGAGCAAATGTGAGTATGAATTTCAGCAACAATTCAATGCAAATTTTCATTCAAACTTTCAAAATGAAGAGATGAGGATCTCTTAAATAGACTTTACTAGAATTCATCAACGGTTGAGATCGATTTCAATCAACGGTCAGGATTAAAGGTGAAGTTCAGTCATAAAGGGAGATTTCCAAATTAAAAGGAGTTAAGAGATTTAATTTGAGTAAAATAAGGAGTTAACAGATTCAATTTGAGTAGAAAAAAGAGTTAACTTATTTAACTCATTTTTGATCAATAGTGAACTGAAAATTTCCCTTTTTCAACTGAAGAGAGATTTTGTTGAGATATTTAATTTAATAAAACGAGATATGCTCTCATAATTAATTTTTCTATTTAATTAAATAATCTTTAATTAATTAGAGACACTTTCTTTATTTAATTAAATAACTTCATTTAATTAATTAAGAATAGCTTCTCATTTAATTAAATAACTTTGTTTAATTAATTAGAAGTAAATACTCCTTTTAATTAAATAATTTTGTTTAATTATTTCAATTTGTTTTTAAAAACTAGTCAACTTAAGTCAACCGTGATTAAATCTGGTCAAGTTTTTGTCAAACTTGATCTTTGCGTATGTGAATATGAACAAATGTGAGTATGAATTCTAGCAACAATTCGATGCAAATTCTCATGCACCCTTTCAAAATGAAGAGTTGAGAGTCTCTTAAATAGACTTTACTAAAATTAATCAACAGTTGAGATCGATTTCAATCAACGGTCAGTATTAAAGGTGAAGTTCAGTCATAAAGAGAGATTTCCAAATTAAAAGGAGTTAGTAGATTTAATTTGAGTAAAATAAGGAGTTAACTGATTCAATTTCAGTAGAAAAAAGAGTTAACTCATTTAACTCATTTTTTATCAATATTGAACGGGAAATTTCCCTTTTTGAACTTAAGAGAGATTTTTTTGAGATATTCAATTTAATAAAATGAGATATACTCACATAATTACTTTTTCAAAATGAAGAGATGAGAGTCTCTTAAATAGATTTTTCTATAATTCATTAATTGTATAGATCGATTTCAATCAATGGTCAGTATTAAAGGTGAATTTCAATCATAAAGGAAGATTTTCAAATTAAAAAGAGTTAACAGATTTAATTTGAGTAAAATAAGGAGTTAACTGATTCAGTTTGAGTAGAAAAAAGAGTTAACTGATTTCACTCATTTTTTATCAATAATGAACTAGAAATTTCTCTTTTTGAACTGAAGAGAGATTTTGTTCAGATATTTAATTTAATAAAATGAGATATGCTCTCATAATTACTTTTTGTATTTAATTAAATAATCTTTTATTAATTAGAGACACTTTTCTTATTTAATTAAATAAATTTATTTAATTTATTAGGAATGACTTCTCATTTAATTATATAACTTTGTTTAATTAATTAGAAGTAAGTACTCCATTTAATTAAATAATTTTGTTTAATTATTATTTTTTTTTTGTTTAAACTAGTCAACTCAAGTCAACCGCGGTTAAATTTGGTCAACTTTTGGTCAAACTTCATCTTTGTGTATGTGAATATGAGAAAATGTGAGTATGAATTACAGCAATAATTCGATGCAAATTCTCATTCAACCTTTCAAAATGAAGAGATGAGGGTCTCTTAAATAGAATTTCATAGAATTCGTCAACGGTTGAGATCGATTTCAATCAACGGTCAGGATTAAATATGAAGTTCAGTCATAAAGGGAGATTTTCAAATTAAAGGGAGTTAACAAATTTAATTTGAGTAAAATAAAGCATTAACTGATTCAATTTGAGTAGAGAAAAGAGTTAACTAATTTAACTAATTTTTTATCAATAATGAACAGGAAATTTCCCTTTTTGAACTGAAGAGAGATATTGTTAAGATATTTAATTTAATAAAATGAGATATGCTTTCATAATTACTTTTTCTATTTAATTAAATAATCTTTAATTAATTAGAGACACTTTTCTTATTTAATTAAATAACTTCTTTTAATTAATTAAGAATGGCTTCTCATTTAATTAAATAACTTTGTTTAATTAATTAGAAGTAAGCACTCCACTTAATTAAATAATTTCATTTAATTATTTCAAAATTCTTTTCGAAATTAGTCAACTCAAGTCAACCGTGGTTAAATCTGATCAAGTTTTGGTCAAACTTGATATTTACGCATGTGAATATGAGCAAATGTGAGTATGAATTCCAACAACAATTCGATGCAAATTCTCATTCAACCTTTCAAAATGAAGAGATGAGGATCTCTTAAATAGTCTTTCTTAGAACTCATTGACGGTTGAGATTGATTTCAATCAACGATCAAGATTAAAAGTGAAGTAAAGTCATAAAGGGAAATTTTCAAATTAAACGGAGTTAACAGATTTAATTTGAGTAAAATAAGGAGTTAACTGATTAAATTTGAGTATAAAAAGGAGTTTACTGATTTAACTTATTTTTTATCAATAGTGAACTCGAAATTTTCCTTTTTGAACTGAAGAGAGATTTTGTTGAGATATTTAATTTAATAAAATGATATATGCTCTCATAATTACATTTTATTTTTAATTAAATAATCTTTTATTAATTAGAGACACTTTTCTTATTTAATTAAATAACTTCATTCAATTAATTAGGAATGGCTTCTCATTTAATTAAATAACTTTGTTTAATTAATTAGAAGTAAGTACTCCATCTAATTAAATAATTTTGTTTAATTATTTTAATATTCTTTTTGAAACTGGTCAACTGAAGTCAACTGTGGTTAAATCTGGTAAACTTTTGGTGAAATTTGATCTTTGTGTATGTGAATATGAGCAAATGTGAGTATGAAATCCAGCAACAATTCGATACAAATTCTCATTCAACTTTTCAAAATGAAGAGATGAGAGTCTCTTACATAGACTTTCCTAAAATTCATCAGCGGTTGAGATCGATTTCAATCAACGGTCAGGATTAAAGATGAAGTTCAGTAATAAAGGGAGATTTCCAAATTAAAGTGAGTTAACAGATTTAATTTGAGTAAAATAAAGAGTTAACTGATTCGATCTGATTAGAAAAGGGAGTTAATAGATTTAACTCATTTTTGATCAACAGTGAACTGGAAATTTTCCTTTTTGAACTGAAGAGAGATTTTGTTGAGATATTTAATTTAATAAAATGAGATATGCTCTCATAATTACTTTTTCTATTTAATTAAATAATCTTTAATTAATTAGAGACACTTTTATTATTTAATTAAATAACTTTATTTAATTAATTAGGAATGACTTCTCGTTTAATTAAATAACTTTGTTTAATTAATTAGAAGTAAGTACTTCATTTAATTAAATAATTTTATTTAATTATTTCAAAATTCTTTCTGAAACTAGTCCACTCAAGTCAACCGTAATTAAATCTGTCAACTTTTGGTCAAACTTAATCTTTGCGTATGTGAATATGAGCAAATGTGAGTATGAATTTTAGCAACAATTCGATGCAAATTCTCATTCAACCTTTCAAAATAAAGATATGAGGGTCTCTTAAATAGACTTTCCTGGAATTCATCAACGGTTGAGATCAATTTCAATCAACGGCCAGGATTAAATGTGAAGTTCAATCATAAAGGGAGATTTCCAAATTAAAGGGAGTTAACAGACTTAATTTGAGTAAAATAACGAGTTAACTGATTCAATTTGAGTAGAAAAAAGAGTTAACTGACTTAACTCATTTTTTATCAATAGTGAACTGAAAATTTCCCTTTTTGAACTGAAGAGAGATTTTGTTGAAATATTTAATTTAATAAAATGAGATATGCTCTCATAATTACTTTTTGTATTTAATTAAATAATCTTTTATTAATTAGAGAAACTTTTCTTATTTAATTAAATAAATTCACTTAAATAATTAGTAATGGCTTCTCATATAATTAAATAATTTTGTTTCATTAATTAGAAGTAAGTACTCCATTTAATTAAATAATTTTGTTTAATTATTTCAAAATTCTTTTCAAAATTAGTCAACTCGTGTCACCCGTGGTTAAATCTGGTCAACTTTTGGTCAAACTTGATCTTTGCCTATATGAATATGAGCAAATGTGAGTATGAATTCTAGCAACAATTCGATGCAAATTCTCATTCAACCTTTCAAAATGAAGAGATGAGGGTCTCTTAAATAGACTTTCCTGGAACTCATCAACGGTTTAGATTGATTTCAATCAACAGTCAGTATTAAAGGTGAAGTTCAGTCATAAAGATAGATTTCCAAATTAAAGGGAGTTAACAGATTTAATCTGAGTAAAATAAAGAGTTAATTGATTCAATTTGAGTAGAAAAAGGAGTTAACTGATTGAGCTCATTTTTTATCAATAGTGAACTGGAAATTTCTCTTTTTGAACTGAAGAGAGATTTTGCTGAGATATTTAATTTAATAAAATGAAATATACTCTAATAATTACTTTTTTTATTTAATGAAATAATCTTTAATAAGTTAGAGACACCTTTCTTATTTAATTAAATAACTTCATTTAATTAATTAAGAATGACTTCTCATTTAATTAAATAACTTTGTTTAATTAATTAGAAGTAAGTACTCCATTTAACCAAATAATTTTGTTTAATTATTTAAAAAAAAATTTCGAAACTAGTCAACTCAAGTCAACCACAGTTAAATTTGGTCAACTTTTGGTCAAACTTGATCTTTGCGTATGTGAATATGAGCAAATGTGAGTATGAATTTCAGCAATAATTCGATGCAAATTCTCATTCAACTTTCAAGATGAAGAGATGGGGGTTTCTTAAATAAACTTTCATAGAATTCATCAACGGTTGAGATCGATTTCAATCAACGGTCAGGATTAAATGTGAAGTTCAGTCATAAAGGGAGATTTCCAAATTAAAAGGAGTTAACATATTTAATTTGAGTAAAATAAAGAGTTAACTGATTCAATTTGAGTATAAAAAGTAGTTAACCGATTTAACTCATTATTTATCGATAGTGAACTGAAAATTTCCCTTTTTGAACTGAAGAGAGATTTTGGTGAGATATTTAATTTAATAAAATGAGATATGCTCTCATAATTACATTTTCTATTTAATTAAATAATCTTTAATAAATGAGAGATGCATTTCTAATTTAATTAAATAACTTCATTAAATTAATTAGGAATGGCTTCTCATTTAATTAAATAACTTTGTTTAATTAATTAGAAGTAAGTACTCCATTTAATTAAATAATTTTATTTAAATATTTCAAAATTTTTTATGAAACTAGTCAACTCTCATTCAACCTTTCAAAATGAAGAGATGAGGGTCTCTTAAATGAACTTTCTTGGAATTCATTAATGATTGAGATCTATTTCAATCAACGGTTAGGATTAAAAGTGAAGTTCAGTCATAAAGGGAGATTTCCAAACTAAAGGGAGTTAACAGATTTAATTTGAGTAGGAAAAGGAGTTAACTCATTTAACTCATTTTTTATCTATAGTGAACTGAAAATTTCCTTTTTTGAACTTAAGAGAGATTTTGTTGAGATAATTAATTTAATAAAATGAGATATGCTCTCATAATTACTTTTTCTATTTAATTAAATAATCTTTATTTAATTAGAGACACTTTTCTTATTTAATTAAATAATTTCATTTAATTAATTAAGAAAGGCTTCTCATTTACTTAAATAACTTTTTTTAATTAAGTAGAAGTAAGTACTCCATTTAATTAAATAATTTCGTTTAATTATTTCAAAATTCTTTTTGAAACTAGGCAACTCAAGTCAACTGTGGTTAAATTTGGTCAATTTTTTGTCAAACTTGATTTTTGCGTATGTGAATATGAGCAAATGTGAGTATGAATTCTAAAAACAATTCGATGCAAATTCTCATTCAACTTTTCAAAATGAAGAGATGAGGGTCTCTTAAATAGACTTTCCTGGAATTCATCAACGGTTGAGATCGATTTCAATTAACGGTTAGGATTAAAGGTGAAGTTCATTCATAAATGGAGATCTCCAAATTAAAAAGAGTTATCAGATTTAATTTGAGTAAAATAAAGAGTTAACTGATTCAATTTGAGTAGAAAAAAGAGTTAACTTATTTAACTCATTTTTTATCAATAGTGAATTCAAAATTTCCCTTTTTGAACTGAAGAGAGATTTTGTTGAGATATTTAATTTAATAAAATGAGATATGCTTTCATAATTAATTTTTCTATTTAATTAAACAATCTTTAAGTAATTAGTAATGGCTTCTCATTTAATTAACTAACTTTGTTTAATTAATTATAAGTAAGTACTTTATTTAATTAAATAATTTTTTTTAATTATTTTAAAATTTTTTTCGAAACTAGTCCACTCAAGTCAACCATAGTTAAATCTGGTCAACCTTTGGTCAAACTTGATCTTTGTGTATGTGAATATGAGCAAATGTGAGTATGAATTCCAGCAATAATTCGATGCAAATTCTCATTCAAGCTTTCTAAATTAAGATATGAAGGTCTTTTAAATAGACTTTCCTGGAATTCATCAATGGTTGAGATCAATTTCAATCAACGGTTAGGATTAAAGGTGAAGTTCAGTCATAAAGAGAGATTTACAAATTAGATGGAGTTAACAGATTTAATTTGAGTAAAATAAGGAGTTAACTGATTCAATTTGAGCACAAAAATGAGTTAACTGATTTAACTCATTTTTTATCAATAGTGAACTTGAAATTTCCCTTTTTGAACTGAAAAGAGATTTTGTTGAGATATTTTAATTTAATAAAATGAGATATGCTCTCATAATTACTTCTTCTATTTAATTAAATAATCTTTTATTAATTAGAGATAGTTTTTTTATTTAATTAAATAACTTTATTTAATTAATTAGGAATGGCTTCTCATTTAATTAAATAACTTTGTTTAATTAATTAGAAGTAAGTACTCCATTTAATTAAATAATTTCATTTAATTATTTCACAATTCTTTTCGAACTTAGTCAACTCAAGTCAACCGTGGTTAAATCTGGTCAACTTTTGGTCAAACTTAATTTTTGCGTATGTGAATGTGAGCAAATGTGAGTATGAATTTTAGCAACAATTCGATGCAAATTCTCATTCAACCTTTCAAAATAAAGAAATGAGCATCTCTTAAATAGACTTTCCTAGAAGTCATCAATGGTTGAGATTGATTTCAATCAATGATCAGGATTAAAGGTTAAGTTCAGTCATAAAGGGAGATTTCCAAATTAAAGGGAGTTAACAGATTTAATTTGAGTAAAATAAGTAGTTAACTAATTTAATTTGAGTGGAAAAAGGAGTTAACTGATTTAACTCATTTTTGATCAATAGTGAACTGTAAATTTCCATTTTTGAACTGAAGAGAGATTTTGTTAAGATATTTAATTTAATAAAATGAGATATGCTTTCATAATTACTTTTTCTATTTAATTAAATAATCTTTAATTAATTAGAGACATTTTTTTTATTTAATTAAATAACTTCATTTAATTAATTAGGAATGGCTTCTCAATTAATTAAATAACTTTGTTTAATTAATTAAAAGTAAGTACTCTATTTAATTAAATAATTTCGTTTAATTATTTCAAAATTCTTTTCGAAACTAGTCAACTCAAGTCAACCGCGGTTAAATCTAGTCAACTTTTGGTCAAACTTGATCTTTGCGTATTTGAATATGAGCAAATATGAGTATGAATTCCAGCAAAAATTTGATGCAAATTCTCATTCAACATTTCAAAATGAAGAGATGAGGGTCTCTTAAAGAGACTTTCCTGGAACTCGTCGATGGTTGAGATCGATTTCAATCAATTGTCAGGATTAAATGTGAAGTTTAGTCATAAAGGGAGATTTCTAAATTAAAGGGAGTTAATAGTTTTAATTTGAGTAAAATAAGGAGTTAACTGATTCAATTTGAGTATAAAAAGGAGTTAACTGATTTAGCTCATTTTTGATCAATAGTGAACTGGAAATTTCCCTTTTTGAACTGAAGAGAGATTTTGTTGAGATATTTAATTTAATAAAATGAGATATGCTCTCATAATTACTTTTTCTTTTTAATTAAATAATCTTTTATTAATTAGAGACACTTTTCTTATTTAATTAAATAACTTCATTTAATTAATTAGGAATGGCTTCTCATTTAATTAAATAACTTCGTTTAATTAATTAGAAGTAAGTACTCCATTTAATTAAATAATTTTGTTTAATTATTTTAAAATTCTTTTCAAAACTAGTCCACTCAAGTCAACCGTAATTAAATTTGGTCAACTTTTGGTCAAATTTGATCTTTGCGTATGTGAATATGAGCAAATGTGAGTATGAATTTTAGCAACAATTCGATGCAAATTCTCATTCAACCTTTCAAAATGAAGATATGAGGGTCTCTTAAATAGACTTTCTTGGAATTCATCAACAGTTGAGATCAATTTCAATAAACGGTTAGGATTAAATGTGAAGTTTAGTCATAAAGGGAGATTTCCAAATTAAAGGGTGTTAACAAATTTAATTTGAGTAAAATAAGGAGTTAACTGATTCAATTTGAGTAGAAAAAAAAGTTAACTGATTTAACTCATTTTTTATCAATAGTGAACTGAAAATTTCTCTTTTTAAACTAAAGAAAGATTGTGTTGAGATATTTAATTTAATAAAATGAGATATGCTCTAATAATTACTTTTTCTATTTAATTAAATAATCTTTAATTAATTAGAGACGCTTTTTTTATTGAATTAAATAACGTTATTTAATTAATTAGGAATGGCTTCTCATTTAATTAAATAACTTTGTTTAATTAATTAGAAGTAAGTACTCCATTTACTTAAATAATTTCATTTAAATATTTCAAAATTCTTCTTGAAACTAGTCAACTCAAGTCAACCGTGGTTAAATCTGGTCAACTTTTGGTCAAACTTGATCTTTGCGTATGTGAATATGAGCAAATGTGAGTATGAATTCCAGCAACAATTCGATGCAAATTCTCATTTAACGTTTCAAAATGAAGAGATGAGGGTCTCTTAGATAGACTTTCCTGAAATTCAGTAAGTTCTCTATTTAATTAAATAATTTCGTTTAATTATTTCAAAATTCTTTTCGAAACTATGCAACTCAAGTCAACCGTGGTTAAATCTGGTCAACTTTTGGTCAAACTTGATCTTTACGTATGTGAATATGAGAAAATGTGAGTATGAATTCGAGCAACAATTCGATACAAATTCTCATTCAACCTTTCAAAATGAAGAGATGAGGGTCTCTTAAATAGACTATCTTGGAATTCATCAACGGTTGAGATCGATTTCAATCAATGGTTAGGATTAAATGTGAAGTTCAGTCATAAAGGGAGATTTTCAAATTAAAAGAAGTTAACAGATTTAATTTGACTAAAATAAGGAGTTAATTGATTCAATTTGAGTAGAAAAAGGAGTTAACTAATTTAACTCATTTTTTATCAATAGTGAACCGAAAATTTCCCTTTTTGAACTGAAGAGAGATTTTGTTGAGATATTTAATTTAATAAAATGAGATATGCTCTCATAATTAATTTTTCTATTTAATTAAATAATCTTTAATTAATTAGAGACACTTTTCTTATTTAATTAAATAACTTCATTTAATTAATCAAAAATGGTTTCTCATTTAATTAAATAACTTTGTTTAATTAATTAGAAGTAAGTACTCCATTTAATTAAATAATTTTGTTTAATTATTTCAAAATTATTTTCGAAACTAGTCAACTCAAGTCAACCGTAGTTAAATCTAGTCAACTTTTGGTCAAACTTGATCTTTACCTATGTGAATATTAACAAATGTGAGTATGAATTTTTAGCAACAATTCGATGCAAATTTTCATTCAACCTTTAAGAATGAAGGGATGAGGGTCTGTTAAATAGACTTTTTTGAAATTCATCAACAGTTGAGATCGATTTCAATCAACGGTTAGGATTAAAGGTGAAGTTCAATCATAAAGTGAGATTTTCAAATTAAAGGTAGTTAATAGATTTAATTTGAGTAAAATAAGGAGTTAACTGATTCAATTTGAGTAGAAAAAAGAGTTAACTGATTTAACTCATTTTTTATCAATAGTGAATTGAAAATTTTTCTTTTTGAACTAAAGAGAGATTTTGTTGAGATATTTAATTTAATAAAATGAGATATGCTCTCATAATTACTTTTTCTATTTAATTAAATAATCTTTAATTAATTAGAGACACTTTTTTTATTTAATTAAATAATTTCATTTAATTAATTAGGAATGACTTCTCATTTAATTATATAACTTTGTTTAATTAATTAGAAGTAAGTACTCTATTTAATTAAATAATTTTGTTTAATTATTTCAAATGTAGTGCCTGGCTCTAGTTCGCATTTTTTATTTGTTGTGAACTCTTTTAGAGGTAGTTTTATGTTGTTGATTAGTAGCATTGTATTGAGACTATCATATATTGTGCTATGGATTCAGTTGATATGTGATGAGATTACTTAGATTTTGCATTTCATATATGCATGATGATTATTTTCAGTATTTGCAGTTATTAATGATGATTAGTAAGATGATTTATTATCATATGTGTTTTCTTATGGATACTTACCTCATACTTGCATATGTATGGTGTGTGTATTTTTTTTGCATGTTTGCTTTTGTATGGCGTGTCTGATGTGGTTAAGGAAGGGAGTCATAGTCACCTGCTTATCGGGATCTACACAATGCACCACTTCCTGCCATTTTCTGTTTAGTTTAGTATATTGTATTTGTACATGCATAGTTTTTATGCGGATTGTAGGTACCGAGTATCGACTTCCCTGAATTGCCAGGATGAGCATACCCTATCACACTATCTCAATGATAAGAGAGGGGAGATATATTCTCAAGTCCAAATCCTAACCCTTTAAGCTATTTGTTCTAATTGGAAAATTAGGACAAGTATCTGAGTTGAGTACCCTCCGAATATGTTAGATGACATAATTCGTGATTTAAACCTTTGGTTTGATTTTGTATGTATTTTGGCTATGATGGGTTTTCATATTTTTACCTTATGAGTCTTTGATGTATTTTCTATTAATTAAGCCTAATTAAAAATATTTAATTAATAGTTTAATTAAATGAAAAATTAATATGATATTTTAATATTTATTTTATTTAATTAATTAAAAATTTAATTAAATAAAATAATCAAATTTGAAAATAAAAAGTTAAAAGTTTAAATTTTGAATGTGACAATATTTATTTTAATAATAATATATTTGGAGTTCATTTTTAAATAAATGACTAAATAATATTATTATTAAAGCTAACAAATATTTTAACAATTAAGTTTTGAAAATGAAATTTAAAAGTGGAAAATATATTTAAAATTATTAAGAGATTCTAGATTTCATGTGATTAAAATATAAATATATTAAGATTAAGAAGTGGAATTATTAAAGTAAGTGCATGAAATTTAATATATAAATAAATTAAATTGAAAAGAGTAAAAGTAAATATTAAATTAATTAATGTGCATTAAATTAATATTTGCTCACATATGAGTTGGCAAATTTTTGAAAGATGTCATATAGATAACACAGAATTTTGCACTCTAAGAATGCATAAGTTGTCTACACTTAAGAGTTAGCATTTTATTTGAGCACATGGTGTCTACAACCTTATGACTCATTTAGAAGGTTGGAGAAGACTCATGCTTAGTTGTCATGCTTATCTTCTACTTGTTTCTAGAGACACTCTAGATGCATCTTAGAGGCCTTTAAATAGAGGCTCTCCTAGTGTGTTTGGACAAGCTAAATAGAAGCTACAAGCTACAAGCTTAAGCTAAAATGGAAGCTTCAAAGCTTATATTCATTGAGAAGATCATATGCTTCTACATGCTCATATATTTTCTACATGCTTCTATGCTTCTTCTAGCACTTCTAGTCACTTGGAGGATTCGGTTGGCTTGGATCTTGGAGGAATTGCGAATGATGAAGAAGGAAGGGATTTTCTATGGACTTCTGAGGCATGGCGGATTAGCATCAGTGTCCAGGTGCACTCGTGATATTCACATATTCTCTTTGCACTATTTCTCTTCCTGTCTTCATCATGTCTGTTATATGTATCTGTATACTCTTGTGAATGAATCTACAATTAAATTGGAATCTAGATATGTAGAGTTGCAAAGAAAATATTAGAAAACCTTAGATCCAATTAAGGAAGAAATTAGATCTAAACGGGTTTGGGTTCGAATTAGAATTAAATTGATAAATAGATTTGAAAAAAGGATTTCTTAATCTATAGTCAAACCTATTTAGAAATTAATGAATAATTATTTTAAGAGAAAATTCTTAATTCATCACAAATTGTCTTGTCGCTGCCCTTTGAATAGACCCAAACTCAGTCATTCATATCTTTTTATCGTGATCAAATTTATTCGATCGCTCTAGTCAGAAGTGGTACAACTTGGCCCTCTCCAACATATTTCAATTTCAGCCTGATCCAATAGTTCATTAGGGAGATATGGCCATCGTACTGAGACTATTTTATTCAAAGATAGATATTTCTCCATTTCTCATAACCAAGAGTTCTTTATGCTTAAACTTCACAAAAATAATATATCAAAGCATAGAATGAATTAAGATATTATTGCAATCTTTTCTTATTAGAATTTTATTAATATGCATTAGTTTTATATGGTTTATTATCTTATCTAATTAAATCAAATTTAATTAAGATTAGTTAATAGTAGAAGAAGTGTAATTAATTATTAGTCAATCTAAGTAAATGAATTTTTAAATGAGAAAAAATTAAAAGAAAAGATATTTTAATATAGTTTATATAGTGGACTTTTTATAATGTATATTAAATACTATTTAATATATATTAAACAATTTTAGAGTTGTTTAATGAAGATGATAATGTTAAGAATTTGAAGATTATTCATGTTAAAATTTACAATGAGTCTTATTGATTTGTGATAGAGATCTTTTTCAAACAACGTTTATATAGACAAAATATTATTAGAACAATTAGAAAATGGATTCTAATGGTTGATTTTAATATTGATTAAATAATTGTAAGATGATAATTTATATTATGTTGATTTAAATTTAAGAACTCTAAATGATATTGGATTAAGACTGAATTATTATGTTATTGGTTAATACGTTTGAATACCTTAATGAAGTTAACAATTAGCCAAATATTAACTAATGAGTTTATGAAAGGATTATATAGATCGAGTATTTATAGTTTGAGGAGTTTATTAATTATTAATATTTGTAAAGACTAGAAAACTATTAATAAATAATAGTTTAAATAGATATCAACAAATTTGATTAGAATTAATCTAGTGGAGATTATTTATTGATTGAAGTTTTGTAAAAGATAATAATTTTTGGAGTTGAATTATAATTAATTTTAATCAATTGATATTCATTGAGTTGTCAATATAATTATATTATGTGATAGAGTTTTAACTTGAAATGATTATCATTAATACGAATTCATTAAGAAAGATGAATGTAGTCATTGTGGATAAGATTTCCAAAATAACTTATTAATATTATTATTATTAAAATATTAATATGTGTATTGGATTGAAGTTGACTTTGACGTACAAACTATTGTTAGTCAACTAATACTCATTGGGTTGATGGTTTGGTTGTGAAATTATTAATTAAATCAATTAACTAGAGCTAATTGAATTTTAATTAATAATTAAGTTATGTAATAGAGGTTTAATTGATATAATTCTTTTAATAAGATTGTAGAAATACTGATATCAAAGTTGATAGGTCTTATTCCGATGACTTGAATAATGACTTTAGATATTTTAATGGTGTAGATTTGGTAATATATAATTGAGAATTATTAAGATGATAAAAGGTCAAGGATTGTGAACCGATATTAATTGATCGTTCTAATAAAGCTATAATCTCTTATTCGAAGAATGATAATTGGTCCTCTTATAATATAACGAATAATGATCCTTGATTATGTTGAAAAGTTGAAGTAACATTAAAGAAGAGTTAATCAATTAGAATATGGATCATAGTAAAATATAGAGGGCAATTTAATTAAAAGTCAATGATGATCAGTTTAGTGAATATTTATCCTTAAGTTATTCTTAGAATGTAATTCTTAATAATGGAAGGATAATGCTATCGAGGAACAATTGGGTTGACTTGTAGGTCAAATGATGAAACTTAAGACACTAGAAAGTATACTTGTAAACAGAAAATTGGAAACCCCTACACATTATTCAACTATGTGAATTTAGTAAACCAAAACATGTGTTTGCATCATGTATTCTATATGCTTCTTGTTTTGAGTTTTGGGTTGACTAGTGTTGACCAGTCCTAGGTTGTGACCAAAAGCTCGGGAGTTATGAGATGTGTTGGCATGTTGATATTAATTGGTCTCGATCTTTATAAGCCCAACCATGGTAATGTGATCATATGCTCTATGAAATGTTTGTATTTACTGATTCTTATTGTTCATCAATCTTCATGTGTGAAGCTGAGATGTATGTGTATGAGACACCTGAGCTAATTATTTTTGAGTCATCGATCAGTTATCCTTGGATTTTTTTCTAGCCACCATGATGGAACTAAAATGTGGATTTATTTCTTGATGATGTCATGTTGTGAATGTTTTGACTCAACCATTTTGGAGTCTTGGATCAGTATGATTTTGAGATATTCTTGGTTGCTGATTGAGAATCAATGGATATTATGATTTATCTTGAGATATATTTTGGTTATTGAGAACTAATGATTATTATGATTATCAGTGATGCTTTTAGTTTCCAATAGAGAACTGTTGTGGTCATGAATTTCTATGGATGCTTTCAGATGCTCATAGAGATTTGATGATTCTTATCTTGGAGATTTGATGATTCTTATTATGGATATTTGATGCTTATATTGTGGATATTTGATGCTTCTTTTTATATTATCTTTTGGATTTTCTTTACAGTTGCTTATACAGAACTGTGGTGATTTTATGATTCCATGAGCTTAGGATAGGTAATCTACTTGTAATGTTGGGAAGTGGCTTGCAATGGGGGTCGGGGCCCTAAGTGGCTGCAAGGGTAACTCATTGTAAGTTTGGTTAATAAGTGATAACATTTACACACTAAATGAGAATTAAATGAACTTAAAAAGATAATTGTTTTGATGTTCTCGCTCATGCCTTGAGTGCTTGTACAGGCTAGGATGGGAGTAGTGAGAACACATGGTTGTGACCTTGCATTCCATAGTATACCTCATCAGTATGAGAGGATACTAGTGGCTACATGAGATTAGTATAGACCCGTGGAGTTTAGCTAAGTGCTAGGATAACTTGTACGTGATAATTGCAATAACACTTTTCCGCTTGCATAGTGTGTTTCCTACATGTTTTTGTGTGCCTCTGAGATTAGATGTCGATTTTGTGCTTGGAACCTTTGAGTTAGTATACTTTTAATATTCCTAGACTTATAGAGATTTATACTTTATGATTTTGATACCTAGGTTCCACGCGATCGGGTGGTAGTGTTTTATCACTCTTATCATTTGAGATGCGTCGGAGACACCATGGCTAATGCTTTTTTAGTTGGTATTTATCTTCATTATGTTCTTGGATCATTATGATAGATGATATACCTTATGATGGATGTATTTATTGGTATGTTTCTTATATTGATGATTTTCATATGTTAGATGATGTTATCTTATGCTTTACTTTGCATGTTAGTAGGATTTTTTAGGAGTGACATTTCTACTATGTTAATATCGATGATCTCTATGGTGCTTTGGAATGTTATGCACGGAGGGATGGCTAAGAACCATGATGTTCTAATGACGCTATTAATGGTTGGGAGGAACCATGCACTTAGTTATTATGTTTGTGATATATGGTTATCTTTTATGATGGATGTTTATATCTTTTGTGATGACGTAACATGTATGATATGTTGTTTCATTTAGTTTGATTGCATCATGGATTAATATTGGATGATGATGTACTTTACTTACACGAATGTTTATTTCTTTAAGTTTTTCATACCTTGTAACATCTATAGTGGATGATTGAGTAATCTAAAATGGGATTACTAAAAAAGACACTTGTAATATTGTTTAAGAACATTGGATGTATCATTTTTATTTCAAAAGGATGTGATGTTAGATGAATAGTTAATTTAGATGTGATTCAACGTTAAGAGATCTTTAAAAAATGTAATCTGTTATGTTATTTTTAGTTGAATGTTACTATTGCTTCCGCAAATGTTATGAATGGTTTTGCTTTTATCTTTTAAAAAACAATTGTTTAGCAAACTTAGTGAAAAAAATTTTCAATCCCGTGGCGGGGCATTACATCAAAATTCTTTTTGAAACTAATAAACTCAAGTCAACCGTGGTTAAATCTGGTCAACTTTTGGTCAAACTTGATCTTTGCATATGTGAATATGAGCAAATGTGAGTATGAATTCCAGCAACAATTCAATGCAAATTTTCATTCAACCTTTCAAAATGAAGAGATGAGGGTCTCTTAAATAGACTTTCCTGGAATTCATCAATGGTTGAGATCGATTTCAATCAACGGTCAGTATTAAAAGTGAAGTTCAGTCATAAAAATAGATTTCTAAATTAAAGGGAGTTAACAGATTTAATTTGAGTTAAATAAGGAGTTAACTGATTCAATTTGAGTAGAAAAAGGAGTTAACTGATTTAACTCATTTTTTATCAATAGTGAACTGGAAATTTCCCTTTTTGAACTGAAGAGAGATTTTGTTGAGATATTTAATTTAATAAAATGAGATATGCTCTCATAATTACTTTTTCTATTTAATTAAATAATCTTTAATTAATTAGAGACACTTTTCTTATTTAATTAAATAACTTCGTTTAATTAATAAGGAATGGCTTCTCATTTAATTAAATAACTTTCTTTAATTAATTAGAAGTAAGTACTCTATTTAATTAAATTATTTCATTTTAATTATTTAAAAAAATTTTTTGAAACTAGTCAACTCAAGTCAACTATAGTTAAATCTGGTCAAATTTTGGTCAAACTTGATCTATGCGTATGTGAATATGAGCAAATGTGAGTATGAATTCCAGCAACAATTCGATTCAAATTCTCATTTAACCTTTCAAAATGAAGAGATGAGGGTCTCTTAAATAGACTTTCTTGGAATTCATCAACGGTTAAGAACAATTTCAATCAACAGTCAAAATTAAAGAAAAAGTTTAGTCATAAAGAGAGATTTTCAAATTAAAGGGAGCTAACAGATTTAATTTGAGTAAAATAAGGAGTTAACTGATTCAATTTGAGTAGAAAAAGGAGTTAACTGATTTAACTCATTTTTAATCAATAGTGAACTGCAAATTTCCCTTTTTGAACTGAAGATAGATTTTGTTGAGATATTTAATTTAATAAAATGAGATATGCTCTCATAATTACTTTTTCTATTTAATTGAATAATCTTTAATTAATTAAAAAAACTTTTAATATTTAATTAAATAACTTCATTTAATTAATTAGGAATGGCTTCTAATTTAATTAAATAACTTTGTTTAATTAATTAGAAGTAAGTACTCCATTTAATTAAATAATTTTGTTTAATTATTTCAAAATTCTTTTCAAAACTAGTCAACTCAAGTCAACCGTGGTTAACTCTGTTCAACTTTTGGTCAAACTTGATCTTTGCGTATGTGAATATGAGAAAATGTGACTATGAATTCCAGCAACAATTCGATGCAAATTCTCATTCAACCTTTTAAAATGAAGAGATGAGGGTCTCTTAAATAGACTTTTTTGGAATTCATCAACGGTTGAGATCGATTTCAATCAATGGTCAGGATTAAAGGTGAAGTTCAGTCATAAAGGGAGATTTCCAAATTAAAGAGAGTCAACAGATTTAATTTGAGTAAAATAAGGAGTTAACTAATTCAATTTGAGTAGAAAAAGGAGTTAACCGATTTAACTCATTTTTGATCAACAGTGAACTGGAAAATTCTCTTTTTGAATAGAAGAGAGATTTTGTTCAGATATTTAATTTAATAAAATGAGATATGCTCTCATAATAACTTTTTATATTTAATTAAATAATCTTTAATTAATTAGAGACACTTTTCTTATTTAATTAAATAACTTCATTTAATTAATTAGGAATGGCTTCTCATTTAATTACATAACTTTCTTTAATTAATCAGAAGTAAGTACTCCATTTAATTAAATAATTTCGTTTAACTATTTAAAAAGTCTTTTCAAAACTAGTCAACTCAAGTCAACGGTGGTTAAATCTGGTCAACTTTTAGTCAAACTTGATCTTTGTGTATGTGAATATGAGCAAATGTGAGTATGAATTTCAGCAACAATTCGATGCAAATTCTTATTCAACCTTTCAAAATAAAGAGATGAGGGTCTGCCAAAATAGACTTTTCTGGAACTCATTAACAGTTGAGATCGATTTCAATCAACGGTCATGATTAAAATTGAAGTTCAGTCATAAACGGAGATTTTTAAATTAAATAGAGTTAACAAATTTAATTTGAGTAAAATAAGGAGTTAACTGATTCAATTTGAGTAGAAAAAGGAATTAACTCATTTAACTCATTTTTTTATCAATAGTGAAATAAAAAGTTCCCTTTTTGAACTGAAGAGAGATTTTGTTGAGATATTTAATTTAATAAAATAAGATATGCTCTCATAATTACTTTTCCTATTTAATTAAATAATCTTTAATTAATTAGAGACAATTTTCTTATTTAATTAAATAACTTCATTTAATTAAGTAGGAATAGCTTCTCATTTAATTAAATAACTTTATTTAATTAATTAGAAGTAAGTACTCCATTTAATTAAATAATTTTGTTTAATTATTTCAAAATTTTTTTCGAAACTAGTCAACTCATGTCAATCGTGGTTAAATCTGATCAACTTTTGATCAAATTTGATCTTTGCGTATGTGAATATAAACAAATATAAGTATGAATTCCAGCAACAGTTCGATGCAAATTCTCATTCAACCTTTCAAAATGAAGAGATGAGGGTCTCTCAAATAGACTTTCCTAAAACTCATCAATGGTTGAGATCGATTTCAATCAATGGTCAGGATTAAAATTGAAGTTCAGTCATAAAAGGAGATTTTCAAATTAGATGGAGTTAATAGATTTAATTTGAGTAAAATAAGGAGTTAACTAATTCAATTTGAGTAGAAAAAGGAGTTAACTCATTTAACTCATTTTTGATCAATAGTGAACTGAAAATTTCTCTTTTTGAAATGAAGAGAGATATTGTGGAGATATTTAATTTAATTAAATGAGATATGCTCTCATAATTACTTTTTCTATTTAATTAAATAATCTTTAATTAATTAGAGACACTTTTCTTATTTAATTAAATAACTTCATTTAATTAATTAGGAATGGCTTCTCATTTAATTAAATAACTTTGTTTAATTAATTAGAAGTAAGTACTCCATTTAATTAAATAATTTTTTTTAATTATTTCAAAATTATTTTCGAAATTAGTCAACTCAAGTCAACTGTGGTTAAATCTGGTCAACTTTTGGTCAAACTTGATCTTTGCGTATGTGAATATGAGCAAATGTGAGTATGAATTTCAGCAACAATTCGATGCAAATTCTCATTCAACCTTTCAAAATGAAGAGATGAGTTTCTCTTAAATAGACTTTCCTGGAACTCATCAACGGTTGAGATCGATTTCAATCAACAGTCAGGATTAAAAGTGAAGTTCAGTCATAAAGGGAGATTTCCAAATTAGATGGAGTTAACCGATTTAATTTGAGTAAAATAAGGAGTTAACTAATTCAATTTGAGTAGTCAAAGGAGTTAACTCATTTAACTAATTTTTTATCAATAGTGAACTGAAAATTTCCCTTTTTGAAATGAAAAGAGATTTTGTTGAGATATTTAATTTAATAAAATGAGATATGCTCTCATAATTACTTTTTCTATTTAATTAAATAATCTTTAATTAATTAGAGACACTTTTCTTATTTAATTAAATAACTTCATTTAATTAATTAGGAATGGCTTCTCATTTAATTAAATAACTTTGTTTAATTAATTAGAACTACTCCATTTAATTAAATAATTTTATTTAATTATTTCAAAATTCTTTTCGAAACTAGTCAACTCAAATCATCTGTGGTTAAATTTGGTCAACTTATGGTCAAACTTGATCTTTGCGTATGTGAATATAAGCAAATGTGAGTATGAATTTAAGCAAGAATTCGATGCAAATTCTCATTCAACCTTTCAAAATGAAGAGATGATGGTCTCTTAAATAGACTTTCCTGGAATTCATCAACGGTTGAGATCGATTTCAATCAATAGTCAAGATTAAAGGTGAAGTTCAGTCATAAAGGGAGATTTTTAAATTAAAGGAAGTTAACAGATTAAATTTTAGTAAAATAAGGAGTCAACTGATTCAATTTGAATAGAAAAGTGGGTTAACTGATTTAACTCATTTTTGATCAATAGTGAACAGAAAATTTTTCTTTTTGAAATGAAGAGAGATTTTGTTGAGATATTTAATTTAAAAAAATGAGGTATGCTCTCATAATTACTTTTTCTATTTAATTAAATAATCTTTAATTAATTAGAGACACTTTTCTTATTTAATTAATTAGGAATGGCTTTTCATTTAATTAAATAATTTTGTTTAATTAATTAGAAATAAGTACTCAATTTAATTAAATAATTTTGTTTAATTATTTCAAAAAAAATTCATAAATAGTCAACTCAAATCAACCGTGGTTAAATTTGGTCAACTTTTGGTCAAACTTGATCTTTGCGTATGTGAATATAAGCAAATTTGAGTATGAATTCCAGCAACAATTCGATGCAAAATTCTCATTCAACCTTTCAAAATGAAGAGATGAGGGTCTCTTAAATAGACTTTTCTCGAATTCATCAACGGTTGAGATCAATTTCAATCAATGGTCAGGATTAAAGATGAGGTTTAGTCATAAAGAAAGATTTCAAAATTAAAGGGAGTTAACAGATTTAAGTTGAGTAAAATAAGGACTTAACTGATTCAATTTGAGTAGGAAAAGGAGTTAACTGATTTAACTCATTTTTTATCAATAGTGAACTGAAAATTTCCCTTTTTGAATTGAAGAGAGATTTTGTTGAGATATTTAATTTAATAAAATGAGATATGCTCTCATAATTACTTTTTCTATTTAGTTTAATAATCTTTAATTAATTAGAGACGCTTTTTTTATTTAATTAAATAACTTCATTTAATTAATTACAAATGTCTTCTCATTTAATTAAATAACTTTGTTTAATTAATTAGAAGTAAGTAATCCATTTAATTAAATAATTTTGTTAAGTTATTTCAAAATTCTTTTCGAAACTAGTCAACTCAAGTCAACCGTCGTCAAATTTGGTCAACTTTTGGTCAAACTTGGTCTTTGCATATGTGAATCTGAGATAATGTGAGTATGAATTTCAACAACAATTCGATGCAAACTCTAATTCAACCTTTCAAAATGAAGAGGTGAGGTTCTCTGAAATAGACTTTCATGGAATTCATCAACGGTTGAGATCGATTTCAATCAACGGTCAAGATTAAAGGTGAAGTTCATTCATAAAGGGAGATTTCCAAATTAAAGAGAGTTGCCAGATTAAATTTGAATAAAATAAGGAGTCAACTGATTCAATTTGAGTAGAAAAAGGAGTTAATTGATCTAACTCATTTTTTATCAATAATCACTTGAAAATTTTACTTTTTGAATTGAAGAGAGATTTTGTTGAGATATTTACTTTAATAAAATGAGATATGCTCTCATAATTAGTTTTTCTATTTAATTAAATAATCTTTAATTAATTAGAGACACTTTTCTTATTTAATTAAATAACTTTCTTTTAATTCATTAGGAATGACTTGTCATTTAATTAAATAACTTTGTTTAATTAATTAGAAGTAATTACTCCATTTAATTAAATAATTTCTTTTAATTATTCCAAAATTCTTTTCGAAACTAGTCAACTCAAGTCAACCATTGTTAAATCTGCTCAACTTTTGGTCAAACTTGATCTTTGCATATGTGAATATGAGAAAATGTGAGTATGAATTCTAGCAACAATTCAATGCAAATTCTCATTCAACCTTTCAAAATGAAGAGATCAGTGTCTCTTAAATAGACTTTTCTTGAATTCATCAACGGTTGAGATTGATTTCAATCAACGGTCAGGATTAAAGGTTAGGTTCAGTCATAAAGGCATATTTCAAAATTAAAAGGAGTTAACAAATTTAATTTGAGTAAAATAAGGAGTTAACTGATTCAATTTTTGTAGAAAACGGCTTTAAGTGATTTAACTCAATTTTTATCAATAGTGAATTGGAAATTTCCCTTTTTGAACTGAAGAGAGATTTTGTTGAGATATTTAATTTAATAAAATGAGATATGCTCTCATAATTACTTTTTCTATTTAATTTAATAATCTTTAGTTAATTAGAGACAATTTTCTTATTTAATTAAATAACTTCATTTAATTAATTAGGAATGGCTTCTCATTTAATTAAATAACTTTGTTTAATTAATTAGAAGTAAGCACTCCATTTAATTAAATCATTTTGTTTAATTATTTCAATATTCTTTTCGAAACTAATCAACTCAAATCAACCGTGGTCAAATCTGGTCAACTTTTGGTCAAACTCGATCTTTGCATATGTGAATATGAGCAAATGTGAGTATGAATTCCAACAACAATTCGATGCAAAGTCTCATTCAACCCTTTAAAATGAAGAGATGATAGTCTTTAGATAGACTTTCCTGTAATTCATCAATGGTTGAGATCAATTTCAATCAACAGTCAGAATTAAAGGTGAAGTTCAGTCATAAAGGGAGATTTCCAAATTAAAGGAAGTTAACAGATTTAATTTTAGTAAAATAAGGAGATAACCGATTCAATTTGAGTAGAAAAATTAGTTAACTGATTTAACTCATTTTTGGTCAATAGTGAACTAGAAATTTCTCTTTTTAAACTAAAAAGAGATTTTGTTGAGATATTTAACTTAATAAAATGAGATATGCTCTCATAATTACTTTTTCTATTTAATTAAATAACCATTAATTAGAGACACTTTTCTTATTTAATTAAATAACTTCATTTAATTAATTTGGAATGGCTTCTCATTTAATTAAATAACTTTGTTTAATTAATTAGAAGTAAGTACTCCAATTAATTTAATTATTTCATATAATTATTTCAAAATTCTTTTCAAAACTAGTCAACTCAAGTCAACCATGGTTAAATCTAGTCAACTTTTGGTAAAACTTGACCTTTGCGTATGTGAATATAACCAAATGTGAGTATGAATTACAACAATAATTTGATGCAAATTCTAATTCAACCTTTCAAAATTAAGAGATGAGGATCTCTTAAATAAACTCTGTTAGAACTCATCAACTGTTGAAATCGATTTCAATCAACGGTTAGGATTAAAGGTGAAGTTCAGTCAGAAAGGGAGATTTCCAAATTAAAGTGAGTTAATAGATTTAATTTGAGTAAAATAAGGAGTTAACTGATTCAATTTGAGTACAAAAAGGATTTAGCTCATTTAACTCATTTTTGATCAATAGTGAACTCGAAATTTCTCTTTTTGAACTGAAGAGAGATTTTGTTGAGATATTTGATTTAATAAAATAAGATATGCTCTCATAATTACTTTTTTTATTTAATTAAATAATCTTAAATTAATTAAAGACACTTTTTTTATTTAATGAAATAACCTTATTTAATTAATTAGGAATGGCTTCTCATTTAATTAAATAACTTTGTTTAATTAATTATAACTCAGTACTCCATTTAATTAAATAATTTTGTTTAATTATTTCAAAATTCTTTTCGAAACCAGTCAACTCAAGTCAACTGTGGTTAAATCTGGTCAACTTTTGGGCAAACTTGATCATTGCGTATGTGAATATGAGCAAATGTGAGTATGAATTCCAGCAACAATTCGATGCAAATTCTCATTCAACCTTTCAAAATGAAGAGAAGAGGGTCTCTTAAATAGAATTTTCTAGAACTCATCAACGGTTGAGATCGATTTTAATCAACGGTCAGGATTAAAGGTGTAGTTCAGTCATAAAAGGAGATTCTCAAATTAAAAAGAGTTAACAGATTTAATTTGAGTAAAATAAGGAGTTAACTGATTCAATTTGAGTAGCAAAAGGAAATAACTCATTTAACTCTTTTTTGATCAATAGTGAATTGGAAATTTCCCTTTTTGAACTGAAGAGGGATTTTGTTGAGATATTTAATTTAATAAAATGAGATATTTAATTTAATAAAATGAGATATGCTCTCATAATTACTTTTTCTATTTAATTAAATAATCTTTAATTAATTAGAGACAATTTTTCTATTTAATTAAATAACTTCATTTCATTAATTAGGAATGGCTTCTCATTTAATTAAATAACTTTGTTTAATTAATTAGAAGTAAGTACTCCATTTAATTAAATAATTTTGTTTAATTATTTCAAAATTCTTTTCGAGACTAGTCAACTCAAGTCAATTGTGGTTAAATCTGGTCAACTTTTTGTCAAACTTGATCTTTGCGTATGTGAATATGAGAAAATGTGAGTATGAATTCCGGCAACAATTTGATGCAAATTCTCATTCAACCTTTCAAAATGAAGAGAAGAGGGTCTCTTAAATAGACTTTTTTGGAACTCATCAACGGTTGAGATCAATTTTAATCAACAGTCAGGATTAAAGGTGTAGTTCAGTCATAAAGGGAGATTCTCAAATTAAAAAGAGTTAACAGATTTAATTTGAGTAAAATAAGGAGATAACTGATTCAATTTGAGTAGAAAAAGGAGTTAATTCATTTAACTCATTTTTGACCAATAGTGAACTGGAAATTTTCCTTTTTGAACTGAAGAGAGATTTTGTTGAGATATTTAATTTAATAAAATGAGATATGCTCTCATAATTACTTTTTCTAGTTAACTAAATAATCTTTAATTAATTAGAGACAATTTTCTTATTTAATTAAATAACTTCATTAAATTAATTAGGAATGGCTTCTCATTTAATTAAATAACTTTGTTTAATTAATTACAAGTAAGTACTCCATTTAATTAAATAATTTCGTTTAATTATTTCAAAAAAAATTTTGAAACTAGTCAACCCAAGTCAACTATGGTTAAATCTGGTCAAATTTTGGTCAAACTTGATGTTTGCGTATGTGAATATGAGCAAATGTGAGTATGAATTCCAGCAAGAGTTCGATTCAAATTCTCATTCAACCTTTCAAAATGAAGAGATCAGGGTCTCTTAAGTAGACTTTCCTAGAATTCATCAACGGTTGAGATTGATTTCAATCAACGGTCAGGATTAAAGGTGAAGTTCAGTCATAAAGCGAGATTTCCAAATTAAAGGGAGTTAACAGATTTAATTTGAGTAAAATAAGAAATTGACTGATTCAATTTGAGATGAAAAAGAAGTTAACTCATTTAACTCATTTTTGATCAATAGTGAACTGGAAATTTCCCTTTTTGAACTGAAGAGAGATTTTGTTAAGATATTTAATTTAATAAAATGAGATATGCTCTCATAATTACTTTTTCTATTTAATTAAATAATCTTTAATTAATTAGACACACTTTTCTTATTTAATTAAATAACTTCATTTAATTAATTAGGAATGGCTTCTCATTTAATTAAATAACTTTGTTTAATTAATTAGAAGTAAGTACTCCATTTAATTAAATAAGTTCGTTTAGTTATTTCAAAATTCTTTTAGAAATTAGTCTAGTCAAGTCAACCGTGGTTAAATCTGGTCAACTTTTTTGTCAAACCTGATCTTGGCATATGTGAATATGAGCAAATGTGAGTATGAATTTCAGCAACAATTCGATCAAAATTATCATTCAACCTTTCAAAATGAAGAGATGAGGGTCTCTTAAATAGACATTCCTGGAACTCATCAACGGTTGAGATCGATTTCAATCAACGGTCAGGATTAAAGGTGAAGTTCAGTCATAAAGGCAGATTTTCAAATTAGAGGGAGTTAACAGATTTAATTCGAATTAACTGATTCAATTTGAGTAGAATAAGGAGTTAACTGATTTAACTCATTTTTTATCAATAGTGAACTGGAAATTTCCCTTTTTGAACTGAAGAGAGATTTTGTTGAGATATTTAATTTTACAAAATCAGATATGCTCTCATAATTACTTTTTCTATTTAATTAAATAATCTTTAATTAATTAGAGACAGTTTTCCTATTTAATTAAATAACTTCATTTAATTAATTAGGAATGGATTCTCATTTAATTAAATCACTTTTTTAAATTTATTAGAAGTAAGTACTCCATTTAATTAAATAATTTCATTTAATTATTTCAAAATTCTTTTCAAAACTAGTTAACTCAAGTCAACCGTGGTTAAATCTGGTCAACTTTTGGTCAAGCTTGATCTTTGCGTATGTAAATATGGGCAAATGTGAGTATAAATTCCAGGAACAATTCGATGAAAATTCTATTTTAATTTTTAAAAATGAAGAGATGAGGGTCTCTTAAATAGACTTTCTAGGAACTCATCAACGGTTGAGATCGATTTCAATCAACGGTCAAGATTAAAGGTGAAGTTCAGTCATCAAGGGAGATTTCCAAATTAAAGGAAGTTAACAGATTAAATTTGATTAAAATAAAGAGTCAACTAATTCAATTTGAGTAGAAAAAGGAGCTAACTGATTTAACTAATTTTTGATCAATAGTGAACTGAAAATTTCCCTTTTTGAACTGAAGAGAGATTTTGTTGAGATATTTAATTTAATAAAATGAGATATGATCTCATAATTACTTTTTCTATTTAATGAAATAATCTTTAATTAATTAGAGACACTTTTCTTATTTAATTAAATAACTTCATTTAATTAATTAGGAATGGCTTTTCATTTGATTAAATAATTTTGTTTAATTAATTAGAAGTAAGTACTCCATTTACTTAAATAATTTCGTTTAATTAATTTAAAATTATTTTTGAAACTAGTCGACTCAAGTCAACCATGGTTAAATCTGGTCAACTTTTGGTCAAACTTGATCTTTGCGTATGTGAATATGAGAAAATGTGAGTATGAATTCCAGCAAAAATTTGATGCAAATTCTCATTCAACCTTTCAAAATGAAGAGATGAGGGTCTCTTAAATAGACTTTCCTGGAATTCATCAACGGTTGAGATCGATTTCGATCAACGGTCATGATTAAAGGTGAAGTTCAGTCATAAAGGAAGATTTCTAAATTAAAGGGAGTTAACAGATTTAATTTGAGTAAAATAAGGAGTTAATTGATTCAATTTGAGTAGAAAAAGGAGTTAACTAATTTAACTCATTTTTGATCAATAGTGAACTGAAAATTTCCCTTTTTGAACTAAAGAGAGATTTTGTTGAGATATTTAATTTAATAAAATGAGATATGCTCTCATAATTACTTTTTCTATTTAATTTAATAATCTTTAAATAACTAGAGACACTTTTATTATTTAATTAAATAACTTCATTTAATTAATTACGAATGGCTTCTCATTTAATTAAATAACTTTGTTTAATTAATTAGAAGTAAGTACTCTATTTAATTAAATAATTTCTTTTAATTATTTCAAAATTCATTTTGAAACTAGTCAACTCAAGTCAACCGTGGTTAAATCTGGTCAACTTTTGGTCAAACTTGATCTTTGCGTATGTGAATATGAGCAAATGTGAGTATGAATTCCAGCAACAATTCGATGCAAATTCTCATTCAACCTTTCAAAATGAAGAGATGAGGGTATCTTAAATGGACTTTCCTAGAATTCATCAACGGTTGAGATTGATTTCAATCAATGGTTAAGATTAAAGGTGAAGTTCAGTTATAAAGGGAGATTTTAAAATTAAAGGGAGTTAAAAGATTTAATTTGAGTAAAATAAGGAGTCAACTGATTCAATTTGAGTAGAAAAAGGGGTTAACTGATTTAACTCATTTTTTATCAATAGTGAATTGGAAATTTCCTTTTTTGAACTGAAGAGAGATTTTGTTGACATATTTAATTTAATAAAATGAGATATGCTCTCATACTTACTTTTTCTATTTAATTAATTAGAGACACTTTTCTTATTTAATTAAATAACTTCATTTAATTAATTAGGAATGGCTTTTCATTTAATTAAATAACTTTTTTGAATTAATTAGAAGTAAGTACTCTATTTAATTAAATAATTTTGTTTAATTATTTCAATTTTTTTTTTGAAACTGGTCAACTCACGTCAACCGTGGTTAAATCTGGTCAACTTTTGGTCAAACTTGATCTTTGCATATGTGAATATGAGCAAATGTGAGTATGAATTCTAGCAACAATTCGATGCAAATTCTCATTCAACCTTTCAAAATGAAGAGATGAGGGTCTCTTAAATAGACTTTCCTGGAATTCATCAATGGTTGAGATCGATTTCAATCAACAGTCAGGATTAAAGGTGAAGTTCAGTCATAAAGTGAGATTTCCAAATTAAAGGGAGTTAACAGATTTAATTT